>STHB01000003.1:15030682-15047734 GCA_018908115.1 Anopheles rivulorum
CACAACTAAGGGGATCCTAAGGGCGCCTAAGCGGATGTGGTACGTTGGTATGTTATGTGGCGGTATCAGTGTACGTCCTGGGCCAGCATGCAAAGAAAGCCAACACAAGCACGCTATGTACCCACTAAAATAGAGCTTACGGCACAATTTTCGTCTCCAGCTCTTTTCTTTTTTTGGTACACGTTTCGCTAGACTGAACGTACACAAAAATTCAAAATCCGACGCATTGCCATCAATTCTAGGAGCTACTGGTACGTGTGTGGACGATTTTTTTTAACAGCCGTATCTCGATGCTTTGCTCCATATTTTTGTCAATGCGAAGAACATAAGAAAACATTTTAAGGCTAATATGTTGTGCATGAGCAAACACATTCGTTACAATATGCAAATCTTTTTACATTTAATTCGTCTGTTTTCTGCATGATACCATTAATCGTACTTGTTACCGATAATCACAGCAATTCACGTAAACATGACTGTTAATAATTTGATCATTCTTTACCTATTTTTAAATATAAAGTAAAAGAAAACAGAAATTAAATTACAAAAAAACATAAATAGTAAACAATACATAAGTACGTATATGAAAATATGATAGCTCGATCTTTTTAATCGGTCCCTGAATATTTTACATTAGTTTCATGAAGAAATATAAATGAAAAACATATTTTAGAAGCCATTTTAACAATTACATCTAATCGGTAAAAGCTAATTTTAATATAACAGCAAAGCTTTAAAAGTAACACATTCAGCTATATTTCGCTTCAAGCGTTTGATGTGCTGTGTGCAGTTGGCATGAAAGGTTCACCACAATCCAATCCACATACGCTCCACTCCACCAAATGTGCCGAAACAAAACAAAAAAAACACAACCAAAAACAAAAAGTCATTACAAAGGAATGTGCGTGGTGTGGGTTTTAATGGTATATTTCCTCGGAAAATACACAAACCGATTTCCATCCCGTGCCTGGCAACGACGGCGTGTGTACGGTACATTATCGTAACCACGACGTTAACCCAACGATGCTCAAAACTACGTCAACCGTTCGTTCCATAATCACTAAATGTGGTAAATAAATGAGAGTTTAATTAGATTTCAGAAGTTCGTTACCATGGATTCATGAGTCATGGGGGGAGCTGTGCTAAATTGAACAACTCATTACTTTGGGATAATATTTTAAAGAAATTTCCCGTTTCCGTTTCCGTATCGTTTTGCTGTTACGTTTAAAAAGCTCTATCCACAAACATTGACATCTGTGCATTGAAAAGCGGTTTGCCAACGAAAAATCAATACCAAAGATTACGCATACTGCGATTTACATCAGCAAAACAAGCAAGTATGCTAAAAACCCTTCTGCTGCTGGCTGCTGCGTTCGCAATCTTGCTGCCTTCCAATCCATCATTATCATAAAATATTTATAGAAAACTGTAAAATCTACATGCTATCACCAAATCCAAACAGATTGCCACCGTGTGTTGAATGAATGTGTGCGAATGTATGTATACGTGTGTGAAGCTGAAGGGTTGTTCGCACGAACACAGAGACACATAAATTACTTCGGCAACCATAGGCAACCGCGTAGCGTGCGAACACGTTTCCGGTGTGCTATATTATTTTACGATCAAAGCATCACGAGCTTTTACCACTTGTGGGGCCGGCCCGGTGTGAGCAAAAGGATTGCTCCGGCCCGTTCTTGAGGTAAACGTTCGCTTTAAGATTATCGTCTTCCGAAAACACACACACGCACGGTGGCTTTTGCTGCATTAAAATTTATCCACTAAAGTATGTGTCTTACTCCGGCGCTGACGTTCAGTAGTAAGGTTCGTTTCCGATTATTCAACAAGGAAAATTGTTTATGTTTTACATAACATTATAATTTGTTCTTAGAGCAATACGGTCTGGTCGTTCTTTATGAATAAAAAAAATCGTTCTTAGTTACACTTTTTCCCAAGAGTCCACATTCAGCAAGCATTTTTCTGTTCGTCTGAAGTATGTTTGACCTTTAAATCTTCTAATGGTGTAGCGGTCAGATCGCATGCAGACTGAAGCAGACCTTCAAAGAAGTTTGTTTTGATGCGCCTGATGTCTGGTCATGTTTTTTTTTGTTTTTATTCGTCTGGAGCCTTTTTTGTTATCTGCTGTGTTTGTGTGTGGGTTTGTAGCAATTCTCAATAATTGTGCCTAAAAGTTAACACCGGCAGTAAAAGTACAAGCAGACAGTTTTCTAAGATTTCCCCGAATGTTTTATTGCGCTATGGAGAATGAGGCAAGCAACGATGCTTTAGAAACAAATTAGGAAAGCAAAAACGATTGCACAAAAAAAAAAAACCCGACTAACCAGATAACAGGCCATAATGTGCAACATTTATGCTTCGCTAACGACTAACGCAATCTAATCCATCAAGCCTGAGTTTCGCAAATTGTGGAAAGCTCGATAAAATTCTCATCCCAACATGCCACGGACCGTGTGTTTCTTGTGAATCGTAGCGTCAATCGCAAAAGCCATTTAGGCCGCCGCATGAATTCGCAGTAAGCCCATCCGAGCGTATGTTTATGCAAATGTAATCAATGGTGCACATTTAGCGCTAATGGCGCACAGCAAGCATGCCGCCCAAAATTACAATCGATTAATCGAACGCAATTTTCGAGAGCCTTTATATCGTGGCGACAGAAATAGGAGCTCAATGCTCAATGGATGGATTCCAAGTGTTGATTGGAAGGATGTTATTCCTCGTGATGAATGGCGGAAGCGTCGAAAAAGGATAAGAGTGTTCCTTCTGGCACGATTGTGTCCTTAAACATATCTTCTTTTCTCGGTTTGGTCCAATCCACCTTCAATGATTGTTTCTCTACTTCACTGAATATTCCCACGCTTGATTGTTGACATTTTCCAAACAACTTAATCAATATTACTCATATTATATTATTATTTTCATTCTCTTTTTTCACAAAACATTGAACATTGAACTGTAAGTGAACGAAAACTTCCGTGGTTGTGTGAAGCTTCGCAACAATTTCATCTAACCGTACCAACCTGCTCGACCTGTGTCGTTGGACTCTCCAGCCATCCAGCCACAGCCACAGTTCCTTGCTAACGATTCTGTAATCACACTGGCAAGGTTAAGGACAGACGTGTAACGAAAGAAGTGGATCCGATGGCATCATACTTCATGAAGGAAAGGTCCTTATTTCCCCCCCAGCTATATTATGTTGAGTTATTCCCTTCCGTTTCGAAAGGAGTTGTTAGCGATGAGAACACTGGAGCAACAAAACACTGTAGCAACAAAAAATACGCAAGGAAAAAGGAACATCTAGCGCGAGGAGTTGTTTTTGCATCGTTTCCACCTCAGGTTGTTATTCCTTTTTTCCCCGTTCCGGTAGCCGGTTCTCGTTCGTGGTGGAAAAGACAAAGATAAACAGCAAGTAATACGAGAAAGTATGTAGGGAAATATTTATGTACCGAGCAGCAGTGTTCGAGAGGGAAGGAATACTTTGCAGAAATCTTCAAGCTGAAAGAGACTAGCCTCCGTGAGTTACTTGGCAGGAATTGTGGTTAGGAGTTGTGATAAGTAATATACTTGATCGCTAAACAATAACCGGATATGAAGAACCAATCGAAAATAGGAAAAGGTTATCGAATTTAAAGTATTTCAGTTGACAAAAGACAGATGATTGCACAACTGTTCATTCCCTTTTTATCAGAATTGAAATACAACCAGCTGCATGTCCTTCATTCCACTTACTTAAGCCGTCACCAGGGACGGTTCCATTATGACACCCATTGAATTGACACCTGCTGAATGATTCAGCACACCGATGCCATCTGTGTCAGTGTCTTTGTACATGATCAGGACCTTTAAAACAACTGTGCCTATCACGAACGAGTCTCATCATAACACATCCTACACTCTCTATTTTTAATACCCATCAGTGCATATGAGGGATGTCATCAGCTTGCCATGTACGGTATTGCTCATTCATGCGAGATTTTACGCAAATAACCACCTCTCCCTGGATGGAAGGTAAAAGTACATGGCAAGACTGTCAACGGTGACAAATTGAACGAGCTACCTGACGTTTGCGTCAATGGAGCTATGCTGAATGGAAGGAACTCATTCACTGTGTATGCACTTTTATCGCACTTGCTGTCTTGTGGTTGGCGTCATTTTTCTAAGGACTTTTTATTATATTGGATGCATCTCTCGAGGGCTCTTTCACTCCTTTCCCTGTCGGCATTCATATCGTGAGGATGTATTCATTCGATCAACAGCTTTGTAAACACGTTCGTTAACAACGGAGCGTAAGTGTCCGTGGGCGATTGCAAGTCTATGCTCTATCTTGAGGGAGTAAAATGACATCCAGCAAGCTTGAAGGAAGGAAAAACTGGGCATACGGAAACGACGGAACACCAACACCCCATGTGCACTATTTGTTGAACGAAGGCATTACATGGAGGCACAGTTCGGATTCCGGTAAAGCATGATGGGTGGCTCAACACACTCGATAGACTATCTTGTCTGGAACCACCATCTACATGTTATATGGTAAAGAGAAATTTTCATGCAAAATGAAATATGAACGCTGCCTCGTGAGATGCGAAACCTTCGATGTGCTTCAATGTGTCTTCCGCCCAATGGACGTGAGCTCAATGAATAAAGCCTCAGACGCCTCCGAGAAGCGGATAAGCCTTAAGGAGGATCGCAAAGACGGCTGATTTAGGATTCGCTTCCTGTGCGATACATAAAAGGCAGAAGCAGGTGGCTCACCATTGTTGTTGTGTGATTGGATATCGTGGCAAACGTACAAGTGAGCTTAAGACACCACACACGAACGAGGACATTGTTTGTGCTGGTGTGTTGAAGAGTCCTTCTGATGGGAAGTGATGGGAAGATGAATGCGATTCTATTTGTTTTCGCCACGCTATGCAGAAACANGCTCTTTCACTCCTTTCCCTGTCGGCATTCATATCGTGAGGATGTATTCATTCGATCAGCAGCTTTGTAAACACGTTCGTTAACAACGGAGCGTAAGTGTCCGTGGGCGATTGCAAGTCTATGCTCTATCTTGAGGGAGTAAAATGACATCCAGCAAGCTTGAAGGAAGGAAAAACTGGGCACACGGAAACGACGGAACACCAACACCCCATGTGCACTATTTGTTGAACGAAGGCATTACATGGAGGCACAGTTTGGATTCCGGTAAAGCATGATGGGTGGCTCAACACACTCGATAGACTATCTTGTCTGGAACCTCCATGGTAAAGAGAAATTTTCATGCAAAATGAAATATGAACGCTGCCTCGTGAGATGCGAAACCTTCGATGTGCTTCAATGTGTCTTCCGCCCAATGGACGTGAGCTCAATGAATAAAGCCTCAGACGCCTCCGAGAAGCGGATAAGCCTTAAGGAGGATCGCAAAGACGGCTGATTTAGGATTCGCTTCCTGTGCGATACATAAAAGGCAGAAGCAGGTGGCTCACCATTGTTGTTGTGTGATTGGATATCGTGGCAAACGTACAAGTGAGCTTAAGACACCACACACGAACGAGGACATTGTTTGTGCTGGTGTGTTGAAGAGTCCTTCTGATGGGAAGTGATGGGAAGATGAATGCGATTCTATTTGTTTTCGCCACGCTATGCAGAAACAGGTTCCCAGTAGGTATCTGGCTGCTCTTTATGTACTGCGGCAGTCTTTTAGGGTATTTAAATTCGTGTTACTGGTTATTAATTTGAGTTCCAATTTCCTATTAAAGCACGGCAACCGCAAGTCTCTTTCAATTGCTTTCCATTTTTCCATCCATTGACCTTGATTGCTGCGGCCAAAAAGCTTCAAATTAAACAAAACAACACGCGAAAACAATCGCTGCCGATAAGTCATTAGCATAAAAATGTAGCATAAAGATATAATGGGAATGTAATCTTGCTTTACGATTATCTAATGACTGTTCATGTTAGCAACCTTGCAGCCTTGGAGCAACCGTCGAATCATGACCGCATCGGATGGCATCGGAATGAGTCGGCTCTTCGGGGCACGGAGATATTGATTGTGTTTCGTGTTTGTTCAGAGTTTGTTGGACCATTGCAGGCTCACATTCTTTGGTGCTTTTTGTGTGCTTTTGAGTCGGTCATTCGTAGTGGCTGTTGTGCTGAAAGAAATGTTCCATTTGATGAGCCATCATACACAGGCTTTCACCTTTTTTATGAAGCGAAAAGCGAGCAGAATCTATGGTTCGGTTCAAACATCGGTTGCTGATGAGGACCAATACGGCTGACCACAGTGTTGCAGTGACTTTAAAGGCCTGAAACCCCCAATCACCAACACAACCAAGCGCTCCAGTGACTCTCGGGATGGGTGGCCCGGCACAACCGCCACAAATCCCCAGACAAACAAACCGGCGACAACACCTGGCGCCCAACGCGACTTCTCTTGGAGTTTTTTCCCTTGACGTTGGAGGCAGTTTTGTCGCTGTAGCACCTTTGTGTGCCCTGCATGTGTCCCATGGTGGATTGTAATTCGGTGGGTCCGAAAATAAATCACAAACACGCAACCTGAATTATTAGCGTGCTGCGTTTTTCGATCATTCGTTTGCAGCATTTCGCGTCCTCTCGCTCACTCGCTCGCTCGCTGCAGGGCGAAAATGCCTTCAATAATATTTCCCTGTCAGGGAGAACGACTTTGTTTCCCACAGATGTAGTTTTTCACCTTCTCTGCATTACTCACGACATTTGGGTAAGGAAAGTTTTTCATCGGCAAACTAATGGAACATAACAACTCACGGTAATTTGCATAACTGCTGGATCGTTACACTTTGCTTTGCCGCTGTTGATTNATTTCTTAGAACCATTTTGTCTTGCAAATCAACACAAACAACCGCAGTAATAGCGTCGCCAAGCCGAGAAGCAAACGAAAAAAATCATACGCTGTGAAGCGTGTGAAAAGAATTTTCACTTCTAGCGGATTAAATTCCGTCTTATTCCGGCTTTCCACGACGTTTTGTTATGGCACGGTGCTTTACCATCAAGACCAGCGGTTGTTGGTGCGATGGTGGGACGTTTTGTGGGTTGAATAATTTCACACTCCACTCCGCTTAGCATTCCATGGACACAGTGCTGCAGTTGAAAAAACATGCGGCCGCACTGATTCGCGTAATCCTTTGCATATTGAGGTTGTTAGCGAACTGGCTCTTCACCTGTCAAAATGCTTCTTGAACAAGGTACACCATTCACTAGCTGCTAGCCATCAACCATCGTCAAATCTATCGTAACCACCGGTTTATTGATGGTTAATGACTCTGTTCCTAGGAAAAGTATCGCACAGTGTTAAGCTTTTTCATATTTTACTTCCACTAAAGCGAGTGATTTAGTATGCTGTTCTGGCAGGAATACACGTTCTTAGTGAAACAACCAACTACGCGAGCGTATTCCATCGGACTGATTAGAGTTTGTGCCATGAAACGCAAAGAAACATCCTGCGAATGAACATCGTTTCGTTCGGGTTAAGCTCAGGTTGTCTCTCAGTTTCATCGATTTAACGGCCAACCAGCGCATACCATACGTGAGACGGTTGCTCTCAGCTGATTTTCCGCTAGCAATGAACGTACGGTTTTCGTCGATTTGAATCCGTTCGTACGAAATGAACACGACACGGGAAGAGATCCGATGATGAACGGATGAATGAATGAATGAAGCAATGTTCATTCCGAAAAGGAACTCGCACGAGGAAATGTTTTCTAATAACAATAAGTAATCATCTATTGAAGAATGTAAGAACCATTTACAAGATTCTGGCTTTTATTGTAGAAGGAGGAAAACTCATCGTGTTGAAGCGATCTGTAAATACGTGTGTAAATACGAACGTATAAAATTAAAGTTCAAATGCTTGGAACAAGCCCTTGGTGAAGATGTTACGTGGCTTGGTCTACGTGCTAGAAAGTGAAAAAAATAGTTTTCAGTTATGTTAAATAGCAATTAAGTTCAAAAAGTATTATTCAATTTTATTTTCTATATTGTTTATATTAGTTTGTTGTTTTCAATGCCATATTTTTAAAAGGCATCAATGTGTACCATCGATCATTACAACCTTCACCTTAAACAACAATTCCATCCATTACTAACAGATGTTTCGAACGTATGCAAGATATTCAACCTTAATCATTCTCTCATTTCGCAGTCTATCAGGCAGCAGCAGCAGGTGGTTCGACCAGCTTGTTTAAGTTATGCATAAATAATAGCTTGTCTTCGATATCATTTCCTGCGAATATTCTTACCTTCTTCAGTACACTGCCTAAAAGTGCGTTTGCTGCTTCATCTTGATTGGATGCTGACGAGCTGAAATTTCTCTTTTGTCGACAAAAAGAGGTTGTAACGATGTTGGCTGCCGTTGGTACTGCGACCAGTTCTCTCTTCAGTGACTAATCAACGAGACCCACAGACAACTGGAGCATGAAATTGCTTTTCGATGTTTTTCGGTAACATTACAGAGTATCTTTTGGTCTTGGGTAACTTTAGTGCAGTCTCGAATCATCAACCATCTCCAGGTATAACCAGGCCAATAGGTAAAAAGCACACGCTCCGCCGAGTGGGTTGCACTTTCGCTTCAGAGGATTTATTTATTCAATTTTATAATACTTCATCGTCGAGCTCCTTATCGCACGGCACGGTTGGCTCTCAATGACCAGGAAAGGGTCTTGTCTGTTCGGAACGAAGAATTGAAGAGTCGTTGTTTGTGCAAGCAGGCAAAACGTGTTGATTCCACCAAGATCCGACCTAGAATGGCTGTGGAAGAGTTGCTGGGCCAACAATGAACCTGCAGAGTGCATTGTTTCGATGTTTAATGAGCGTTTAATGCAGTCTAGAGGGATTAAATATCAATTACAACGTTTTCCTTCGCTGGTTTTAACTGTACACTTAATGTACGCGTTTCACGATACACATTTTCGTGAAGCATTTGATAATTCTTTTGAGGTTTATTCCTTTTCTGCAAAAATATAACAAAGGATGATTAGAACACTTAACGACGATAAACCATTAACACATAATAATATCTCGTTCGTTCAAACCTTTCAATAGACCGTTGATTAAAATGAGGTCCTTCTCATGAGCAATTCATTTGAAAAAGTTGGTCCATCAACGCATTTCATTCGTTGCCAACCGAAATAGCTTTCACATGACGATTAGTAGCTTATAGTCCGGTTTATACTTTTCGCCAGTCACAAAAATGCACTTTCCCTCAAGCTTCGTTTACGCTATTCCACACAAACCTTTTTGACAAGCGCCAGGCTTTGGCTAAGCATCGTCTCTAGAATGCTAGGTACGTGTTCCGTATAATGATTATGTTTAAAAGGTCTAAAAGGAACAGAGAAAGATATTTTCTAACCATTTATTTTCACTACCAAAATGCAACGTTCACCACCGAACGTGATTGCTTGCGTACAAACTTCCCAAAATGCTCCGGACAATGATACGAAATGGAAGCGAAAACAGTTGCAACCACCAGCTCATGCATGCATCCGGCTTGCATGTTGCACGGCAAAGGAATGGCTTGAGCTTGATTTTAATCATTTTAAATTGCAAATTAGATGCGCGATAGTGCAGTGGACGTGTTTTGGCACCTTGCGAGAGCTTCGGTCTGTTACCGGGGAGGCCGGGCGTGTTTAATGAAATCAAGAAAACGTCACCTGTACTTTTTTGCCTCATAGACATTTGTAAGAAAAATCAGCTGGCAAACATTAGAACTGTTGCTATTAATCAGCATCACAATTTTTGTGAATTGCAAACATACGCAACAACCGAACATAATTATTAATATCGGCTTGATCATTGATTCATCCACTGTTTCTTCAGGACTGGTATTAGCAAAACTTTCCTGACACGCCTTTTTAGCATTTTAATAAGACTCAAAACACCAAAAACCATCGTTCCAAAACAAAAAATCGTGGACACCGAGGTAACTTTATTTCCCCGGCAGGGCGTACCAAAGATGCAAATCTCTTCATTGTACACCTTGCATAAAAATGAGACAAGCTTGTTCGTGTTGTAACACAGCTGCTTTACAACCACGTTACCTGTCACGCCCAGTCCCGGCATGAAATGGTCGCCAAATAATTTACATTTCACTGTTAACCATCCGAACGGTGAATCGGTCAGCTGGCACAACCGCTCAAAAACCAAGTCACATCGACTTTTTGGGAAACGATTTTGAAACTGTATTTAATTACCATATTTCCATCCTAAATAGGGCATACAGCCAGGCATGCTGGTAAATATAAACGTGGCATAGCCTCAAAGCTGGTGGTGTTACCGTTTTCCACCTGTTGGATTTAATTTAACATTAATTTTCGCTGCCAAACATTACCATCGATCATGCGCAGGATTAATAAATGTAATTTAAAAAACAACTTATGCAAAGTTTGGTTGATGTACAGTTTACGTCTAATATTATCTTCTTCTTGACATGCTACTAAATTTATATAATAATAAATGAACCAATATATAATTAAATTAATAAATAAAATTCTATATTGGACTGACCTCACTTCCAACAACACTAAGCCAAATTGTACAGGAAACTTATTGATTGATGATTACTCCATTTCATGCTTATCATACCATTGACTGTAAAACAAATAGAGCTAAATCACAAAACTACAAAATCAAATTGTATGATCAAAATTCAACCACTTAACATCTTTATCTTTAACTTGTTGTTTTCCTTCTGTTCATGTACACTTTCAGCTCGATCTCCGTCTTTAGCGTGACACGTGTCATTGGCCGAGAAGGGCGAGCAGCATTTGCTGACACAAAGGCGCAAAGGTACATTCTTAAGGACTTTTTTTCTTTCTTTCGTTTCTTCCCTTCCGGTTCTTTACGGTCCTTTATCAGTCCCTCGAGTTATTCTCTCGACAGCTTCTAACAACTTCTAATCCCTTGATGTCCCTTGTGGCATGACCCGTGAAGGGAACATATGCTCGTTTCATCTTCATCAATCCCTTTCCCGGTTGTCCACTGCTGACGTATGTTTTGTACACTGTTACATTCTTCCAGCAGATAGAACCGGGTTTTCTTTTCTTTTCATTTTGCTTCTACCTTTGAACGAACGCTTTGAAAGGTTGAGAATCCAATCAAAATGCCTTTCGACTCGTTTGTATCGAAAGCATACCAATCGGAACTCAATTGAGCAGCGACTACCTGGAATACAACAGTCGAAGAAATAATCGACAAAAGGAAGACATTAAACACTCAGACGAAACTCTCGCATGATGAAGCTAAACTTAACAATCTTTTTATTGAGAGGGAATTTGATTTGTTGTTTCACGAGATTGTTGGAACAACCGATGGCAATTGTGTTTGTTTCGAATGAAATAAACTATTTAATTTAATCAATTTAAAACCTTCATTTCATTTCCATCTAACATGCCCCGTCTAATCCCACTTATCCTACATGAAAAGCTTCACTTTTTTGCAAATCTGTCAGCATAGATCCTGCAGGTACCGTCGGCCCATTACAGGCCTTAATTAACACAATTACGCATCGTCATACGGCACGCGTATTCGGATGATTGTGAAATCATGAACCCATTGAATTCCGATTGTCACATTTTAATATAATCACAAAAGCTTGCGCTAATTAACTCGGGCTTTATTGAGGTTTATCGATGATAATCATTTGCACGCACCGATACGATTGCCTTTCATCGTGCAGTTTTGTAATTGTTTTTAATCCGTCAGCGCCACATAATTACATGAGAATCTGTTGGAGAAGAACAGAAATACAATCATTTCGGTACATTATCAATAAAATCCCATCCCGATTGATGCTGGATTTGTTTCGTTTCCGAAAAACGTATTACGTTCACCGAAAAACAGCTTGTTTAACGTGTTTGAGTAATTAAATATCGCGGAATAATTCCTCCATTCATAAATCAACTGTTCTCGTTGCAAGCTGCTGTCTATTTACAACTTTGCTTCCAAAAAAGCCTTCAGTTTTGTAGCCTAATTTCTTCCAGATTCACCATCATTCATCGAGAACCTCACAGCACAGCTAAGAAGTCTTCCCATCTTGCACCATCGGCGCAAAGATAAACTTTCATCCAGTTTCTTATCACACCTTGTGTCAAAACTTTCCAACCAGCTTAATTTTCCACCATCAAACTTGTCCCACAAGGTGCCATCGTTTATGCGCGCCAATGCATTATTTCTGTTTAACTTTCCTAATCGCTACGGAAATTAAGAACCGTGTTGAAGTATTCGGAACTTATATTACATTCCACTCTCTTGCCTGAGTGCTTTAGGGAATTCAAATATTGATGGTGTTCCACTACTTGTAAAGCAACTCAACTGGCTGTAACTCCCACTGATACCTGTCCTTCTCAATCCTCCGATATAACACACACTATTCCGACGATAAAAACAAAACGCTCCCACGGACAATTTCTTTATCGTCCGATTTGTACAACTAAATCGGTCCGCAAGAGAAAAAAAAAACAGATTCTTCAACAAAGGGCATTCTCCTACAGTTCTGCTTCCCCTCAAAGCTTTACGATGTTTCTCTCAAAGCGTTTCTTATGACGGATGATCCTTATCAAAGAACTTTTCTTTTTTTTTTATTGGTATGTGATGATTCCACCCAAAGCTTTTTGGTGACATTTATTCCAAAAGGTGTTTTGCTGGACGATTGAAGGATTATCAAGACTTATTTCTTCACATCGCCTTCGGTATCTTAAGGTGCAGGCCTTCGGATGTAAAGAGAAACGATTTTGGTGCATATGTGTGAGTAGCTGGAACTTAAGAGGAAATAAATGCTTTTACTATGTTGAAACTCTGAAGAAAACATAAAATTGAGGTAGTGTTATGTATAAAAATAACAATAAAATGGTTTCACCAATTGTAAAAAGGTTCAGATCAAGAGAATATTAACATGTTCCCATACGGCACACCTTCCAATATAGATGACGTTCATCAGTCGATAATGTCGATGTTAACATGCATTGAAAGGTTACAAATGTTCTAGTAAGTATGCTATTCAACAACCCCAAAGCTATCAGGCATTTCCGCCATGAGTTTATTCATTTTCTTACCTGTTGGTTGTGATTAAGTAACCATGAGATTGAATTTGAAGCAAGACGAGAATAAACGATACATATTTTGAAGTTTGAATAAATCAAATATACGGTTCATAATGATAATGTCACCTTTAAAACATTAAAAATCTTTTTGTAACCAATATTTTGCTAAGAAAAGCAAAACGTTTACCACCGCTTGCTTGCCTTCAGAAACATCATAACAATATTAATATTTTCTTTAATGGCACAAGATAAACAGCGATCGAAAATAAAATCCCAAGCACAGCCGCATTACGCATCCTGTCGAACCGGGAGAATTAACACCACCCGAGGCGATAAATAAAGACAAACCCATAAACGGATCTCCCTATAAAGTGTCTATTAAATTGAAAAACCATGTTCCAGTGCTAATCCCACCGTCGGCCATACGGTCGGCGTTGACCCCGAAAAGGAAAAGTAACCGAACGCGCAAACGTTGCTTACAAATTGGCCACCTTTAAGGGGGCACCGACACAGTACACCCTCCGGTCGGCACTAAAATGTGCCCCATAAAACACTGATATTTCTATATTTTCCATCTTTTTTTCCTTTTTAGTGGTGCCCGGGCCCGTGTGAGGATCCGACCGAATGCTTGACGACCATGTAACGGTGGGCAGATTACAGCTAAAGCCAATCTCTCCATGGTGGCATTTTTCGTTTTTCTTTCTTTTTTTTTTTTGTTTTGTTTTTGTAGGTCACTTGGAAGCTAAAAGCCGTAAACGTCTTAAAACCGTCTGCAATAACAGAAGGCTGGAAAGATGGAACAACAACGTACTGAAGCCAGTTTCCCAACCATTGGCCCATGGGTTTGTTGGGCGATGTCGGACGTACTTTAAGAAGGTATACATTTTGCAATCTTTGTTTCTTTGTAGCACTTTTGTGCATTTTGCTTTTGCTGTTGTTTTGGTTCGGGATGGCATTATGAAGAAACGGGGAAAAAAATATTTGCATACAAAAGCGTTATTGCTACCGGTGTAGTAATATGGGTAGAATTATATTAAATATTTATTTTATTTTTTCAAAGGAAGCAAATGTTTTATACCTGGTTAGGGTACTACTATTCAGAAGCCGATTTTTTATTTAGTTTAAATCAGTAATTAATTTTAAACAAAACTAATGGAGACGCCCAGCCCTTTGTAGAAATTCTACCAACGACAGTTACTTCTTGTCACAAGCATACGATACAAAATTCTAGGGAATTTTTTTTTTTATAAATCTAATGACAATCCATTCGTCCTCCAATTGCATGTAAGGATAGATAATTTATATTCCATTAAATAAATTGCAAATAGGTCATACATTTCCAGCTAGCTTCGCTTACGATTGTGGCAACCGCGTTATGCTCTAAGCAACACAAAACGCATCGCAAGTATGCGAAACGAAATAGATAGGAAATGAGAATTTTAACGAAATCAATCTACATACAAATCCTAGATTGATTGAAAAGCGGTTAAGCTGTTTCCATGAACATAATGCGCACTGTATAAAGGCACTGCATCAATTGAAGTCGAACAAAACGCCGCCGTGCTTGACTCTGGTGCAAGAATAGAGCAGAGCTTCTTAAGCATTCCGGTGAGTGACTCAACAAGCAGCATTTGCAGTTTTGAAAGGAGCTTCCGTTGAAGAAGCAAGAAGAATGTTTAAAACGGAGTGCAAAATCTTAGTTTTTCTCGATGGGAAATCAGCGTTGCTAGCAGTTCAAAAGGCGCTTTTAAATGTATGCACGCATTGTTACTTGCCTTTGATGTTTGGTTTTCGTGAAAGCTGCAACAAAAGCTTTGGATTTCTATTTAAAATACTTTTATTTGCGATTTTATTAAGTACAAAATTGAGTAACTTCTTTAATGCGAATAAAAATTAGAAACGCACTCCTTACTGTGTTAAAAGTCTTACAAAAGCTACAACAACCGGCGGTACTATGCGAGTCATTCGTATTGTTCGTGCTATTGTAAATATAAAATCAATACAATTTTCGCATTGTAAACATGTACGAATGGAATCGTTCCAAAAGCTGTGTTTCCATTCCCACTCCTCCTCGGCAATCAGTTTCAATCTAATTTAAAGGAAATTGATTTCGAACATTTGCTTCACTCACATCGAGCCCGCGTAACAAACAAGCGCGGTGTCGGCAGGTTGATCCTGCTCGCCTGTTCCTATTACTTCCGGGTGTCACCGAGACAGCGTTAACCCCAATCGGAGCGGATAAGTTAACGATTTCTTGGCGAGCTTCCGTTTTGCTTCCGCTTTATTTTCGATTCGCATCAAAAGTTCTGCCACTCGGGACGGTGGCAGGTGAACGGCGCGCTATCGATGTGTGTATCCGTATCGTGTCTTGCAGGGGTTTTTGTGGCTGTCAGATAGACAGATGACACGCCTGATACTCGGTGAAAGATGATCTACCTCCTCCCGTCCATTGTACGCTCCGGTTACTGCCGGTTTGGGCCGATAAACACTCAAATCCATCACCGGGTCGGTAGGAGGATTTCATTTCCTGCCGCTGAGTGACTTTTGCAGCAGCGTGTGACTCGCGCGTGTGTGTATGTGTTTTTCATGCCGAACACTTTGGTAAGCACGATCAGTTTGCATTACCTTGCGTTTTATTATGCATGATGCAAAATGATGATGGGCACAATAACAATAAACAAACGGTAACTTTACCCACCGCGCTCCATCGACGGTGAGTTCCTTTTAAGCAGAAATATGATTGATGTGAGATTTAAAGCCAACGCCAAAAGTGCAGCAGTAAATCTTCTGCTAAATTTACGGCACCCAAGAACACTCTCGATTGAATTGCGAATTTGTTGGTAGATAAAGTCTAAATGTTAAACCCGTACATACGGAGATTTTGTTCAATATTTATCATTTCTGTCATAACACCTAGAACTATTTGAACGTTGACTTCCATTTAAAGAAAGTGCAGCAAATTTTGTGTATAATCAATACAACACGAACGCTGGTACGAAATTCCACTAGCAGAAGCATCTTAACCGCATCATTCAACCAAGTCACGTAACAAGTCAAGATCCTTGTCCCAAGCGATTCCACCGGTTGAACGCAGCACTGCAACCGTATGGTGTGAGCTGATGATTCAATAGATCCACCAACGTCTGGAGCATCAATCGGATTTGATGAAAAACTTCAAACTTGTTGAGTGACTGGTACCGTTCGTGCGGTAGCCCGTAGATAACCCAAGAATGTTATCCCTCGTACCTCGCACATTCCTGGTGGTATTTTTCATGTGGTTTTGCTTCGATTGAATACAAAACAGAGCTCCAAACACATGGTATACATTCGTAATGTATGACGAATGCGTAAGGAATCTATTCAATCGTTTTCTATGCAAGTCTTTTGACATCAATTACGATAATTCAAGTGTGATGATAAGTTTAGATGAAAATTGAACTGAAGTATGTTGTAAAGGATTTTCTTCGGAAAACTCTTAGTCAAAATTTACTGCAGATGTATAAAACACTTTAAACGTTTGGTTCCAAAACGTGCTCAGACCACATAAATGTCCCTTCGAAGAAAGGACACAGAGCAAATGAAAAGTCACACCGAAAATTCACCAAATAAATAATATCCGGAAGGAGTGCAGTCATCTCCACATTTCGGTTCAATGTTTGCCCACAAGTGCTGTGGGCGTGTGGGAGCAAAGGATAAATATTTGAGCGATATTCCTTCCCCTGCAAACAAATCCCAAACTAAATCTACACCCACGAAAGTTGGGTTAGGTTGAGTTAAGTGACTCCCACATTGAATTGTTTATTTTTGTTGCTTTTTCGCGTCAAACTGATGTGAGGTAAATCACGAATCACTTCAAACGGTAGCATTTGTTGATTCTAATTGAAAAAAATTTCCTGTAATTGAAGCAAAATCTTATCTGTAGTTTTTATCCTGTATTAAAACATTATTATTTGTGAGGTGAATTGAACTTTTTTTATATGTTTTTATA
>STHB01000003.1:15068246-15115410 GCA_018908115.1 Anopheles rivulorum
TTCGCAGCTAGCGAATAGAATGATGTTATTGGATAAAAAATGGTAGAAAATTGCTACAAAAATAATTTGCATTGTTGATAAAGCTTTATGACGGTAACGTTTACTCGCTAGTAGTTATTACAATCGCCCAACTATTGAATAAAGGCTAAACAATTTCAACACAATTTAAACAATTCGATTTAAATTCAATAACAATATTCTCTCGCCCTACTATACTCCCATCTAGCAACGCACCAAAAATCGATCAACTTTTTCACAATTAAACCCCATGACACCTTTATTAAAAATTCCATCACAAATACCTACCGCAACCACCGGTGTTCAATGGAACCCAAATTTGTACATACTTTATGTTGAACCGATCGCATCATACCCTTCATTCTCGATTTCCACTGTAGTATGCATAAATTGTACGATTTCCTGCGGTGTTGTTACTAATCGTGCCAATCTCAATGCGCTTGGCACACCGCCCACAGCGCGATACGGTGCATTTGGAGCGTGTGATAAAAGCCGATCACCTGGGGTGGTATGGTTGAGCCAGCAGAAAAATAGCTTCATGACTGTGCTTCCATCCATTTCACTTCCATGTGTGATGACATGAGCATGAGAATGTATTGACATCCCCGATGGAATGAGATGAACAGAACGGAGAATGCTTTTTTATTGAGCTCTATTTATGGGTTTTGATCTTTATACAAGTACATAAAACCATTTGTTATCAAAACCCCAAAAAAAAAAGAATGACTCGTACAATACCATAATTGCAGCAATTTGCTATAACTGCCCTAAGCTAATGCTTGTGCTTCCGTTGGATAAAATATCCATTCTCAATTCGAGTAATTCATTTTCATTCAAACCATCCTAAAATGGCGTTTAATAAAATGGGATTTTGTCCGGTACGGGATGGTTTCTCTCTATTTTCCATCAATAGACAACCCAAATCGGTACCCCAATCCCAGCGCCCATTGACAGAGTTTCCTTCCGCTCGGACAGTGCTGATCATTTTTCTTCCATCCGGATCAATTGTTGGTCCGGTTGGTATCAAAAACCTCGCCAGCCGCACGTTCATTTATATGATTATTGATGGTGACGAATGGTTGGTTGCCTTTCGAACCCGCCCGAAACCTCAAACAAGCTGCCAGTAGTAAACGATGGCCAGATGACCCGAGGATAATCGAGCTAAAGTGGAACGGGGACCGGGAAAGCTTGAACGTCTTATTCTGATCAGTTTGAAGATTGATGATCGGTACTGAAATTTATTATCTCCTGCAAACACCACCTCCAGTTTGACCTAAGAGGGATCGAGAAATATTGTGGCCCCCTCATTTTATGTGGCATTCAAATGGAATCATCATCCTTTCTTCCTAGCACTGGATGGTAATGGACCTGGCAGAAGGAATCAAAGATTGCGTAACAAATCCTTAATTAAGAGAACCGAACCCATTCATCATACCCGTTGTCAATTAATATGGAATGATTTTTTGTTTCATCGAACTATTGATGCACTAGAGACAACGGAGATATTGATTGTTTTTCAAAAGCATTTAGAACAATTTTCCCAAGTACAATTCATTGTATGGAAAAGAAGAAAACTTTCAATTGAAATAGTTCATAAACTTCATCGAAACGTGGCAATTGTTTCAAGCTCTCCTTTACATTCATTCTCGTTAAGTGGACTCAAGATCCTCTTGTTATATTCCCCCCAAAACTGCTCTCTGCTTTTTTACACCATAATCACGGCCTAAAATTCCGGTTCCCCATAGTGCAATTCGCAACGCTAACTAACTGCAACGACTACCGTTACGCTTGAAAGTCTTTTAAAACTAAGGAAAAAAACACACACACCCTTTGGCCACCCTCGATATGGCACTATCTCAACCGGCACTCGACTCGACTTGGAGCATTTTCGCCTTCAACTACGGTGCAAGTTTTCCACTGAATTCGTTCGTGGAAAATATTACATCCTCCACGTCTATCAGCAGCGTGGAACCTCTCCAGATAATTGCAGTGCGAAAGAAACGGGGAAAAGAAACAGTTACCGGCAACGGTTCATGTTTTGCTCGCTTCAAACAATTCAGCAGGAAGAAACAAAATTATACGACGAAGCTCGCGATTCCAGCCAAAAGGTAAGTGTGTGTGTGTGTGTGTGTGTCGGGATACGGTAAGAAACCGTGGCAAAGCTGCGAGGGACCGCGAATTACAGGGACCAAATGTAGCCGGAAGATATGGGCAAAGATAAATAGCATGATAATGAGATCTAATTAATTCAAAACCATGCAAATGGTACAATTTACGTGTTGATGGTTGAACGCGAAACAGGGAAAACAATAAACAGCACTAAACCATTGTACGGTTATTGCTAGGATATGGACCAACTCGCGCCAACTCGCTAGCTGGCGGAAAGAATATTTATCTGGCGTCTATGTAGCTATCTGTTATTGTTCAAATCATCTCAAATGGAGGTTTTTACTTATTTTAGCTTTATTTTACTTAAATAAACGCACATCAACCAACATAGTGCTCCTCCTCGGTCGAACACAATTTCCTATCAACTGAATTTCTTTCTGCTGAGTACGTTGTNAGTAAACGATGGCCAGATGACCCGAGGATAATCGAGCTAAAGTGGAACGGGGACCGGGAAAGCTTGAACGTCTTATTCTGATCAGTTTGAAGATTGATGATCGGTACTGAAATTTATTATCTCCTGCAAACACCACCTCCAGTTTGACCTAAGAGGGATCGAGAAATATTGTGGCCTCCTCATTTTATGTGGCATTCAAATGGAATCATCATCCTTTCTTCCTAGCACTGGATGGTAATGGACCTGGCAGAAGGAATCAAAGATTGCGTAACAAATCCTTAATTAAGAGAACCGAACCCATTTATCATACCAGTTGTCAATTAATATGGAATGATTTTTTGTTTCATCGAACTATTGATGCACTAGAGACAACGGAGATATTGATTGTTTTTCAAAAGCATTTAGAACAATTTTCCCAAGTACAATTCATTGTATGGAAAAGGAGAAAACTTTCAATTGAAATATTTCATACACTTCATCGAAACGTGGCAATTGTTTCAAAGAAGAGTTTTCTTTACATTTATTCTCGTTAAGTGGACTCAAGATCCTCTTGTTATATTCCCCCCAAAACTGCTCTCTGCTTTTTTACACCATAATCACGGCCTAAAATTCCGGTTCCCCATAGTGCAATTCGCAACGCTAACTAACTGCAACGACTACCGAAACTTTTCAAGCACAATTGAAAAACAAGGCTTTTCTTTTCAATCTTCTCAATTTTCTCACTCCCTTGGCTGGCAACATTTTACGTGGCAAAAGGCAAACTGCACCTTGGTTCAATGGTTCACAATTAACGCACCTCGTGTCCGCAAGTCGTCCGGAACGTCGTTGCGATAGAGAGACTACCCTACCAAGAATTTGGTGATGTCAAAGTCAAACGAACGGATCTGTTCCACTTGATTCTTCTACTACCGTCTTCACCGTTACGCTTGAAAGTCTTTTAAAACTAAGGAAAAAAACACACACACACCCTTTGGCCACCCTCGATATGGCACTATCTCAACCGGCACTCGACTCGACTTGGAGCATTTTCGCCATCAACTACGGTGCAAGTTTTCCACTGAATTCGTTCGTGGAAAATATTACATCCTCCACGTCTATCAGCAGCGTGGAACCTCTCCAGATAATTGCAGTGTGAAAGAAACGGGGAAAAGAAACAGTTACCGGCAACGGCTCATGTTTTGCTCGCTTCAAACAATTCAGCAGGAAGAAACAAAATTATACGACGAAGCTCGCGATTCCAGCCAAAAGGTAAGTGTGTGTGTGTGTCGGGATACGGTAAGAAACCGTGGCAAAGCTGCGAGGGACCGCGAATTACAGGGACCAAATGTAGCCGGAAGATATGGGCAAAGATAAATAGCATGATAATGAGATCTAATTAATTCAAAACCATGCAAATGGTACAATTTACGTGTTGATGGTTGAACGCGAAACAGGGAAAACAATAAACAGCACTAAACCATTGTACGGTTATTGCTAGGATATGGACCAACTCGCGCCAACTCGCTAGCTGGCGGAAAGAATATTTATCTGGCGTCTATGTAGCTATCTGTTATTGTTCAAATCATCTCAAATGGAGGTTTTTACTTATTTTAGCTTTATTTTACTTAAATAAACGCACATCAACCAACATAGTGCTCCTCCTCGGTCGAACACAATTTCCTATCAACTGAATTTCTTTCTGCTGAGTACGTTGTGATAAATGCCTGCCATGTTATCCAAAGTGAACAATCCAAACGTCCAACCATCTCGCCCACTTTTGCTGTCCATTTTGTTTCGAGTGGACATTAAAGAGGCAGCTTTTAACGACTCTTCTCTGGTTTGGTAAACAGACAGCTCTGTTCCCATTTTGTACCATCCCATTTCGATCTTTAAGCCATAATGGACATACGTTTGTCCTAGTACCTCGTGTTGCTGTTGTAATCCATTCGATAAGGTACTTCACACAGACATACACACACATTGGCTTGTCATACTAACAACCCGCAAAACACATGTTAATCAGTAAATCAAGTGGTCTTGAAATCTTTCACAACAACTGTACACGTCTACTTGATGATTGATTGAAACGTTTCACCATGGCGGTGAGAAACAACCAAGGTGTAGATAGACTTCAAATTCATGCGAGCAAAAGATTGCTGTATTTGCTCAAGTGAAAGTTTTTTCTCATACTAGTTTTAATCATCTGTTTAGTTTTAACTTGTGAAATTTTAAACTTGAATCCAATAATTCTCTCCTATTGCATCGCAGGCTGCGATCACAGCGTGAGAATAGTTTAGTATCCGTGCGAAATATTTCATCACTCGCTTCGAAAAGACGATTACCTCTAATAAATCTTTTTTCGATTTAATATACAAACAAAAAAATCCTCTAGAATTCACATCCGGAATGGGAAGCTTAATTCAAAAAGCGTCCCACAGAATGGACACAATCGTCAAGACATTAAGACCTTCCAGAGCAGAAAGCAGATTCCAAACGCAAAGGAGCGCTCAAGCAAAACCACAAAGCAAAAAAAAAAGATAGAAGCAAAATAACATGACCCTACTAGCACAGCACAGGCACCGACACATTCTACGCACTCAAATTCATCTTTTTTAACTTTTTTTTTCGCCTTCGCTTGACACACAAGTGGTGCCACCGGGCCGAGATGTCTTTCATCTGTCAACTGCAGGATATGAACGTCATAGCCGGTTTTTTCTCTCCCCCATCGTGATGACATTGAGCCATTTGACTCGTTCTCTCTTCCTCCCTCTCTCTCTCTCTCTCTTTCTCTTTCCATCTCTCCGCCGAGTGTCTCATACCCGTAACAAATCCACCTTTCCAGCTTTCCCTCGCAGCTAGAATTCTCCGAGGCACACCGAGGGCAGCAAGAAAAACACCTTCCGTCTCAAAAGTCCCGTCCAAATTCCATCACACCACTGAGGGCAGATCCAATGATAAAAGTGCTGCTGGATAAAAAAGTGAGCAGGCAACCGGGCATGAATGGGTGCGGAAAGATAAAAAACAGCAAGAATAAGCAGAAGAAGAGCACCGTGGGAAAGTGGGCCCAATGGAAAAATGGTAAAACGGAAAGGGGAAAGACGGAGAAGAGAGGGTGAGAAAGAGAAGGGAGATGGGGGAGGAAAAACATAGAAACGAAACATGAAACGCAACGCAAAACAAAGCGTAGAGCAAATATCGCCCTGGTCTTCGACGGCGTCCTCTTAGGCATGGTTAGCTCCTTGCGGATGGAACCAAAAGGGGAGGGAGAGGAGGAGAGAAGTAGAGGGAAGATAAGGGAAAGGTTAGAAGATGGTTAGACTCTATGACGAGTTCATGTTCCACTTGGAATTTGTCCTCCCGTGATGAGCACGTCATCTGGCAACCTCTCAACTTTCGCTCTTTGCGGTCTGAACCGTGAAAACCTTTTCCCGGTGCTATTTTCACCGCTCCAAAGGGAGCGAATTAATAGTGTCAGGGAAGGATTTTTTGTTGTTGCTGCAGTTTCGTTATGTCAAGGGAACGAAGAAAAAAAAATGAAAACAACACGATTGCACTCCCACGATCCCCCATGCCTCCCCTTAAACCACACCCGACGACAGTGGGCACATTGAAAACGAGTCCAGGGAGTGAAATGTCATTTGGTGCTGTTGCGAACGGATCTTTTTGAGCGGGCAAAGAACAACAAAAACCAACCAAAAAAAAACAAGTACAACACGCGCTCATCGTTAGGTGAGCAATGAAATGGATATAGCCCGCCTCCCTCCCCCCACTCGGAACACACGTGCATCGTGCATATGCGAACTACAGCATGCGATGCAAACCTAGCAGCCGCTGAAAATTCACTGCTAGGCAGGCATGGCACAATTTAAATGATACACGTTTTGCTACTAGCGTTGGTGATGAGATCCCAGCCGGAAACCCTGCCTAAAGTTGTCAGCCGTTCTATTTAATATCATTTAATATTGGTCCATCCACCATCCGGTTATAGGTGGGGGTGTTTTTTTTTTCGTCGTCATTTAGTTTTTGCTAAGACCATTTTTTTCGCTCCAGCATAGTCCCTCCAGGGCTGCTGCAACACATTTCGATTAGTGCGGGTTCAAATTATAGCGCACATTAGACATTGCTAATTGATTAAAACCCCAGTACAGCACGATTGGCTGCAAGCGTATGCCCGCATACTGAGTGCCTTTTTGCAGCACATAATATCTCCACTTTCCGACCCGTACAGGCACGAATAACAGCCACCTTATTGCATTATGAAAAGCTTATTGTCAATTAAACTCACAGCACTGCATCGCGCCCTCTAACGCTCTACGGTTCGCCCCCTCATTTAAGCCACACGAATCCATTCGGCATTTACTACCTGAAGATGACCGATTGATCTTTAGTCGCTTTAATAATGGCAATTCTGTTGGGAAATTTCGTTCCCGTAAGACAAACACTACCCGAGGTTCCGAAGTGCTACGACCGTGAAAATTCTCCACCGGGTCTAACAAGTGGAGTCTAATTAAGTTCTTGAAATTATCCTCCTACAGATTTAGTCGGCTCCGTGCAAACGGCAGGTTGTGTATGTCGATTCAATTTATCGATTGCTTTAATTATCACAACGAGCTCGAGGAATCAGTGGAAGCCTCCATTCAGTCGATAATCAGCGAATTTTCCTATAGCTGGGTGAAGCAGTTTCAGGGGAAGAAGGGAAACTGATTGAGTCAATTTGGTGCCATGTGGGGATGAATTTGTTTGTTCAGAGAGTTGTGATAGAACGTTGGCTGTGGCCGTGATAGATTTAAAAATCAATATTTTCGACTGTTCATTAAAGCAAACATTTGGTTTTGGGGAAAGATAAATGAAGAGTTCTTCAAGCCAGGACATTCTTATCATTTCCAAATTTCTCGGAAAAATTATAATTTTGGAATTTCTTTATTATAACATAAGAGGAAATATCGCTTTCGAAAAAAATGTCTATAAATCATCTTCACACGAAAAACCGATAAATTTAAATTTCCTTTACCAAGTGCACTCAGCGAGCGTGCTCCAAATTGCATACAACCAGGCGTATTTCGGTTTATGTATCGGGATGTCCAATAGAGGGCGCTAGTAATCAACATTTCCCAGGCGAATGGAAGTACATTTTAAACATCATTTCAAACTTCATGACTTGTCCTGAAAGTTTAATTTAAAAAACTATTTTCGGTACAACATATTGCGCATAACTTTCACATACAGTTCTAGATCTTTATTTCCGCATAACATATAAAATTCGATGAAATGCTACAACAGATTTCATAAACAAACAGTTCGTACCATCCATACATATTACACAGCTTACAGCTAGCGAAGCAAACTTTTTTTATTTCATTTTATTTCCATCGTTCCTTTAGTGCTAATTGCTTCCTACCCTTTCTCTACCGATTATATCTTTTTCTCACAACTCAAAGGACGGTACCGGAAGAAGAAACTACAAATGTAAGGTAAACGAATAAAACTCATCTTACACGTTAGAAATACCATTGTCTAAAACCACGACGTGCAGCTACTGCACGCGCGCTAAAACTTGCACCCGAGCGCACGCTCCGGGAGCGGATGAAATAACCAGGACGAAATTTAATTTAAAATAAAAGTGGACGAATTCGACTGATTGATCTTAAACGCTAAAGGGTAAAATACTAACATCAAAGGCGTTACGCTAAACGAGCTAAGGTGATAAAGAGGGCGTGCAGATACGTGTCGATTGATAGTACTTGCGCGATATCAGATCCTGTCGATTGCATGATAAACGTCCCATTCCCGTGGTACGACACGGTACGGCAGTTGCCACATGTAAAGCAGTAAGAAAGTTTGTTACTACTCGTATCAACGATATTGTGTGTGTGTGTGTGTGTGTTTTTTGTGATAAGGCATCTGGAGTGTAAAGAGTCTTTAAAGGCAACATTCGATGCACCGATATGATGCCGGATTCTATTGCCGTGCTGCGTTCACGGAGCGTATGAAGCAGAATGAATGCATTGCTATATGGCTATTTGAACTATTTACTTGTATCGATCGAGCTTTCCCTAAACGCATGTCGAATGATTTGAACACATGATGATGCAGCGATGGTAGTTCTCTAGTAGATCCAGTTCACCGGCACCCACTGATGTTCGTGTGACAGCTGCTCCAGTGCTTCCGTCACCTGTCGGAATGTGTCATCGAAGTCTTCGTTCACAACGACCATGTCCAAGTACTTGTCGTACTTGCGCTGGAGCAGTGCACTTTCCTCGACCGCCGATATAAGATCATCGTCCTGTAAGCATAAAAACAAGAGTCAGTATATAACCAACCAACAAGGAATAGAAAGCTAACAACACCAATGGACAAATCCACATATCATGCAGAGCAGCAGATATTACCTCGTACAGCGATGCCAACGATTCCAGAGTCTTTGCACGGCGCGAACTGTAGCGTATAGAGCTTTGTCGATCAAACTGTAAGCAACAAACAACAACGCACAACGACACAAAAGGCAAGCAATTAGTGAGCATGCAAATAATCGTTTAGAACAGCAAAACTTGTCCGTCTTTTCCAATTACGTATGATCTGTATCGAGTGTTGTGTGGTTATTTCGAAACACACAAAAAGGATCACTCAGTAAACTCAGCTAAGTACACTTACGTGTAAATTCCTCGTGGAACCGCTCGCCGATCTACGCTCCGAGTACAGCAGCTTGAGCTGTTCCATTCCCGGTGCCGCTATAAACACCACGAATGGCATAAACTCGGGACTGTTGTGTAGAGTTTTCAACGCCGCCGGCGAACAATCGAGAACACACATTTTACCTGGAAATGGAAAGAGAGACATTATGACTATCAAGAACATTGGAGACTTCCCTGTTATATCGTCAGTAACGAACCTTGCCGAATAACGTCGCGTATCGAATCCAGATGGGTACCGTACAGGTTACCATTGTGCTCACCAAACTCCAAGAACTTGTTCTCCCGTATCTCTTCCTCCATATCTTCACGATCGCTAAACCAGTACGCTTTGCCCGATTCCTCCAGAGGTCGCGGTTGGCGCGAGGTATCTGCAATGACAAGGTACAAAGAAGTTATTGGATCATATGTATATGGGATTTCCGTGAGTTTTGAGATTTTCTTCCGTGACACATACGTGGCAGTACCGAGCCAAACTTGTCCGGATCGCTGTTGATCAGCCGGTTTTTGAGCGTTCGTCTACCAACGCCCGCCACACCGACCAGCACCAGCGTCTTTCGCTTGAAGGGTGGCATTTTGGTAACTTCCTCGTACAGCATCAGGTCCGCCTTGTCAAACTCGCCATTCTGCTTCGTTTTGTACAGTATCTTTCGCTTCTTCTTTGAAATCTGCAACCGATAAATGGGTTAAGTTAGTGTATCTTCAACAAAGCAGCACTAACTAGCACTCTCGCTTCGTACCCTTGTGCCGCAGATGCCTATCTTGTGCACGAAATCTGCCTCCGGTGGTACGTACGCCTGGCGACGTTCCTCTAGCTCCTGGGACGGTATCAGTCCCGTCGGTCCGTCCTCGCCGGCATGCTTCGCCTGCCACCAGTTCGGGTCCTTCACGTTAATAATCTGCAGGATATCGCCGCGCATGAACGACAGTCCGATCTCCTTGCAGGGCAACAGATTGTCCTCGTTCGGGTCATAGTCGAACAATGCACGCATATAACACTGGAAACAGAATGGTAAAAGCAAAAAACGGGAAGAAGAAATACAATTAGTAATGCACCAACAACAGCGTTAAAATCGTCCTACAACTACCCTAACGCTTGCTATTGTTTTTGGGTGTGACTGTAAAAGGCCTGAAATTGAATGGTTGTCTGGTCCTGCGCGACACTATACACTACATTGTACATACATTGCAACATCGATGAAGTGCACTTTTAGCGTGGTTGTGCAGTACAGTACGGGTGTCAGAGACGCTTGTGTGACGCTTTGCGTGTCAAGCAAGTCTGCATTTAGCAGCACGTTTAGCAGCGTCTGCTGGAGTTTGCTTTTCTAAACATACAAAAATTAACAAAGCAACAACATAACAATACAGAAAAAACCACAAATCCACACAAACAAAACTCTTCTTTAAACTTATATAAACAAAATCATGTTTAAACATTAAAAAAAAAAACTAACAAAAGCAAACACGTTGAAAAAAGAATTCGTACAGCCAGCATTAGCACAGGTGCACAACGCGAAAGAGAAAAAAAACAAGGTTAACTGCGTTAACACAGTTAGCACACAAACACAGCGAACTAATAAAGGCGTTTGGTGCACGTACGTAAACTAACACACAAAACTAAACACGAAAACTAAAAACTAAACCATAAGAAAAGCCAATGAAGGCGAAAACACTCCACTTACCGTTAGCTTCTTGCCCGAGTCTAAATTTCTTCCATTCTTTACCTGTCCACCGGCCATGGTGATGCGGGCAGATTTCATCTCCTCCTCGATGCTCGGCCCAATCTTCAACGTTACCGATTCCTTCGCGACCGATATCTCGCCCTGCAGCTCCTCGGGCGTGGTCACGGGCACACCGTTCACCTCCAGTATGACGTCGCCCGGGTGTAGCAAACCCTGGCGATCGATCATACCGCCGGCGATGATGCGTGCCACCACCAGCTGATTGTGCTCGTCCACCTCCACCGTCAGCCCAAGCGGTTCGTCCGGATTGCGCCGGATGCCCACCATCTTGATCGTTTCACCGGGCATGTCGTTGATCGTCAGCAGCTCTACGCCGGAACCGTCGATTTCGCTCGCGCTGGATGGACTGTGCTGGCCTTGTCCGTTA
Organism: Anopheles rivulorum; assembly: GCA_018908115.1. Taxonomy (NCBI): domain Eukaryota; kingdom Metazoa; phylum Arthropoda; class Insecta; order Diptera; family Culicidae; genus Anopheles; species Anopheles rivulorum. The sequence continues at coordinate 15,079,605 of STHB01000003.1, forward strand.
CTGGCCGGGCTGGAACCCGTCGGTGATGCTGCTGACGGTGCTACTGCTGGATGTTTTAGCTGCTCTAGCTGCGTTTCGCCTATTTCGTCGTGAGCGTCGAGCAGGGCGCGAAAGTGTGGATAGCGGAAGATACGCGCGAGCTCACGGGCATGCGGATTCCTCGACAGGCTACAGCGATCGATCACCTCCTTCAGCAGGGGCGCNCGTCGATTTCGCTCGCGCTGGATGGACTGTGCTGGCCTTGTCCGTTACTGGCCGGGCTGGAACCCGTCGGTGATGCTGCTGACGGTGCTACTGCTGGATGTTTTAGCTGCTCTAGCTGCGTTTCGCCTATTTCGTCGTGAGCGTCGAGCAGGGCGCGAAAGTGTGGATAGCGGAAGATACGCGCGAGCTCACGGGCATGCGGATTCCTCGACAGGCTACAGCGATCGATCACCTCCTTCAGCAGGGGCGCGTTGTCCACTCGTACTGGACGCAGTGGCGCTGGTGCTTCCTCGAGCTTGTCTTGGATCTAAACGCACCGTCGGGGGAGGGTGAAAGTGAAACAAACACGGACAGATGTGAGATCAGTAAAACGTGCAACTACATCGAGCAAGTTCGATCGTGCTACTAGCAGTACCATTCACTAGCAGTACGCTAGTGCCAACCCCACTACACCCTTTTTTTCTTAAGTACCAGACAACACAACCACTTGCACGCCAGCTTCGGATCTCGACTCGCTCTCGCTGTATGTTTGCGTGTGTCGCTTCGTACACACGCTGATCAAGGTGACGCAATGTTGTGTGGTATGCAATGGTACGCTGTGCCCCACCTTGTGGGACATGTGGTGACTGATCACACACACATCGATACGCGCAGCACGAGACAACATGTTTGCAGTCATCGCCATCGCGGATCGAGGTTGTTTTTGTTCGTAGTGCAATTGACACGCTCGTTACTCCAGCACGCGCTTGGCAAGACAATTTCAAATTGAATCGTTTCTAAATGGTGGAACATGGAATGGAACCCCTCTCATCTCTCATGCCTAGAACGAAGTGATGAATCATACGCTTCAATTGTTTACGATGAAGGGAATTCTCGATAAACAGTAAAGTGCCAAAGGTGACTCCCTGTTGATCCCCCTATAATAACGTGCGATTACGCCAAGTCGCGCAATATATTAATGTTTGCATTTAAAAACAAAAAGAGGAAATCTCTTACCAAACCGACTGTTTAGTTCCACCAAAAATAGGATCCTCTTCGAAACACTTCCAAACGTTGACTGAACGCAAATGCTTCGGTTTTGCGGGCATTATATACAGTACAGTAAAATGCATTCGAAACATTCAATCGCCCTGCAAAACACACCGCATGCATGGCGGAATGTTTTGAATTGCAATTAAACACGCGACTGTAGGAACTGCCAGGGCTCGATGGCATACGAGTTCGGGAACAATTTCAATTATCATGCCAATCCTTGTGCAGAGACAATCACGTGGAGCAAGTTTGTTTGATTTAATGCTTCCACACTGAAAATTGTTTGCGGTAGGTGAAAAAGAAAACTTTACCTCCACTATCGTGCGATCGTGGCAAAGCGATTGTGTTGGAAGCCAAAGGCTTAAAGGGAAGTTAATTAAAACTTTAAATACATCGGAGAAGTTCAACGGCGCGTTCCTACCGGGATAGGATGATGTCTAGGGTTTTTTTAAAGACCCAAGAGAATAGACCAGAAGTTGGAAATTAAAAGGCTCAATACATCAAACTTTAAATCCCCCTATAGCATAAGCCAGAATATTAACACATCATTGTCAATCATATTCATTAATGCTTGAGGGTGGCTACATATCCGGCATAAAGTTCCGGACCGGAGAACATTATCCTAATTATGCAGCAAACAGAAGAAGAAATAAGAAGATTCCTTGAAGATGACTACATCCCAAAAGGGTTCGATTCTGCCATGCAAGACAAGTGTATCCGATAAATCTTTCCTACTTTCACACTCCACTTCCTTTCTATCTTGATTCATATTTTAACACCTTTTTTTTCTAATAATTTGTTACATAGTTTCGTCTACGCTTTGTCTGCATCTTCCCTCGAGATGGAATTTAAAGCGCGGGGTACATACACGCACTACCTGCAAGTCACTTTTCCTAATTTCTTTGACCTTCGTCATTTCCGTTTTGTGATGTTCCTTCGGTGCAGCGAACCGGCGAACGAACGTATACGTTACAACGCAACCAAACAATCATCCATCTTACGGAGCACGGAGCAGCAACAATAGAACGCCATACCTTTTGCTTCGCTGGGGAGCGTTGTTTTTTTTTTTATTTCCACGAGCGCTTCGATACTTGAATCTTCAGATTGGGATGCGCTTTCACCTTATGCAAAGGGCACCCTAAGGCAAACGAACATCTCTCTCTACTCGCTTCATGAAATCACCACTACTGAGCACACGCACCACTGAAACCTTCCAGAGACCTCACAACTGCTGCCGTGAAAGTCGACCACGAAGATCGACTTTGGTGTATTATAAGACGCGCTTGCTTGTGCTACACTCGACAAACGACGCGCAACTGGCCCTTTTTGCCGGCTCGTCCAACGGGGACGGGTTCTTGGCCTCTTGGCCAGTTTCTAGGTCACGTCTGCAGGAATACACCCCGGTTCGGGGCGGTTTCTACAGCGCACACGAAAACAAACTCCCAACTCCACTATCGACCAGACAAACCAACTCCCTCTACTGGGTCACCGCGGATGCGTTCCATGTCTTGGGCGTTGGTTGGTTGGGCGAAGAAGTAATAAAACATTTGCCCTGTGTGTTGGTACACGCGATTGTGAAGAAAACTCCCCACCAGAGAGGGCGCATCACCATGGAAGCCATTCGTTTGCAAGTCGTATGTTATTCGAGCGCCGTTGTAAAGCTGTAAGCTTATACGTGACAGCGAGTTACCGGACCGGGAGAAGGTAATATTGTCTCGATCTTCACATATGTCGGAGAAGCAAAACCCTTGCAAATGAAGCCACCGGTGCTGCATAAACTACAAAACCAAAACAGCAGGAAGCGCCGTAACTCAATCGCGTGCCTAATGTTGCTCACACCGGTGGAGTCAAGGGTAATTCCAACAACCGGAGCTCATTTCCAGCACCATTTAAAGCGCATTATTAAGTAACAAACCAGTATGCTAATCGAGTGCAAACGGTAGAACAGCAAGCGGTATTAATGCGAACGATCGTTTACGCGAACGACGCGCTGGTCGAAGCGGTGCGACAGAATGTTGACGTACCGATGCTAATTGAAATTCCATTCTCCTGCTGGATCGAGGAGTGTATGTCTTCTGGTGCTCTAGTTACCTTCTTCCCTTCTACCTGCGGGCCGGAACGATTACGATGCAAGGGTTTTGAAAGTGTCGTTTGCAGATCGGCCAAGCGATATCTTGAGCGGGAAGGCAAGTTGTCAGCCGGCAAGGTTTATGACAGTCCCTTTGTTGACCGTCGCGCCTTGGCTAGAAGGTCGTCACGTGACGTCAAATAGATGTTGTTAATAAAACAGCTTTGCAGCTTAAAGAGATTCTTGCAGCATAAGAAATCTAACAAGAACGATCGAGTTATTTCAGTTATTCCCGACGTGTTCATTTTGGGATGCCAAGCATAAAAAAACACCCGAAGCAACAGATGTTTGAAAAAATGATCTTCAATTCAAGATAAGAACACCGTAACACCTGAAAGCATTTTTTCCCCCCTAGGCAACGGGGTACTATTTCGGGTCAATGCGCTGAAGATCGTTTGTTTAGGCACGCTTTGCCCCGAAAGGAACCCCTAATAAACAAAAGCACATTGACGCGTAAAGAAAATGAAAATAAAACTATGCTAGAGAAAGTCACCACAAAAACAGGAACGATTCTTTAACGTACTGGCATGGGGTGAATGAACACTGGCCACGGAAGGTCATGAAAAGGGAGAGATAAAATTTTAAACTCCCACGAATAAGCACCAGCCACGTTTAAAAGAATTTTGCTTCGGTTGAGTTGATGGGAGGTAAGGTGAAAACAGAAAATAACAAAACAAAAACACAAAAAAAGGTAAAAAAAAACTCAAAACAAAAAAAAAGAAACAGAACTAAATCATAATATTTGTTACGAGAAATCAATAATTTATTGATCACTGTGAGATGTATAAAACAAAACTTCGAACGATGCACTCCAACGCTGCCGAGTATCGATGCGCACGGTGTGGCGAAAGGTTCGTCACCTATGCGCATCGCTGACAGCTGAAGTCACCGCACAATAAAACCGTCAACTTAAGAGCTACGCTATTACGATTACGAAACTAAACGTTTGTTTTTTTAAAAAAAAGCTTCCTCTTCTTCGAAAACGGTTCGAACGAAAGTCACATGAAACTTTGCGCCGGTATTAATACTCGTTTGCTTCGATTGTTATGTGCGCTGTATTACTTTTCCCTAAAGACTGGCGATACTGTCATCGTTTGTTTGTACGGGTGGTTTGTTTTTGTGTCGTGCTTGGTTTGGACGGGATGCGGGATACGCAACGATGGACAATGTTGTGGACGGATGCGTTTTTATCGAGAAACACACGCTCACACACACATCTTCGAGGTGTGCGGTCCGATGGTGCACTTAGATGAACTTCGTGTCGCCGACCGGCATGGTCGAGACGGTACTGTGTGGTGTCGTTGGCCGCGAACCGGCCAGCGAGTGGGCAACGGAAGCGTTCAACGATTGCATCGTACCCATTCGCAGGTGCGCAAGGTCCTCCAGCTTCGTCAGATCGGCCAACTCCAGATACAGCGAGTACACCATCAGCCAGCCATAGATCGACGCAACGATGACGACGCTCCAGATCAGTGTGATCAGTATGTTGTACGCGAAGATCAGATCGTTCACGATCGAGAAGAACAGAAACGCCAACAGGCGGAACAGCGTGAAGATAGCGAACGACCACAGCCACGGTACGATCTTCGATTCGTACTCCTTCCGCAGCGCGTGCACCAGCATGATACTCGTCACCAGCACCACCAGACCACCGATCAGTGAGAACAGTGCGGCCNTTACGAAACTAAACGTTGGTTTTTTTAAAAAAAAAGCTTCCTCTTCTTCGAAAACGGTTCGAACGAAAGGCACATGAAACTTTGCGCCGGTATTAATACTCGTTTGCTTCGATTGTTATGTGCGCTGTATTACTTTTCCCTAAAGACTGGCGATACTGTCATCGTTTGTTTGTACGGGTGGTTTGTTTTTGTGTCGTGCTTGGTTTGGACGGGATGCGGGATACGCAACGATGAACAATGTTGTGGACGGATGCGTTTTTATCGAGAAACACACACACACATCTTCGAGGTGTGCGGTCCGATGACGCGGTTAGATGAACTTCGTGTCGCCGACCGGCATGGTCGAGACGGTACTGTGTGGTGTCGTTGGCCGCGAACCGGCCAGCGAGTGGGCAACGGAAGCGTTCAACGATTGCATCGTACCCATTCGCAGGTGCGCAAGGTCCTCCAGCTTCGTCAGATCGGCCAACTCCAGATACAGCGAGTACACCATCAGCCAGCCATAGATCGACGCAACGATGACGACGCTCCAGATCAGTGTGATCAGTATGTTGTACGCGAAGATCAGATCGTTCACGATCGAGAAGAACAGAAACGCCAACAGGCGGAACAGCGTGAAGATAGCGAACGACCACAGCCACGGTACGATCTTCGATTCGTACTCCTTCCGCAGCGCGTGCACCAGCATGATACTCGTCACCAGCACCACCAGACCACCGATCAGTGAGAACAGTGCGGCCACCATCAGTGCGTTACGCACGTGCACATTGCCCACGTACACGAACTCGTACGAGATGATGTAGTAGCCGTAGTGGGACGATCCAGGCGCTGCCAGCGCCAGGCAGTAGATGTCAAACACGGCCGTACCGATCGTGAAGATCGCGACGAAGATCGCAAACAGTCCCATGATGAAGGCACCGCGCTGAATGTCGAGATATTTGTTGTTGTGCAGGATCGGCTTCTGGTACCAGGGTATCATGACGGATTTCATCGATCGCGATCGCTGCGAGTGTAGGTTCGACTGCGATCGGCTGGTAATGTGGGAGTATACCGACGGTGTCGACCGGTACGTCGACGGCGTTTTACGTCCGTAATTCATTTCGCACGCGGTGGCGCTTGTGTGGCCCTTGTTAGCGATGTGGGAACAGATACTGAAAGGATCATGGAAGTGATGGGTCAGTTTTCGCAAAAAAAGGAAACGAAACACCGTCTTAAAATGTCACCTTTTAGAAGTAGAAACGAAACCACACCTTGCTGTTGACGATTTGTTTTGAGAAATTTCACACCATGAACTTGACACTTGACACTTGACGCGAAACGGCTAGCGACATCTAGCGTCAAACTATGGAACCCGTTTGACAATTGATACTATCTGATTCATGCAAAAGTTGAGCTCAATTTACCAACCAATGCTTACTGCTGTCCACTTTCCTACCATCCAGCAGGGAAAGAAAACTATGAACACAATTAATGGCACCGAAAAAAAATAAAATATAACAAGTATATAACGAGCTCATCCCTTCCGCGTACGATGAACCCGAACGAACGCGACTCTTAAATCGATCAAACGAGAAATTTCAAGCTAAACAACGGAGTGGAGCAGGAGAAACAAAATGAAACGAACATAAAGCGAGAGGAAAAAATAAACAATGCAACTTACTACGGGGATTGCACGCTAACGGTGTAACTAGCAGGAAAGTAATGAAATCGGAAGAAAAGTAGAAAGTTGCTCAAATTTATGTCTAGTGCCATTCTTTTTTTCCCCCTTTTCTTTTACAGAACAAAACAAAAAAGCGCGTGTCCATGGACTGCCTTCATTCGTAAGATGTTTATGCTTTCTATTTGCAGCTGCTAATTGTCGGGTGTTTTCACACATTTCGTTTGCTCAATTTTGGTCAATGTTCATTCGTTGAAATTTCTCGTCATCGCAAGCATGTCGTCGTTCTTTCGAGTGGTATTTCTTACATTCGTTTGTGCCATTTTAAGCTGCGGTTACATAGTACACATACAGCGTGGTGTATTGTTAACGTGAGATGCATACAGGATGAGCGCAAAGTGGTGGTGTTCGGGAGCGGTTTGGTTGGAATGTTTGAAGGTAAACACATTTCTACACACGTTTAGCAAATAGCAAACAGACGCTAACGAGTATTTGCTATCGAGCGCTGTCGAATGCAGCCTTTTTCCGAGAAAACACTTGTACGCCTGTCAGGTAAAAGATAACACAAAATTTAATACAAACATTCAACATCCAGTAGCAAATATGTATCGGCGTGGTAAATGTCACTACTGAATTAAAGAGCCGATAAAAAAACGCTATCCCTTTATGGCGCATTACTATCTTATCCTCTACATTATAAAACCCACTTATTGATCACTTATTTGCCATGAATCGAATAAGCAATTCATACCAGTAGCACCATGCGGATAGTGGGAGGTGAAAAAATTGCGCCCGGTCCCCACGAGCCAGATAAATTGGAATATAAATTCAACCGGCTTTAAAAAGCTGTCACCATTACAGCGGATGAGCGCACATTTACAATTGAGCGCGAGAAATCCCCCGTCGCCACCCTTAACTGGAGGGTTAATTGTTTACCAATAAATCCACGTACGTACGCACCTTATCCGGCGCGGTTCGTGTGGAATGCATTCGCGACGATCGGTGAAACAAAAAGTGAAAATTTGCGCTTTATCATTGCGTAACAATAAGAAGAAAATAAAAGCTTAGTATGTTAGTGAAACGATGTGCTTGTTGGATGGGGGTTGTTTTTCCTATTCATTTTTTTCTTTCTCTCGGCTGGCGTTTCAACTGTGTGCGTTTCGTTTTTTTCTTCCCCAATTCCCTTTTCTTTTCACAGCGCTTTTGTGGTGGTAAGTATGCCATCTTGCAAACTGCAACCAACATTCGATCTCTGGCAACATCAAACAACCCCCCCCCCCCCCCCTCCCTATACTATCGAGCATAAGCGATCTCCACCACACGCCATGATCGCGCTGCTTATGCTGCACACGCACACGCTGTTGCGCTTGCTGAAGCCTCCAACACATAGAACACCAACGCTCTCACCGCGGCATCGGAGAAACAGGTTTTTTCTTCTCTCATCACTTTGTTCGCCCCACACGGCCGGTGTACAGCCGACCCCATCCCGTTGAGGCGCGCATCTGTGAAGGTTTCGAACACGACCGACGTTCGCTTTGTTTGCACCATCCTCAGCCTGCCTGCTTGTCGCACATTCCGAGCGACTTCAATGCGAGAACTACTCGAGGCCTTCCATCACACCAACATGGAGGAGACCCAACAACAGTCAGCAACAGTTAACGTAAACAACTCCGCACCGGTAAAACTCCATCTCTCTCTCCCTCTCTCTCACTCTATTTCACTCTCTCTAGCTTCTCTTCTTAAGTATTGTGTGATGAGAATACGCGAAACGCGCGTTTGCCTTCTTGGGAGCCCCATCGCGTACCTTCACAAGTAGTGGCGTCAACGTCAACCACAAAAGACATGCTCGTTCTCTCTCTCTCTCTCTCTCTCTCTCTCTTTCTCGATCTCGCTCGATCGTTCTCTCTGTTGCCACAAAATGATGCGATCGAGGTTGTGTGCTTACGCGACGCACAACGACACAACGCTGTGCTCCAAGCGGCCCCAAAGTTGGAAGATCGCACCTATACTGATGCGAACGGCTGAGCGCTAATTATGGGTGGATACCTTCGTATATATATCTTTTTTTTTCTATTCCTCTCCAGTAAAGTCTTCGGTGACTCAATGTTACGTCGTCCGCTGGCTGCTTGGAGAAAACGCCCTTACGAAGACGAAATTCTTCGCCTTAGCGTAACTTAGCCATCGCAGAAAAAAAAACCAGCACCAAACCAACTGCTTCCCCAAATATCCATTGTCTTTGACGCACCAGGTATGGTGAAGCGCTGCATTTTTTTTTTTTTCTGAAACCCAACGTTGTGGAAGCCATTTTGAATCGTAATGACCCTTTACGGTCAGCGTTCCGTATTTATTATTTTTCCTGGGCTCTTGGGTTCTTATTTCCCATAGGGGAATTTTTGCCATGTATTTGCCTCTAAACGTCCATCCATTTTCCCGACACAACCTTGCTTGCTATTTGCGTGTACTGTATGCACCTCACCATTAACGGTAACCTCGTGGAAATGGAAAGGTTTTCCATTCGATTTTCTGTTATCCAAACACACCACAACACTTGTCCCATTAGTTGTTGAACAAAAGGGGGAGAGAGAAATATAAAACTTTCCCCCTTTTGCGAACGGGCAACCCGAACCACGTAAAGCTGCTGGGTAGTACACACCTTAAAATTTAACCTCCTTTTTGTGCCAGGGGCCGTCTTCGGTGTCGTCCGGTGGCGTTCTACGCTGCTCGCTCGATTTGCCGTGCTTCCTTACACTTCGATATTGATTTTGTTTTTCTGCGGTCCGGTATGCCCTTCTGCGCACCGATGAATCACCCGTCGCCGATGGCAACGGTCACGAAAACGGCGTACACTATAGACACCACACCACAGCACCGCCACGCTTTGCCACCACGTCACTAGTACGTATGCAGATCCGCACCGCAATTTCACCGCACTTACTCCCTCGGGATGTCGATCGCTGCCGTACGTAGATCGCAGACCGTACATGCACGCGGGTTTACAAACAATGCACAAGCACACGGCACGTCAAGCGTGACACGCACCACACACCAGCCACGATGGTGACGGGTCAAAAGGGTGAATTATATTGTGCTGAGGTTGCCGTTGAGCAGCGTTCCCGAACGCAACACGCAACTAGCCGGGTGAATGGTTCTCTCGCAAATGAACTCAGCACCGAAACCGTGCGTCTTGACGGTACGACCGCACCGACCGTACGCTATAGCGGACCGCGCGTGAGTGTACCGTGAGTGACCGCGCCACATTCCGGCTGTGCGATGCTCTCGTTTGAGAGGGCACGTCGCGCATCACCAGCGACCGTGCTCTCGTGGTGAATAGACGGTTCGGACGCTCGCGTGGTGAGTATGTTGCGCATGGTTATGCTTTATGTGCGACACAGAAATACCATCGTACAGTTTAACGCTGAGTTCGTTTGCGTGTGTTCGAAAAGCATCCGAGAAGCCTGTAAAGGTATTTGGTTGTGGTTGTTCACCAGACCGCTTGTACGCTTAAGCGCGGTGCAATCTGAGCCGATGATTTAAAAGATAAATGTAATCTTTCAATTACTTGCTGAGTGATTAATTACATTCACTTTCTTTAACACTTAAATATCTAATAGAAATCTAATAAGAATTTTATGTATTAAACTTAAACACCTAAATAAGCTGATTATACTTGTACTTTAAGCAAGATTTATTCTCACAAAATCAAACGCTAAGAAATGTGGTACAATACACACGCTACGATCGTACGTGAGAGTCTGTAATGATCTCTTATGAAACTCTTATGAACAATATGCATATTCTCACATCAACAGGTTTCCGTACGATCGAATGTATCGTGCATCGTACGATGACGAAACACGGCGCACATACGCGTCGTACGTCAGTGATGCATTCTACCGTCAAGAACCCGACCGTGCCAGTCGTGCCAGCGCTCGCTAGAAGCACGACGTAGGCAAACAGACCAACTCATTGCTCAAGCGGTTTCTTCGGTGAGAAATAGAACAACGTTTGGCCGTAGAAGCAGGAACGATTGGTCAGCAAATATCTGTACGGCGCGTTGCGAGTAAACGGTGGTGGGATGAGGGATGCTTTAGCTCACCCGTAGACACCGACACCGGGGCCGGTATTAATGCTCACTGGCCACATAAAGAAACTCGGTAGCGCTCGAAGCGAACCAAGGCATACGCTTCCCGCCATTAAGAAAGAAGTGAGATCGTTTGTTCGCGCAGAGGTGACGCAGGTCAAGACTAACGTTTTGTTGTTTTTCTTATTCCGACTACGGACTGTGCGCTCTGCTCACGATCGTTACCATCTATGACGGTGGCGACCGGTGCGTGGGGGTTCGATGTTTTTCTTTCGACGCACCGACGACGACATCGGCGATGTCATGGGCAATCATGGGACGTAATATGCGAATTACGATGGCGCGTTCCTCACCGTCCATAAAAAAAAANTACACACGCTACGATCGTACGTGAGAGTCTGTAATGATCTCTTATGAAACCATCCACATCATCAATATGCATATTCTCACATCAACAGGTTTCCGTACGATCGAATGTATCGTGCATCGTACGATGACGAAACACGGCGCACATACGCGTCGTACGTCAGTGATGCATTCTACCGTCAAGAACCCGACCGTGCCAGTCGTGCCAGCGCTCGCTAGAAGCACGACGTAGGCAAACAGACCAACTCATTGCTCAAGCGGTTTCTTCGGTGAGAAATAGAACAACGTTTGGCCGTAGAAGCAGGAACGATTGGTCAGCAAATATCTGTACGGCGCGTTGCGAGTAAACGGTGGTGGGATGAGGGATGCTTTAGCTCACCCGTAGACACCGACACCGGGGCCGGTATTAATGCTCACTGGCCACATAAAGAAACTCGGTAGCGCTCGCAGCGAACCAAGGCATACGCTTCCCGCCATTAAGAAAGAAGTGAGATCGTTTGTTCGCGCAGAGGTGACGCAGGTCAAGACTAACGTTTTGTTGTTTTTCTTATTCCGACTACGGACTGTGCGCTCTGCTCACGATCGTTACCATCTATGACGGTGGCGACCGGTGCGTGGGGGTTCGATGTTTTTCTTTCGACGCACCGACGACGACATCGGCGATGTCATGGGCAATCATGGGACGTAATATGCGAATTACGATGGCGCGTTCCTCACCGTCCATAAAAAAAAAACACATGCTCAAAGCGCATACAACACCCGCACTAGTGGCACCCGCTAGCAGCAGGTGTTTTCCAACACGATCACGATCATCATCATCCCCACCCAAGGGGAAATGTTTAACAAAACCAACCCACCATCGCGAAGCGAACGAATGTACGGATAATTATCGTTAAGCTTCGTCACCTTGAGCGAACGCATCCGAACACATTCCGTGCACTGATTAATTGTTTTATAAATATGCTATGATCACCGAGACGGGCGTGGTGCCCGTGGCGAAGCGCGATCATAAACATGACAAAGTTAATGATGTACCCAATGAGTCCCGAGCGACCCCGGGACGGTTGTTTTGGGCACTTAATGGCCTAGCACTCGGAAATTCTCCGACGGCATATTGGGACAAATTCTTGATGACGAATAGTCGGTGAGTCGACCTTTGTTTTTTCTTCTTCTTTACGTGCACAGGTAATCCACACCTGTTCAAAGGTTGTTCGATCATTGCTTCATCTGTTACAAGTACAACAGTTGATGCATTATGAAACGAAAGTGAAATCAACGCCGATTTCTATTATACACTACGCTAAACGTCTGTTACGCGAACTTAATCTCCGTGACCACCGGCCAAACACCCCGGTAACACACAATACCAGATGGAAAGAGACACTTCTCACTGGTGGATAAATGTTTAGACAAACAACCTCCGTTTCACAACGCAAAAGGGTAACAGAAATAAACCTTCCGAACGTGAAAAGGGCTCTTGATACTTACCTCCCTTCGCTTGATGTGTTTTTCTTCACTTCACTTTAAGGGCTTTTCCACTTTGTGCTACATATGGAAAAGGTGTTAAAAAGTTTCACGTGACCTGGTATGTTTAATCTCTCGCTCACCGTTCGATGTCCCCAAAAAAAAAATCTAACAAAGAAACTAGTCAAATCTTGAAACTGTTGAAAACTTCTTCAAGCTCTCTTTAAAGCAATCGCCCATGGTGAAGTTCTGATGTCATTTCCAAACTCGAAAGAACACACTTCCCGCAAAAGCAAACCAAAATTCCTGCTCCGGCGAAAGATGCCTTAAGCGTAGCCACAAACACGCGTAGATCGGGACGTAATTGTGTGGGTTTAGCAGGCTTAAGCCGGTTGCAACTCAACGACCAAGCTTCGGTGCAGCACCCTTTCTCATTTCGGCAACGGTCGGAACCGCAAACATAAAAACAGCTTATGTAGCGCTCCCCCTTCACACACACACACACACACACACACACATTCACAGACAAACACAAAAAGCGTACAACGTTAACGAATTTTTGGAACCGGTTTTTAAAAAGAACCACGGATTGGAGCTCATCAGTGTGAGATGAGAAAATGAGTGAGCCCAAATTACGCTCTTGCAAGTCGTTTTCGTTGGGGGCACAACGCTTGTTGTGCACAGTGAAGCTGTGTGGGTGGTGGAAGATGGAGATGTTTTGGGGTGTGTTGGAGCTTTCATTTTGGCATTTCGTTGGCGCACCAGGAGAGCAGAAGCCTTCCCCAAAACGCGTGAATAAATTAATGCGAGAATTGGGCTTGGGGTTCGTTCTGTTCGGTTGGTTGAACCGCTGGAAATAAAAGGGGATTGTATAAGGAAAATTGAAACAAAGCGCTTGTATTTTTTGTTTCGTGTTAAAGACATTAAGAACCTTTAGCTCGGCAAGTCACTTTGCTCATATGTTTTGCGAAACTTTTCGTGCTTCATTCTTGTGGTGGAACTTTGTGGTGGAATGGCATGTTGGAAGAACTTCACCCCAGTAGCTAATGAACATATGCTATCATATTAAATTTCAATTCTTAATGCTGCACAGGAAATAATTAACACCTTCGAAGAATATTACTGATACACCATATTGAAGTGCACCCATAATAAGTAAAATAAAGTTTCAAATATTAAAATATTAATTAGAAGAATTTAAGGAAATTAAAAATTAAGAAATGTGAACCTGTTAATCCCTTTAAATACATAGACAATGCAAATGCTGCCACCATTCCATGTTTTCACAGCACATTACATCAATCCACTCTACATTGTACATCCATTCTTCCCCAAACTGCCTTCCGCCGTCCAGTTTTAACCAATTTAAACCAATCTGATTTAATTGCAATTCATCAATGTAGCCGGCTAACCTCCGGCGAGCGTCTGGAGTCAAACGCTGTCCCGTAGGTGATGGAAGGTCACTGATTCATGACCAATTAGCTTCGTGACGCACATTTACGCGCATCAAACCCGTCAGCCAATTTACGCTCGCCCAACCACGAAACGACCACACATCTTGGCTGACATAGTTCCAACGACCAGGGTTGAGTTAGCTAACACACAGTTGCATCAAAATTGCTCCCAAAAAAAAAAAGAAGGTTGCACCTCCGACATGTTCCTCGCCCGTGTGCCGGGTTGGTTTTGGGTAAATTTCGGGAAGCAAAAGGAAATATGTGTCACTCGACCAATTAACCGTGCAACACTTTATGTGCAGCGAAATTGGTTCCGCAGCCAATCCAATTAGTGAAAATAAACAACCTTATTTCGCCACGCCAGCGAGAACGTTACGAACATTCGGTCCTTGGACAAAGCATGTCCAGTGGGACCAACGCTGGTTAGGGCGAAACCATCCGACATATCGAGTACACACACACACACACAATCCAATATTGGTCAGGCGTGTGTGCTAAGTTATTCAATTAACTAGTGAACATCTGGCCGGACCGGGTCGGTGGTACCTTCCGCATCAAGACGCATAAATATTCCCCATTGGACAGTACGCGCACCTACCTTAATCAACTGCGTAACGGCCGGGTTGGCCAGTATTCCTTGCAGAAACACAAGATCCGTTTCGTTCGCTTCCGGCCGCCCATTGAGATCGGTCAAATTATCGCGCACGTGTTGAAATGCAGCTGCAAAAAAAAAAACACACGAGAAAATGAAGGTAAAAGCCATAAGATTAGTGACGACAAATCAATCGACGATCTCGTCTAACGAGGGTTTCCCTGTTTTTCACGCAGGATGGACGTAGTTACTTCTTTTACTACTACTATCGTCGCCACCTAATGATTTTCAGGCATTACGCATCGACAGTATCACGTTACCAAACATTCGGTGGGAAATAAAACTAACTGCCCCGGGTCGCACATGTCATGCACGTTCGCACTCACTACCTCATTGCGTAGTGCGTCGCATTTGCCCCAGTGTTTTATTGGGACATTCTTTCTATCGCTTTATGATCGCCACACAACTCCTGCCCCGGGTGGTTGGGTGGAGAAATGGTGTAATTGCCCCATTACCTTTCCGACCAATGTTCCAATATATCCTTGGCGCACGAGAAGCGATACGTTTTCGCATCCCGCAATGGCTTTTATGGGACGCTGGGCAAATGGACGGTTGGGTGTAAGACGGGCCACCCAAAAGCAAACGATAAGAGCCGAGCTTAAAAGGGGATTGGCATTAATGGTCGGTTTGCTACAAAGTTACGTTCGGGCGCTCGCCAGGGACGGAAATAAAGTTGAAGTCAATAAAAATGTGTTACTATTATCTGCAGTGAAGGTGCTAGAAGTGTGTGAAACTCTTGAAGTAAATAAAGGTACTTTGTTTACAATTAGTAAAAAAAACATGCAAAGAAGAGTTTGTAATATAAAGAATAAAAATACAGCTCAAAATTATTCTAAAAAACTAAAGAATTCATACAAAAGAGAAGAAAATTTAATTGGATATTAAACAACGATAACAAAGTTGCAAACACAATTAACATGTAATCATATCTCATTCCTTTCCCATAATATTGTACTAGCGATTTTACTCCCGTTTGTGCCCATCGCTTCCTTTCAACGCCCACGGCTAGTTTACAGCCAAAACAAATCATTCCGCTCGACACTTTGAAGATGCTGTTCATAATAATATTTATCTATATGTGCACATCCTCGCACTCGTTTGATGTTTTTTTCCGTTCTGGACCACCACCTCCAGCAGTAGCAGCAGCAGCAGCAGCAATGACTTTATACCACAACCCCATCACAAACCGACACCGAAAAGGGCTACAGTTGTTGGCTTTAAAATACAATATTTTCCTCGTACAAATAAACACCAAACCACGGGGTGACGGGGGTTGGGTATGATTCTGCTTTCGGGGTGAATCGTTTTTCTAAATAAAAACCTAACCCGCCCCCCCACACACGCATTATACATGGATGCGACCGGAAAAAAGTTACTGCAATTCGAGATTAGCATGTACCCGACCGACTTTTCTCCCAAATTTTTCCATCTCCTATTTGCCCCAGCCTCGGGATATGTTTCAACCCTGTGTGGCGCTCATTGTGGGAAAGACGGGCAGTAAAACGTTTGGCGTGAAAACCACTGCAAGTGCTGGCAAACGGTCACACCGCACGCGAGAAGTGATGGTTTGTTTATAACATTTCTCATCTGTGTGGTAAATGTTTTTTTTCGACCCCTTTTTCTTCGTTTTTGGTCTTTGGCGTGTTTAAGCAAAGAGAATTTTCTTAACAATAAAACCAATCCTAACCACCGCAAGATCCGCATCGCAAATCCTTGCTGTTTGCTAATAATCCACTTTGGGCCCATTTGCTGGTGCATATTTCTTCTGCTCTGGCTTCGCAACTGGCGGCACGTCGGTCACCAAACCTGTCAACTTGGTGGCAGCCGCACGGGTATTTGCGATTTACGATTCGATAACCGACCATTCGCCATTCGTGGTCGTGTCGAGGTGTTGACATGGGCGACATGATCGTATCCGTGCTAGAGCAACGTTGGGGTAACAACAAGCAAAAAAAAATAAAAAAGGTAATCCACCCCACGAGACTGTAAACCGTCGTCGGACGGTCTGCAATGTGGCGCTAAATGCGTTAAGCTGCGAGTGAAACATACGAATGCACTCGGGTAACGTTTCTTCATTTTGCTGCGTACGAATTTATGGCGCGAGTCGCTACAAAATCGTGTGCCGGCAAGGACCCCAAGGACCGACGGCATCGTTGGAAAATGTAAAAGGATGATCTCTCCCCCATTCCGAATGGGGTGGGAGCTTTTCCTTCATTCTTTTGTCTGACGAAGATAAGCCCTCAATCGCACAATGTATGATAATGGATGTCGTAAAAAAGTCGGTTTTATTCAACGCTTTTTTTTTTTGGCGGAAATTGTTGGTGCTTGGTGTGAATTGTACTCGGATTAGCATGTTATCGAGTAAAATATCTCCTATTTTCATTGTGATAGAACATAGTTTATCTTTTTACTTGATTTATCTTGTATTAGTGTTACAGGTTATGGATTTAATGTAGGATCGTAGTAAAATACCGTATCGTAACATTTTAAATGACAACTTTAATAGGTACTTTATTCTATTCTTCTCATTTTCGTCTCTTTACAGTGATGTTCAACTAAATAATTCATTTTAAAGAGTTTAAAATAATCACCAATTCAACCATTTACAAATAAAAATTACAGTTATTATAGATAAAAATAAAATCGCTCTCGAAGTAGCAGATTAGTGCTGTGTGTCACTAAATAGTTTTTTTTTATTTAATTTACTTATTTATTTATTTATTCACTGTAGAGCGGCCAGGCCGTATATCTACTCAACAGTTGTGATTAGCATAAAAAGGGTTTCGAGATCTGATTCACGAATTCATGTCCGAGTACCGAGATTTTAAGGATTTTTTTGAAGTTGAACTAGAAAATATAAGGATAAATGTGAGTAAATAATTCAAAATATTTCAAATTCAAACATCTTTCTCAAAAGTAGTTAGTGAGCTTGTAAACTGTGTGACTAAGCTTGCGAACATTTATTAATAAATACCTAAATATATGCAGTTATAATTTAATTTTCCACCACTGTAGCTGGAAACAGTCCGGTTTACTATTACAATCAGTGTACCTTACAATGGTATCCAAATTGATAAAAATTCAAACATTAAAATAATCTATTTTTTCGTTTGTTTTATCTTATTTTCAAACAGTTCAATTCAGTTAACTAAACAGAATGCTCTTTTTTGTTATTTATGTTAGAACGGCTTGGCTCAAATTAGACTAATTTTACCATATGTCGCAGGCTAGTCAGACCGTGGTACGGGGGAACGGTCCAAATGGGATTTGAACCGGGTCCGGTCGTGTTGGGACCTAGCGCCGTTGCTAAATGCACCACCGGGCCGTCTCAAAACCAATACTCTTAAAGTTTATCAAGAACCTGTGCACACTAAATGTGTCCTAAATTAAATATGTATAATCATCATTCCGAAGCAATACTTTAAAGACAATTTAAACCATAAACCTAGCACAATAAATTCCCACTAATGAGTGTTTGCTACTTTTGATTAGTTTAACGATTTTAATGCATCTTTTCCTACCATCGTGCAAATGTAGAAGCACGAGCGTACACTAATCATACCGCAAAAACATCTTGCAAAACAAACAGCCCGTACAAGCATCATTGGCCAATAAAACCCGAGCATGTCTAATTTAATTGCCTATACACCATCCATTTGCACAGGCCACGAAATAAAATTTCCCCAACCCGGCTATTTTCCCGGCCAAATCTCCCATCTTTCCCGACATCCCGAGATTCCCGACATACGATCGGCATTTACTAATCAATTAAATCAAATCTCACTCACGTCCAACCCGGGAGCACACACACAAAGGCGGGTAACATTAAAGGAGCACTTGAAAAATTGCAGATACTACTTGCTGCGATCCTGCGAATCACCGATCATGATGCATGATTGAAGCACGCCAGACGGAAATGAACGTAAGCGGAAAGTTTTGTTTTTTGGTTTTTTGAAGAAAACTAACACGAGAAAACCCCTAAACTAAACGTTGTGTCAAAGGAATTGGGCCGACGGTTGGGTTGAAAACTAGGAAGAAAAACGGATGAGAAAAGGCCGCGGGGTCGGTCGGTCGTCATCATTAGCGCATCTTTTCCCCTCCCAAAGGAAGGTTGGCGCGGATGAGATGGGGTGGGTTGGTTGAAACGGGTGGACGGATGGCACACACACACACATACAGCAACCGAAGAACAAAACGGTAGCAACACACTTTACGCACCGTGCGACGCGACGTTGTACCGAAATATCGTAATGAATCTGTAACAGGAACACACGGCCGAACGCACCACTTCGCGTCTTGGTTTTTCGGAGGTGTAAATCTACTTTCTATTTTCATTTTCACTTTCCAACCTACTGCTGCGGTGGTTGCTTTTCGCGGCACACACAAGAAACGGGAAGAAATGGGAAGCCCTTTTTGGGGGTTAGAACGATGACCCTTCGTTTGTTTCGCAACGGTTTTCCGCACGGTTGGGTACAGAACTGAGGACACTTACCATTGTCTAGCTTTGTGCTGCCGTATCGATGCATCGAGTCCATGCTGGCCAGCAGCTGCCGTTTGTCGGTGGGTTCCTTTTTGCCGAATCGAACCATCGTACCGTCCGGTTGGCAATGGTCGGCATGTGGGTGGGTGCGTTTTTTTTTATTATTTGTTTTATTGTTGTCACACAGTACCGGAAGAGGAAACACGAGGAAGGATCGGTTTAGTGTGGTACGAGGTACACGGCAGAGCAATAAACAATAAAGCACACACTACTGCGTTTAGCTCACACGAACGTCTACACATCTAGCACACTGATAAGAGCTGAAGCTGCACACAAAACAAAATAAAAACGTTTAATTCCATACAAAAGCACTTGCCGGGTAGGGAACGATTGATAAGGAGGCAGGATCGTCATCCCGTTTGTGTTTCTTTTTAATGAGCGTTAATTAATTTGAATTGACTAAAAATAAACTGCATCACCAAAACGCAGGAAAAACATTAAACATCATACATCAATAAAACCGTGCGCCACATAGCGAAACAGCAATGGGGATTTGTAGCAAATAAAAGGTTACTAAAATGAAGGAAAAACACACTAATCCATCGCGATGTCATACAGACGGGTGTACAAGCGTTAGGGAAAAACCAGGCTGACAGGGACGAAAGTGTGGCGTGTCACTCGTGCCGATTTCTGATGGAAAACATATGTTACAAAGCGAACAAGCCAACCAGGTCACCAGAACACATTCTTCGGTTTTCGGTGCTTCTTAAACGGACACGTACATAAGAGACAACCAGTTCTGGCGTGAAGTACTCTTCCGATGGGCTTGAATTCCCCCCCCCCCCCCCCCCCACGTGACAAACAAAATTTGTCTTAACCTCTAACACAATTAGAATTACTCTGATACGAAGGACTAAAAATAAAGGAACTGTAAGCGCGCTCGAACAACTTTAGCGGACGGTGAGCGACTTCCGCTAATCCAAACCGTTTAAATGATCGTTCTGGTGACGAATGTGTGGCGCCGTACCAGCAGAAATTGTGTGTAACAAATGTGCTATGCGAAACATGCCATAAGTGTATAACAACAACGTCCGATCGAACATGGGAACAAGGGAAAAGGAAGGAAAAATCTCCCACGGGAAGGAAAAGTCGGTTAGTCTTATCGCTAAGACGACAATTTGCGTGCGGATCGGTTAGAGCGAAAGACAAAACACACAAACAATGGTACCGTGTCACCGCCACTAGAGAACAATATTCACGCACTCACGACGCCGATGGAATTGGAAAGGAATGCTTTAAAATCCGTAGACAATTTTCACGGCCTGCCACACACACATACACACACATCGACGAAAGATGTGGTCCCGAAAGTATTCTGCGTCGGCTGTACCGCGAGGATATGGCTGCTGAACAGAACTGCTTGCTCGGCCGCGCACTATCGTCAACTGGTCGGTGATCTTGCTCGGGGCGTCGATTTTGGTAGCGCAAAAACGAGGCCCGCCTGTTGTTGTGTGTGGGGCCAAAAAATCGCATCCCGCATCCGTGACGTCATGCACGGAGCGCGCTTACACGGAGAGATGAACAAAAGTCACTCGAGATGAGAAAGCGAGAGTGAGAGAGCGAATGGGAGAGTAAAATAGAATGATTTCCACCGGTACGAGGAAAATCTACCAGACATACGAACACACACACGAAAGAAGAACATCGATGACGACACGACACGACACGATGGGAGGGAAAATTCAAACCGGTTGAAGTTTTTGTGTGCCGACCGGAAAACGCGCTACGTTAGCCTCGTGGTCAGCAACACCTACGACACATGCCGCGAAACGATTCGCCAAATAGAAAAGAATGGGTTTTTAATCTTTTCTTTTTAACTTTTTGCGTCCCTCCCACCTTAAACACACACGCACACACGCGCAGAAAATTGACCACCGGGCCGGGTAGAAATTATCGATGACGACAAAAGCGTGTTTACACACACACACACACACACACGTTTTTCCTTTCGCTGTCCGCTTCGGGGTGGCAAATCAAACAACAACGTGTTTGCGAACAATTTGAAGGTAAACAATTCCCTTATTTTCTGCTGCTCCCTTCAACCCTTCGCGCCCCCAAAGCATGGTTGGTCAGCACGGGAAACTTTGGTGGAAAACTCGCTGGTACGTGGGACAATAACACTTTGCCGACTGCGCCAGCACGCCCTCACTGATCTTCATCGTTCGATCTACTCCTTCTCTGCTTGTCAAACAGCGTGTTTTGACATGTGGGTAAACTAACACCAATCAACGATGTACTACAGGGACTCGTACTAGTAATCGAACCGCGCTAACCAGGCAGCGAATGAGGAACAGAAAACCGGAAGGTCAAACACACATTGTTCGGGTTTGTTTGGTGTTTGTTGGCGCTGGAAGTTTGCAAACAATCCTTCCTGGTTGTTTTGTAAGCGGAAGATCGATTCGTTACGGTTTGAAAAAATTATCTTCATTTGATCGTTTGATGACACAAGTGGTGAGCACATCTTGTGAAAAATTCCATTTAATTTGTTGTATTCTTAGTTTTTATATTTTAATATTATTTAGCTTTATATGGAATGAAATTGTTCTACTTGAATTGACTAAATAATAATAAGTAATAATAAGTAATAAATTTTAAACTTTTTTACACTTTTTGAATTTTTTAGATATTATATTTTGTTCGAATGTAGAAAGAAACTGTTGACGAATTCTTGCAATTAGATCTTGGTTTTGTACATTTGAAAAATATTATTTCATAGAAATTCTGCTACGAAGGTTCACATGACGTTTGATATTCGACTCAACGTAACAAACTAAAAATTTAAAGTGAAGAATTCGCTTTAAGGAAAATTTCAATTTAGATAGAAGTTATAAGTAACTAATATCTTTAATCTAGCAAAACAAAAAAATAGAATTATTTGAACCAAAAATCTGTATAAAAATGATACGAAGGAACGATGATGTGTTTATATACAGCTTAGGAAACTTGGTACACAATTTTATTTGAATTTTTTTTAAATATTGCCATAAAATTGGGCAATAATTTCTATCCGTATAATAAAGGTATTCTTGTAGGTAATTGTAGGTATTGACCGAATGCCTTTAATCATTTTCAACATTTGAAAAGAAAAAAAAATCTTTTATTTTGCCTACTATCCATCATCTCTTTATCGAAAGTCTCTCAGAATCAACGGATTCTTAGTCGTTGTAAAGCAGAAATATGATATTACACTTAAATAAATATCATCAAAACCCAAAGAACATGGTGTCCTACATTCACAAACACGCTCAGTAATCGGTGTTATCAGTAAGATGCGGAACAAACATTAGTCGTACGCATATGTTTTGCATAATTGGGTCATTTACATTCCCAAAACTGTCACCGACTGTTTCATCACATTACTCCACTGTCTTTACCTCGTTCTCTCCCTTAACCATTTCGACAAACAGGAATGATAAATGCTTCCAACACTTTAAGCTACTCTCCAGAAAAGGGAAACCACCGCCAGTGTTTTGCCTCTTTAAACACACTTTCTTCACTCAGCCACACACACACACCCGACTGCATTCTTTGTTTGCATTGGACCGTAACCGGCCGATGCTGGCTGTACATTTCAAATGAAAATCTTTCATTTCCGAAAACGATCTTCAAAACGGTGCAGCCCTGCATGTAACACGAGCAGAGCAGTCCGGTTGTTTCCAGTGGCATTCCACCGTCTGAATCGTGGGGGACGGTTCGATTTCACCCACAAACGGATAGGGTGCCGGTGCATCGAAGGGTAGTGGGAAGGGTGGTGGTAGCTGTTGTGTGGGTGTGTGCGGAACTCGCTCAAGTCGTGAATTAAATATGACAGTATGAATTACCATTTTCTTCTGTCCGGCGCGGATGGAAAAATAACAACAACAACAAAAAATGCAAAAATAAACGAACCGTTGAGCGGCATATCGCCCACAAACCCTGCTGTTTCGGGCTGGGCGATTCCGCCACACCGAGGGGGAGACCCTTAAACGTGCGTTCTTTTGCATGCCGCGCATTGCCCAGCCCCCAACCGGCCAGTGGCTACCGCTTTTCCACTGCAGTACACACACAGACATACACACACACACACACACAGACCCACTGCTCCATAAATCACCGGGAATGCGAGCATTACAGTGCAACCGAACTGATGATCATCTCAGGCAGGGAAAACGAGCGCAGACAAGGCAGACGCGGACAGTAAATTAATCGATCGGACGGCAGCGAGCCGTAATCTTAAATTATCCGGAAATCATAGATAGATGGATGGGAGTTTAATTTTCTTAATCGATTCGATCGTCTCGCCCAACCAGCGCACGTCTAGCACACCGTCTGCATATTTAAATAAAGCAACGCGAGAAAGAAAGAAAGTAATCCCGGCACCGGACAGTTTGAGTGACGGTTCGCGAATTCTCCTTGAGCCGAGTCAGGGGTTGTGAGCGTTCCCGTCCTATGACGCATACACCTGCCGGCTGCCCAGCTAGGAGGAGGAGGGGGGGGGGAGGATGGGAGATCCGACGAAGCAGAAACAGCGCACGGAACCATGCAACATTTGGATGCACAATTATCTGGAGCGGACACATATCTCAGTCGCAAGATCGGTTTTCAGATGCACGACAGCTTCATTCCTTCGTAATCAGCACACACACACACACACACACACGTGTCCCACTTTCAGCTAGCGAACACACATGGGACAGACAGGTCATACGGTGACATTTGTCTTCGAAGGAGGGGGGGGGGGGGAGGAAAAACAATTTTCCTCGCCTGTCCTGTTCTGCGGGTTCCACCGTCGTCTGATCGCACTAGAAACACAGCTAATCACTTCGTCCTACACTGCTTGCCATTTTTCCCTACATACACTCACACACGCGCACACACGTTCGGCAACCGTTCGGTAGCTGTTGACAGAAAAGCCATCAATTTTAAAGAACATTACGACGTGAGTTTTTCCAACCATCCAACCCGGGTGAAAAGGGGGACTTGGGATTTTTTTTTTTGCTTGTTTTCCTCCTTCCAAGAATATCCAATTTTCCCAGCACGTTCAAACAACACACGGCGATCGGTTCATTTTCAGCGATCGAGAATGCAGCAGTGCCCGGACACTCGATCGATCGCACACATTCGTCCGCGCAAGATGCAAGAATGTTGGCTAAGATGGTGATGCGAAATTCTCCCTCCGAGCAAAAAAAACGAAATGAAAGAGAGTGAAATAAAAAAAACACAACTTTATCGCCAATCTACGGCAAAGGAACTCTTGGAACAGGTTTTTTTTTTATTTTGCTTTTGTGTTGGTTAGCCTTACGTCGAAACGGCACGATCGCCGTTTGATCGCCCGGGCGTCGTGCGCGAGATCGAGCGAGTTCAACAACACCACCGTCACAACTGACGGACGATCGGTACACCAACAGCCAACGGAAGCCTACCATACGGGCGTTACGGGAACCGGGCAGAACTCCCGCCCTGGGCCACGGGTGGTCATGTGGGAGCCGCGAGAGAAACGGAGTGAGAGACAGAGAGAGAGATAGAGAATGATGCGGGCTTCACGCAACAAAGCCTTTGCTGGGCAGCATAACCGGTTGCTGTGGTAGCTGAAGGTGAGACATGCCTTCGAAACCGACACGTCGAGCCCCACGTGGTGAGATGGTCCACCGTATGAGCTCCGGCACTCTCAGCTCTCAGGAGCAGGTCACTCATCGCCAGGTGCGAGAGTGCCAGATAAGGTAAGGAACTCACAGTAATCAACCATCGTCCCTAAACGCCACAATCGTCGCTTCATCGACGTGGAGCGAGCCCATTCTCGGAGCAGTAGGCCTTCGAGAACCTTTTTTCTTTGGGTCGCTACACACGCGACACACGGAAAGGACCTTAATCGTTCACATGAAAGGAGGGTTTAAAACAAAAAAAAAAATAAAACATACACACACGCGACACGAAGCCATCCGCTGGGTGTTTTTTGAGCGACGCGTGGTCAAATACGGTAGGGTTTGGACGGTTTCGTTCATTCAACCTGTTTTCCAGGTCAATCACGTAGCACGTGCAGCGTGGGCTATGTTTGGTCGCGGTGTAGTAAACAGTGTGCAACGATGGAAACGACGCAACACACACCGGGAAGTGGGACGGGATGTTCATTTCATAACGTAGACGAACGTGTGCGTGCGGTGCGCCCTAATGTCCCCGAGGGGCAGCCAGAATAGACATGCCTTACCGGTGTGAGTTGGTGGTTAATTTCATATCGCTTATGTTACAACATGAAAATATTCTTTGTAGAGCAAGAAAAAAAAACTACCATTCAACATGCGTGAGCAATCTAACTATAAATATAATTATTGTAAACATTCATACCATCATTCTATATCATGTGTTGTGTTTTAAAATACACACCATAAATCCCCTTAAATCTAAAATAAACTGAAAAGCAACAATCTAGTGAGCCGTACGTTTCTCGTCAATCCATTCTCTGTTCCATTTAAGGATTGGTTTGGGAAAAAAAACACAATTTCCCATTTCACACCTGCAGCTTTCGCAATGCTTACGTGCTTTCGTTCGCGTTCGCGGATCCGTCCATCAGCCACCAAACAAAAAAAAAACCCCCAAAACACATGCCATACCTCACTCACGAGCTACCTAATATCGACTAATCAGACAAATGGATAAACCGCGAAACTTCATCATTCAGCGGTGGATTGATTTTCTTTTCCAACCGGCAACACACTGGCAGAGCGATGGTTGCTGCGTTCTAATAATACGCTGTCCCGTCGTATATCCGTACACACGCACACCGACAGTATGCAACTAAATAAACCATTCACAATCGATAGGTTCATATGTTGCCTAGGTGCCGAAGACTGGGGAAAGAAAGCCAACAACGGCCACAACAGCTGTGCCACAACGCTGTATCGCGATTGCAAAACCACCGAATGCGATTCCATTTCCGATGGAGACGCCCAGTACGAGGAATTGAGGTGTGCAAAAGGATGCCACCACTGTAGCGGGAAGGAAAGTAAATTGCTTTTCCGATAGAAGTCACATCCCCCCCCCCTGCCGACTACTGGTGTCAGCAAACATGACTCACCGTGACCGTTGGCAAACTCCACGATTTTCTCCGAGCTACGCAGCAATCCAAAGTTGCTCCACAGGTTGTTGATGCGTTTGCCGAAGGAACGGCGCTTGACGGATTTGATCACTGATTTGGCGCGCCGTTGCCGATCCTTACGATCCTCACCCTTGTCCGGAGCGGCCGTCCTGCGGATGTCGTACCGATTGTCACCGTGATGGGGCAGCTGTATCGTTACGGTGCGATGTACCCTCAATGGTTGGGCAGTCGATTCTGGCGAACGCGTCACCACCACTAGCGAGGATGGTTCACTGCCCGACTCTGGCGATGCAATCGGTGCCTTTGCTGTGGTTGTGTCCGCGTTGCCACTCGGCTTCGACTGGCTGGGGCGGAAAAACAGTCCCTTAAAGTTCGACATAAAACTGCTTGCCTTCTCCTTCGGGGAAGGCCGTTCCGCACCGGCCGTCTGATACAGGTGCACCATATTTGCATGCAATCACGTATGGTATGGTACGAAAGCCGGGAACCGAGCAAACAGAGAAAAAAAAATGAAGGGGTTGATGGAATGGGCAAATGTATTTCTTGCGGCTCAACACCCGTCACGACACAGACGACACATTCGCGCGAGTTCACTGAACTGTAAAATGCTAATTTCACTCTTATGGTTGTAGCTCGTTGAACTCGATTTTAATACACATGGCATAATACTGCGCGATGATGTTGGTCACTATTACAGCACACGCTTTAAGGAAAAAGGCGCACTTGCTTACTGACTGTGAGTCAGTCAAAGCAACTATTTCTTATCACAAGGTACGCGAGGGTTACACTGTCTTAACCGAAAACCGATAACTAGCGAGACACAGCGTAATATTTGTACAACACTCCCCATGACCGAAACACCTTTGAACAAACGCGATATTGTTCACAGCCCAGCATCGTCAATTAGAACTAACGATGCTTGAACTCGCGAAGCACTCGATGTCACACGTTGCGTAGTTATTGTCGTTAAACGAACGATTCGCAGCGACCATGTGAAAGAGCAGCGCTAGAATGACGATACTACCGTCCCTTCCAAGGTCTACTAACAAACAGCGCCCAGTGTAGCACACCGATGCTTATTCCTGCAACTTTTCTACACGTCCATTCTTAAAGCTCGTATCGGTGGACATGCTAATTACATTTACGCTTCCAAAGCCACCACAAGGGACTACAGTCAAGCGCAGCGCAATATTGTTTTTTTTTGCTATTTGTTTGTTGTTTTTTTCCTTCTTCTTCTGTTCACTACCAAACAACTATCCGTCGGCGTCGTTGTGGGGTGGTACCGTCTCCATGGAACCGAAACGCGCCAACCAACAATAGCCGCGGTATCGGAAAAGTCACCGGAATTGAAGGATCGATCGTTATGTAATAGTGGCAGGAGCTACCGGAAATTACACACTCCGCTTGGTGCTGCTTCGTATAGCTGACTGATAGCAGCTGTGAAGCTTGTTTGCGGGAAATCTATCACTAGCACCTGGTGCGCCATGGCCATGTGCTTGAACGCACATGGTGAAGGTTAGTCAATGTATGTATAAGGCGAATGTAGACGGAAACGGAATGTTGGCTTCAAATGCGACAGGTCCTTTACTGCTACTGCCACTGTAAATAAATTGTTCATAATTTAGTTATATTTTCCATTCTCAAATTCTCAAATCAAAAAACACAAATTCAATTCAAGTTCAAACAAAACGGTCCAAATAACATTCTATGAATCAACTAGCGCCATCTATGGTTCAGAGAAGGTATCAAAATATCGCTAGATGAAAATTGTTCCCATTTACTACGCATTAGCCATGTTGGTGTGGTAAAGCAGCTTCACAGATTCCATTTTTATTGCAGGAAAAATATTTTACAAACGTCAGTTCAGTGCTGTCGTACCACACGAAATGTGTTAATACAAGGATAAATTTAATACATTCTACTGGAAAATGATTTCGTTGTTTAGAAAAGGCTAATTTTTTCATTAAAAAAGTACATAAGAGCATAAAACTAAAACACTAACTTTCCAGAATGACAGCTGAGCTCGCATTGTCAAATGACGGCAACGACAAATGTCGTTTGGGAATTGCTCATTGGGTGCCTCCATTTTGACAGTCATGACAGCAGCATAAAAGCCAATTTTTGCATTTATTTTTTTGCTGAAAAAATCGAAGCGTTCCGACGAACCGGGAATTGAAATCTCGGGAAAAATCTCCCCATTTCGTCCATCGTGTCTATCCGTATTGTTTTCNGCATAAAACTAAAACACTAACTTTCCAGAATGACAGCTGAGCTCGCATTGTCAAATGACGGCAACGACAAATGTCGTTTGGGAATTGCTCATTGGGTGCCTCCATTTTGACAGTCATGACAGCAGCATAAAAGCCAATTTTTGCATTTATTTTTTTGCTGAAAAAATCGAAGCGTTCCGACGAACCGGGAATTGAAATCTCGGGAAAAATCTCCCCATTTCGTCCATCGTGTCTATCCGTATTGTTTTCCAGTAGGCCTTTGGCGAGCTGATTTCATTCCGTGTGCTGTTTGTTTTCCATCCCTCAAAGCGTATAGCCGTGTGGTCTACCGCGGACGGTAAGCCGGGCACGACGTACTTCGGCGGAAGGATATCGAGACGAGGAAGCGAACGCATCATACAAACAGCATACGAAAGTGCATCATTAAGCAGAAAAGAAAAAAGAAAGCCCACAAGCGAAACAGCAACCATTGTAGCGGTCTTCCAGTCGGAACAACGTTTAACTTTAGTTTCTTCTACGTTTTCGTTGTTTTCCTAACTATTTCATCATCGCCACCATCCCTTCCGATAGAGGGACCACCCACCCGCTGGAGAAGGCATTTGTGGTGGAAAGAAAATCAATGTTTTAGAAACAATTCACATTTTGACGCAGTTCTGTGTGTGCGTGTATGTATGTGTTATTAGTAAGCTTGTGAAATTCACACCAATGCTGACGGGTTGGAAAAAAACCATATAACAAATCAGAAATACGGTAACCGTGTAATAGGCCATCGCGATCTGAAGCTTAGTTCAGATTCATAGTGAAAAGATTCTACTTTTACGTACTGACAATTTGTGATGTTATGGTAACTTTTGCCATCATCGCCACAATTGAGTTGTTTGGGGTGCTGCGACGCGCTTATTTGCGAAGAATTTTACCTTACCAGCGTACAACTGTTGAGCAGCAGGATAATTTGTGATTTTCCTTGTTGAGTTCGAACGGAACTGTAGACAGCGTTGAATCAACCATGGAAACCACCGAACGAACCGTATCTAGCGTAGCAAGCGGCAACAAGAAATTGTAAGTAAAGACGTACAGTTGTGCTGTGTCAAATTTACACAATCGCAATGATTTCTCCATCCCTTTCCAGTGTCTTCAGCGTTGAAGAAGCCCAACATTCCTTTAAGACCACCGATAAAAATATTACAGTGGTGTGTACCGAGGGCAAACATGATCGTGGCAGTTCGAAGATCAAGCTGATCAATGTGGTCAATTTTAAATGGGAACAGAAAAATTACCCCGGACGATTGATAGCATGGAATAAGGATTGCTTTCTGCTCGCCTACTCCATTCGAGGTACATCCGCCCGTTCGACTGATAGCCACATATTTGTCAACCAATAACGATCCGTCACTCCCCGAAAATACCTTTTCTTCTCCACAGTAACGAAGCAGTCCAAGAGCGAAAGTATGGTACGGGTTGCGCATCTGGATCTTCCCGATCGGGCTCTAATTAAAGGGTTGTCGGATGAAATTCTTGACCTGCAATTTTCGCACAACAACGCCTACGATTGCTTGCTCGGCATTATCGAACGGACGACGCTGCACGTGCACAAGGTGCTGGTGAAAGGTGAAAAGGTGACCACCACGCTCAAGGTGAAAATCGTCGATCCGCTCGATGGGCACGTGCCGATCTGTGATCGCATAACGTGGTGCCCGTACATGAGTGATGGTGCCGATTACAGCGATGATTTCGCAAAGGAGCTGCTCGTGTGGACCCGCGGTTCAACCTTCCAGTGTTACAGTATTAGTGCGCTGGCGAAATCGTACATCGACACTACCGATCTGAAAGCGTCCGATATCGAGGAGGGTGGCTTTAAGGCGAACGATAGTGACGCAACCATAACGGGGAGCGTTTTCTCCGACGATGGTACTACACTAGCGCTCAGCTCGACCGATGGTCTGATCCGTTTCTATCAGGTGTACCAGCATGCGAACGATCGTTCACCGAGACGGCTGCATCTGTGGAAACCGCATGATGGCAAACCGATCACCAGTTTCTTCTTCCTGGACAATTACACCGAAACGGTGAACAATAAAACGATCTGGAAGCATGCGATCACATGCGCGGAAAACAATGCGGAAATTAAGGTGTGGTGCTGCGAATCCTGGGAGTGCCTGCAAACGGTCCGTCTGACGTCCCCGTTCGCCGATGCGTCACTTCACTTTAAGGCGGAAATTGACATATCCTCCACGTATCTTGTGCTGACCGAGCGTAGCACACGTCAAATATACGTGCTGCAGATACGGAAAGGAAAGGGTGCAACGACACCCGAGGCCGAAACGGTGGTGCAATCGAAAAAGAGCATCCTTGGCAAGGAAGGTACGCGCACGATCGTTCAGCCGTACATTGTATCGATCGCGGAGTACCCTATGTCGGCGTCCGTGTTAGGGTTTGCCATACTGTACGCAACTGCCGGCAATTCAAAGTATGGCGATTACGACGACGAAGACGATGACGAGCAATCAGTACCGAAGTGTGTGGGAATTCGTATGTTCTTAGTACAACCAAACAATCTGCAGGACTGTACGCTGATGTACGATGCGATACCGGAAAGCGAGAGCGAACCGCTTACGAAGGAGCTGACCGACGAGACGGACCGGGATGTGGACGTGTCAGAAAGTCAGGAAAATTCTTCTTCCGCGTCATCGTCCGCTTCGAACGAAACGACGGACAACAATGTATCTCATCCGCCATCGGAAGAAGACGATCGTTCATTAGATGGTGGTGGTGGTGATGGTGGTGGCGGCGGTACGGCCTCCAAAGGGAAACCGATCAAAGCGGACGCTAAGAACGGTGATGCACAAGATGACGGATCGGACAATCCCGATGTGGCGGAAGATCCATTAGCGCTAAAGATGGCTGAAGCAGCACAAAAGCTAAGCGATGTGTTTGTAGGCATCCGTACGGCACAAACATCGGCGGAAAGAACGATCGCCGCAGGAGGTACCAGCGCACCGTCGACACCGGCCAGTAGCACCAAAGTGAATCTTATGACACCGGATTCCTTTAGTACGCCTGCAAGCGGTAGCCGATCGGGTAAGTTTTTCAAAGCTTTTCAAATTGTCCCAACTTTTGGTTGATTATGCAGATTTTTATGTTTCTTTGTTTTTGCGTGTTTGGGTTTTTATTTTGTTCCGTGTCGTTAAGTGAATGATTTAGGTTGCAATTTCGTGGTTTCAATTTAAGTTTGATTTAATTTAGCTGTATTGTAGTTTCTGGTTGAATAATTGCTATAACAATCCGCATACAGATTGTTGTTTACTGTAGTGTGTAATGTGGAGCATAGTGTTTATTTTTGTTCAATGTCCTTAGACACACCTTGGTCCATTAAACAACCAATTGAGGGGAGATACACGATCTGGGGACGAAAAATTTATTGTTTTATTTTTGCTATACATTTCTCCAAGGATTCCGCAAATTCCAAGACTGATAGTTTTCGTAATATATTATCAGTAAAAGTGTCAGCTACAGTAATATAAATTTATATATTGATCAATAATAAAAGTATTAAAGTTTGTCCAAAGTTTGTCATTTCCAAAAGCGTGCGCATATTCTCAAGATAAGCTTAATCAGTCTTGAAAACCCTCTTCTTGTTGTGTGGCATTATAACCTCAAAAGGGTTTAAGGCATTTCAATTGTTTCGTGTTTTTTTCTAAATACTTTAAGATATGTATACATTCGCGTGAAAACATTCCCAGTTCAATATTTGAAGTAGCTTTCTGTTAAAAAAAAACTATTAAAAAATTAGCCTCTGTTCGTGCAAGATGTGTGTGTGTATAACTCTTCTTGCGTTTAGATAGTGTAGGTAAGATAGTGGAAATAGATTGGCATCTCCCCCCGTATGATTTGCAATAGTTTTGAGCATATATTATTATAATTTACTTATGCGCTTAAGCTAGCATTGATGCTATTATTTAGTACCGATTGTACGACATACGGTTGGAAAATCACATTTTCCTTTACCACGTCACATGCCGGCTAATGGTTCTTTTCCGATTGATTTATTGTTGCTGCAGCGGGAAAAGAAACCCTTAAAGATGTGCGCATTATCAACCTTTCGGAGCTGCCCTATCCCGAAATGGAAACGATCATGAATCAGTACGATAGGCGTGCGGCCGGTAGACGGCGCGGTCCACGGGGGTCCACGGCCAACGTGAACACGACCGCAACCACCACCACATCGACCGGTGTTGTGAGGAAACCCAACTCGTCCGTCACTAGCACGGCCAGCGCGAATGGCAGCGTGTCTAGCGATGGTAGTAGCTCCGACGACGAGGAAGAGCCAGAAGAAGAGGGCGGTGGCAACACCAGCGTCGCGTCGGTGGCCGGTTCGGAACGTATCGCCAACATTACCGACGATCCGGACGATAACGGGGAGGAAGAGGAGGAGGAGGAGGAGGAGCAAGATACGGACGTGGAGCCAAAAGTTGTGTCCACGCAGGGAAACAAGAACAGTGGGAAGTTGGGATTTGCGATAGCAAACGGTGTCGGAAGCACAATGGAACAATCGAAAAGCAGAAAGGGAGGTCACCACCCATCCGGAACCGGTCAGCCGGCAGGTGTACTTAATGTCTCGCGAACGTCATTAAACATGGAACACTTTACTAAAATACTCACACTTGACGAAACAGAACCAGCGACGGTTCGAGGTAGTTACCTTGTTTGTAACATTCTTTTCACCACCCACTACAGAAGCGTCATCATCGGCGCTAGCACTTGCAAGGGATGTTCCTAAACCCATCTTTTTTGCTTTCCGTTTCTTTGATAGAAAAAATGAAAAGCGACGAATCCGTTAAGCCGGAAGTACTCAACACGCTGTTCATGCTGGCAAAGGCTACGCAGCAGCATCAGCAGACAGAACCGGCAGCTGCAGTAACGGAGCTGTTGGCATCCGTGGATGCAAAAGCCAATCAGCCCATCGTGCTGCCAACGACGGAAAAACTTGAACTTGCGTTCGTGAACATGATGAAAAGTTTGTCCGAGCAATCGGAAGATAATACAAACGGTAAAACGAAGCACCGGAACACTACCAATGGACCAGCTAGTATGGCACAGGAGAATGTAATAGGTAGGGAAGGATCGATCTTACCGGCTGTTTATATGATCGAGCGAACAATGCTTAACACTGTGCAACTCGCTTTTGCAGATACTCCAACAGTACCACCGATGCCGTCCGCGGAAATGCTCGCTAGCGGAGGTTCGAGCCCAAGCCGGGAGGTGCAGCAAATTATGTCTACCAAGGGTCCGGTGATCAGCATGGTCGAAGATCTGTTCATGTACTCGTGCGTAGAACGGAAAGACGATTACGAAGACGAAGAAGACGATGAAGAGGAGGGTGTCGTTAATGTGACCGATCGGTACGATGAGGAGGACGGTGTCGTGGTCATTGCCAACGGTACAGACGACAATCCGGATGATGCGGATGGTAAAAACCGCGAATCCGGTGGGCCGGATGCGAGTGTGCTGCTGTCCAAGGAACAGGCAACGGCTGCAGTTTCTGTCCCAAAGGAATCCATGCCGGACGTTAGCACCGTTGAGCTGGAGGTAACGCAGGCTGCCAAGCGCAGCAAGGAAACCACGCTGGGCAACAGTCCAAGCGAAAGAAAAGCAAGAGCGGAACCAAAGGATGAAACATCTTCGTCCGGCTTTTGGCCATCAAAAGTACCGACCGATGTACCGACCACCGGTACGACCGAACCCAAACAATCGCCCGCGGGTGAGGTGTTCAACATCGCCGTACCACCACCGACGATCGTTCATGTGCCAGACTCGTCGAAGCAAATTGCGGATCTTAATGGCAAGCTGGACCAGATGATGGAGCTACTGCTAATGCAGTCGCGACAAATCGGGGAGCTAAACATGCAGCTAGATGCGATGAAGAAATCGAAAGCGGACGAGCAACGGCGCTGCAGCACGACGCTGAACCGCTTCAGCCAAACGCTGCCGAAGACAATCGAAACGCAGCTGTCCGCGTTGCTCGTGCAGCACATGGTGAAGGTGGAGCAAACGCTGATGGCATGCTTCAACAACCAGCAGGCCCGGCTGGGCGAAACACTAACGAACCTACCTCATGCGATGATGGGCCAGCTGTCGAGCCAGCTGACGCCGGTGTTAGTGCAGGAGTTACAGAAAAGGCTGGTACCGACGATTACCGGCAAGCTGGACATGGTGCAACGTGCAATAAGCATGGAACTGGCGGAAAAGCTGCTCGCCAACGAAGGAGCGATGCGGGACACCATCCAGCGGACAATACGTAGTGAGGTATTTCAATGCGGTTGTGTCAGTGCGCAAGCATGACTTCAGTTTAATGTAATTCTTTCTTTCTTCCATTTTGTACTCCTCGTACCTTAGCCCGTCACGAAAGCGATGGCCGCTGCCATACATACCGGAATGCGGCCGGTTTTGCTGGATGTTTACCACAAATCGTTGGAAGATGTCATACTACCCACGTACAATGTGGCCTCGAAGGAACTGTTCCGACAACTGAACGCAGCATTCACGCAAGGCATTCTACAACGTCAGTACATTATTTTTTGCGATCATGTATCGGACCGTGTGGCTAATCGTTTTTGTTCAATCCCCGTACAGTAATGAGAAATGTCGACATTCACCTGGACAGGGTGGTAAAGATGGAGGAAGTGACGACCGGGTGTCTGGATATAATACGCAAACTGCCGACCGAGATGGCCACGGCAGCGGACGATATCATTAAACATGCCGTCCAACTCGTACGGCAAGGCGTGGAGAAGGATATGCGCGGATTAGAAACGACACTGGTGAAGTCGATACGCGAACACATCGGGCAGGAGATCGAGAAGGGTTTCGTGGCGCAAACATCCTCGTTGGAAGATTCCGTCCTGTCGGTGGTACGGTCCCAGGCACAAACGCCCGCACCGAGCAATATGGACGTGCAGGACCAAATCAAGCAGTACCTCAGTGGTGGCCAGATCAACAAAGCCTTCCACAAGGCGCTACTCTCGAACGATCTGAGCCTGGTGGAGTTTCTGCTTGAGCGGGCCGATCACAAGCAGGTGTTTAATCCGTGTCCGCTAGAGCAGACGGTACTGCTGTCACTGATACAGCAAGTCTCCGCTGATATGAGCAACTACAATGAACTAAAGCAGAAGTATGTGTCGCGTGAAAGGATGACGGTGACAGATCGGATCGGATGCATGCAACAGTATTAACGTTTTTGTTTTGTTTCTTT
>STHB01000003.1:15118022-15146095 GCA_018908115.1 Anopheles rivulorum
CACTTTTGCTACGCTTGCGTCGCTCTAGCCTAGTTCGTAATGTAGACCAAAAAGATGAGGGAAATCTTCTCGCATCTCCTCTCTCTATACGCTATCACTTGTATACGGAATGATTCGCAATGAACGAATTGTTTGATTTGCATGATCGTTTAACGCCTTTCACTAAAGCTACGTTTTTTTTCTCTCTCCTTTGGCGGATCCTTCCGCGTGTATATCTATCTAATATGGTACCAGCTTCCCCAGTAAAGTGGTGCTCACGCTGTATGCTCTCTTCAGCTTCCGTATCATTTGTCCCATTCACCGTCCACAGAAGCAGTACAGCTTGAGCCGATAGTCATCGACGCAGAAGCTTTGCTTGCCATACAGATTGGTTCGGCTTACCGTCCCGGTCAGGAAGCTGTCGTTGTTGGAATCGATCCGTACCGTCGCCTCGAACTCACCGTCGCCCGGTTTCGTGACGAACCGCACGCTGATGTCGCTGAACTTATGCTTGGCGGTAATGTTCTCCGGCGACATGCCGACGCTCGCGTCCTCGATCGAGTTCAGATGCAGCACGCTACACTGCGGGTACTCCAGCAGCAGATGGTTTACCCGGTCGACGGCAAACCGTGCCGCCTGTATCACCTGATGGTCGTTCTTCGCCAGCGGCTTGTGATCGTGACAGGTACACCAGTGCGGCGCAATTCCCGCATCCTCACACGTGCGCGTGACCGGTATCGGCAGAAACAAGCTAATGCCCCTTGGGATGGGTCTAGCCTCCAGCAGCTCCTCCGTCCGTTCGCGAATCGAGTCCGTCGACAGGCCGGAAAGATCGAGAAACTCTTTCAGCGTCTCGTACAGATCGAAGTGCGTCGTCAACCGCAGCCGATTCCGGCGCAAATTGTGAAAGGCGGCAGGATACTGGCCACGGAACCAGCCCGGCAGCACGAAGATTAGAATCGGTTGCCGTTCCTCCATCATACCCTGGTAAGTGTTCCGAAACGATCCCCACCGGATGCCATGATCGCTCATCAGGATCAGCACCGTCCGGTTCAGGTAGTGGTGCTGCTGCTCGTTCATAAACTCCAGCACCTGCCGGTAGTCGTCATCGATCAGTGCAGGATTGTTGAAGAAATCGTGCGTCATCCCGACGGCCCACAGCAGGGAAAACACCGGTTCACTCGCACCGAACGTTTTCACAAGCTTGCGGGCATAGTCCAACAACACCCGGGTCGGATTTCGCCCACCCAGACACAGTTTGGCGTTAAGCTTCTTATTGTACCCCACGCTCGATTCCATCTGGCGAAAAAAGTTGCGCAGATAGTAGTCAGTCGGTTGCTGACGGAAGCCCTTCTTGCCGTAGTTGAACGTGGCCATCGCCGAACTGTCCTCGGCGTACACCGTCCGGTAGCCGGCCGCCCCGAACTTGTTCCACACGAACTGACACAGGTCAAAGGTACTGCTGGCGTTTGGAAGACATGCGGCACCGAGCTCCTCGATGTCCAGCCCGGTCAGGGCCGGCACCATGTTGGGAAATGTATTGTCACCCACTTTGTTGTAGCCGAACATCTCAATGCCTGCGAAGTGGAAACGGAGGAGAAGAACCATTAGTCTACTTCCCGCGGATAGCACTGAGCCAGGGACAGTTTACACTGACCGTTTAAGGTGTTGAGCAGATAATCGGTCGTTTGATTCATTTGGCGGTGTAAATTCAACCTCGAAACCGCATCTAAGCCTAGTATCATCACATTCAGCTGCTGCTGATCGCCCATCAGCGTGCTGGCCGCATCGCCGCCGGCCGGCTGACGATCCTTCCGGTTTCGTAACCGTCGCTCGACGGATTGCTTCTTCCACGGCACGAACGCAAAGTAGTCCCAGTAGAATGGTTCCTTCGCACCGCCGTGATGGCAGTTGATCATCACGAACTCTTCATCGCGCACGGTGAACCGTTCCGGATAGTCGAAACAACTTTCGTTCCCGACCTGATGCTCCTCCTGATCGGTCAGCCGCTCGAACGGCCGTACGCAGCACTGTATCATGGTCGCGTTCGTGACGTTATAGTGACGCTCGATATCCTCCGCGGGTAGCTGAAACCAGATCCAGCGTTCGTCCGCTTCCAGCAGTGCCGGCACACACTCGATCGGTTCCGGCCGCTCGATAAACTTCCGTATCTGGGCGTTCGTTACCGGAAAGCTCGGCATCTTGCAGCCGACCGTGTTGACAAAGTACGAGCTGTTGTAGTTGAAGTGCTGCTCGTCGTCCCGCGTCTCGAGCGCTTCGTTCCACAGCGGTGCCTCCAGTGCGTCGTAGTCCCACCAGAACGGACGCTCGATCGCGTACAGCAAACAGGCGAACACGGTACCCATCATCAGCAGCACCTTGAAGCGTGTTTTCTTCTTCCGCAGCGGTCCCATCCGTCGATCGGTCGGGAGCAATGGTTTGTAGTGATGCACGCTATGGCTCGATCGGTAGCGATGTGCAAAGCTGCAACGAACACAAATTAGGTGGAACCGTTCCTCGTAAGTACAACCTCGTAAACAAGGCAGCGCGTGAAAAACAAATNGCGTCGTAGTCCCACCAGAACGGACGCTCGATCGCGTACAGCAAACAGGCGAACACGGTACCCATCATCAGCAGCACCTTGAAGCGTGTTTTCTTCTTCCGCAGCGGTCCCATCCGTCGATCGGTCGGGAGCAATGGTTTGTAGTGATGCACGCTATGGCTCGATCGGTAGCGATGTGCAAAGCTGCAACGAACACAAATTAGGTGGAACCGTTCCTCGTAAGTACAACCACGTAAACAAGGCAGCGCGTGTAAACAAATCAATTTTGTATAGAACTTAATTTCATTGCAAATTTGCAGCTGCAAACAATGGAATTTTCATTAAATAAACTCCACAACTACATCGCCATCGTTCTGCTCCCTTGAATGCATTACTGATTCCGGAGGGGCCGTTCCTGAGTTGCTATTGATTCTCGTTTTCGGTCACCGAACTCATCACCGGGTGCTCGCACCAGCAGGCGTCACGGGGACAAAAGTAGAAACTTTAGTCGGGCGTAAGCAAAAAGAAATCGTCGGCATTGGAAGCTGTCGTTGCCAACAACACGGTCCGGCAGGCCCCGTACCCCGAACACTCCCCGGAACTGCTCCCACGGTAGCAAATAAATCAGTAAACTTTTCCCTCCCAGTTGGCGCAACGCCAAATCATGTTCCAATTTTCATGTTTTCGTACTGTCCTCTTTGGGACCTCCGGCTTTCTTACTAGCTCTTTTTAGCATCGGATTGCTTGTAAGAACCGTCCTTCTTTGTGGGATTGTTTTCTTTCCATTTGGGGGGGGGGGGAGGAAAATTCTGGAAAAACGTTTCTACCAAACAGTGCAGGCGACAAATCGCACTGAACTAGAAGTTCGGCCAGCATATAAGGCTATACACCTAAATTGATTGTCTGTCTAGAACGGAACCGAACCGTAGGCGTGAATAGAAAACTGGACCATTCAAGCGATGACCAGCCGGAATGTGTTCGCTAAGACTTTTGGAAATGAGATCGTCTTAACGATCACTGCATGATCATTCTCACCTTTCACATATTCATAAATAAATGTTGGCAAACATAACGCACACGTGCATTCACGAATCGCGAAGGTGAACAAACGTGATAAGCCACCGGTTTCCATCAACACTCAAGGGAATTAAACAAAACAGCAATTAAAAATTCAATTTAAATCAATTTCTCAAGCACGTACAGAGAGCACACACAGGTGTGACGATGAAGTTTGAACGTACTGCAAAGCCTTCCATCGCCTACTGTGCATCAGAAGTGTAAGGTAGATGTATGGCTAGAACACCACGTGCTTCACCATCTGCAGCAGCGTATCGAAAGCGTGCCAAATGATCATTTTCCATTCAACAGACCACACAATCAACCTTGCCCTACAACGGCACCCATTGCAGATTGATTCCGTTGACACCGTGTGTGTGTGTGTGTGTGTGTGTGTGTGCTGTGTGCAACGCTGGAATCAATGGAATCACCGCGAATTGCAATTTAAATTACCTCCCGAACGTCAGACGCCAAAAGCGTGCCCAAGAAAGCCAACAATAATCAAGCCCAAGAGGGAAGGCTTCAATTAATCAGGCGAAGCTGTTGAAGTGACATCAAAGAGGAAAACAACGGAGAAGGATAAAAGGCCCGTGGCGAATGGCTCTTCGCCATAGCTTTTGACGCTGGCACTTAATTAGGAAGAAGCGACTATCGTTAGTTGAATGGGAAGCAAAATTGATTCGCATTGATTTGGACTTGGATCTTCTCTTTCATCGTCGGGAAGATAAAACCCTTGATGGATTTGGACAGCAACGTTCCAAAAAAAAATAAAACGGCTTAGTAAGTGTTCTCTCTTCTTCACTTCCTCAAAAGAGATATGATGTATATCGTGTTACAAATTTTACCCATATAACCGCATCACTAATCCCCGTGCAGATGGAAAAGGAATCCGAAAAAGGAATGCTTCCGCATAAAACGATGCATAAAACTCAAAGAAATAAAAAAGTTCCGGTAAAAACTCGTTCGCGAAAGGAGAAAGTTTCATCAATCCTTTCCATGGAGCCATTCATCACACGAAACACGGCAGATGTTTGCACTTTGGATCCGGACCTTCTCCTGCTTCCGGTGTCCCCACATACACACACACACACACACACACACACACACACACACACACACACACACACATACACACACACACACCGAATCTCCTGTGTGCGTGGTAGCAGCAGAACTTACGTTATCTGCTTACCTTGTTTTCTCAGTCATCTCAGCCAAGCGTACCGAAGCGGACGCGATTGAAGGTTGTTGACGTTTGGCGTAAGGGCGCAAACGGTCAACCGACGTGTGAGAGATTAACTACCACTACCTTAAGAAAAGAACAAAAAGACACTTTCTTCTCAACGAGTGTCACTTCCGTCGGTGTGGCCAGATAGGAGGAAAGGCAACAGTCCGTCCGTCCGTCCGAGGTCGTTATTTGTGTGCGGTGTAGCCTTTAGTGCTTTCCTTTTGCTTTTGCACTTGCTAATCTAACGACATCCGAAACCGTCCGTCCATGTTCGCTTTTCGCTCGTCGAAACAGTGCGCCCCAGGATGGACGGTCGTTAGCTTGCTTCACCTTGCGGGCACCAGCAAATGCAATCCAAAGGCCCTGTTTTGGATTAAATTTTAACTCAATTCCATCACGTTTCCATCTACCTTAGCCGGAAGGGTCACATTCAGTCGGTGGCGATGGCAACAGTAAACCGACCGGGATGGCGGGATTATTGTTGATGGGATGAGGACAATTCCGTTTTTCAATTGTGCAACCTGCTCCCCGACCTAAGCTTCATACCAATAACAGGACGGCATTCATTGTGTGACTTTGTGGCCCTTGCCACAGTTTACCGATTAGTCAACACACACACACACACTCTCTGGGAAGAGATTAGAGAGATGTCCACCATTGTTCCATCTCGCTCTGGCCGACACCCGATTGCCGTGCTGGGCTGGCTATTGATGTTTATTTTTCCCATATTTTCCACCAAATTGATTCCGTTCCGTGCCCGGTTCACATGAAAGCAGTTATCCTTGAAATGCTTCCTATGCGGACCGATTGTAGTTTGTAGCGGAGAAGGACACCCAGTGAACGGTAGTACAGTGGGTTGGAGAAATAATACGCTTCATTACCTTTCGGTATTGTACAGACTTCCCATTCCGGTAGTGCTCGGTCCCCGCCTTTTTTTGTTTTATTTGTTTTTTTTTGCTCTACTGCCAGATGTTCCGCATTCGGGACGAAGTTATCATTTTTAGCAATGGTAAAAGTACGGTAAATTGTACTCCCTTTACACAACAGTAAAATCCCTGTAAC
This sequence comes from Anopheles rivulorum, assembly GCA_018908115.1. Lineage (NCBI taxonomy): Eukaryota > Metazoa > Arthropoda > Insecta > Diptera > Culicidae > Anopheles > Anopheles rivulorum. Next base: position 15,123,890 of record STHB01000003.1, read on the forward strand.
ATTACACTGCTTCTTATCTCGTTTGTAACACAAAAACACACACACACACACACACACACACATACACTCACATAATGCTTCCAAGGGTACTCTCGGAATTCAGCGAAAAAACCGGACCGACTAAACTCTACCGCCCGGTGGCGATGGTGGTACTTCCACAACTGAGCTTCAGGAGATATGACGATTTGCCGAGAGATTCAGGAGATTTTTATCATCGCACCAACCATTTATACACCCTCCCTCCCTCTCCCCCTACTACTACCACCACCATTCCTTCCCCACCCGCTCTTCGTACAATGTACGCGATTCCTGGTACGAGCAACGTGATCACCACCATGCGCCTCCACCAACAGTTGCCCTCACATGGTGGCGCGTTAGCGTTAGCCGGGAGAAGCAAAAGCGAGAGTGAACGGTACACAACCGTCGTGCAATACCACAGAGTGCACACTTTATGTGCGATTTATAAGCTCGCTTCTGTTCCGTTTGCTCCTTTTTTTTTTTGGGGAGAACGGTGGCAGCTTCAGCCAGCTCCGAACCGGAACCTCGTGGAGTTTGCGCCGAGAGTACTCCGGCGCAGGAAGATCGAAGCATCCACAGAATCCGGCAACAGAGCGTCGGGTGAGAGCGAGCGCGAACGTGCTGGTGAGCATCGTTCGTATCGTCATGGTAACATTCCATTGCAACGGGAGATAACGACGACCGTTCTAACCTCCGCTAGCGTACGGTGTATCCTTTCACCAAAAGCTCTCTNGGGGAGAACGGTGGCAGCTTCAACCAGCTCCGAACCGGAACCTCGTGGAGTTTGCGCCGAGAGTACTCCGGCGCAGGAAGATCGAAGCATCCACAGAATCCGGCAACAGAGCGTCGGGTGAGAGCGAGCGCGAACGTGCTGGTGAGCATCGTTCGTATCGTCATGGTAACATTCCATTGCAACGGGAGATAACGACGACCGTTCTAACCTCCGCTAGCGTACTGTGTATCCTTTCACCAAAAGCTCTCTCTCTCTCTCTCTTTTTCTCTCACTCATCATCACTATGAGATCATTGCTGGTATGCTAGATGCGATGCTCACGACCGAAACAAACACGGCTTTCTGATATTCGTGAACCGGAACTTTGCCACTTTTCGGAAGATGCTTAACGAAACCCGGAGCGAACAGGTGGAGAAGGTGGCAGTTTAGAACAGGGGGAGGTGGGAGGGGGAGGGAGTGGAAACGAGCGTTTTGTTTTCAAAACAAACAGATACATGTGCACAAAGTAGCGCGCATACACACAACAGGCGGCACACGTGTGCACGCTTGTCATCGCTGTACACGATAATCAGCGTTTGTTTGTGTGTGTGTGTGTGTGTGTGTGTGTGTGTGTGAAAACCAAAAAAGCTATCCTTGACGACCTTGGACGGTGGTGTAAGGGCGGTTTTGGCAGTGGAAAGGAGCAAAAAGGGGTGGATAGGAGGGGAAGGTTTGCAATTGTCACGTTTTTTCCGGCCCATTCATTCGCTGGCGTATTGTGCGGAAAATGTATGCACGATTCCATGGGTTGCTTGGTACGGTGTGTTGTCCCCGGTAATTGATTTCCTGTGCTTCGCGCTTTTGCACAACATTGGGTGATGATGAAGATGTTAAAACACTGTGCAGCAGAAGAAGGCAATACTGATTTGGGTTGGAAATTTAATTTAGAGCGCAAAAACAACGAGTGATTTGAATTGATTACTTTGTTATCTTTTTTCTTGAATGAAGGAATGAATTATGAAAAAGATCCTCTTAAAGATGACATTAAAGTTAGTGTTTTTGTTACAACTTTTTTACACTTTTATTCATGTTTATGCTTGTTTTGTTAGAGCAAAAATCAACGTATCTACAAACACGTGGTGTACGTTTGTTTGGCATTTAAATGCCGTATTACATTTTAAAGGTATTTTGGAAGAATTTATACTGTAACATCAGTTAGAATGACTCATCTGACGAGTTTATTGTCTCGGTTGTTGCTGTATGAATTGTGGAAAACAAGCAACAAGAAACGTGTCTATTAATACTCACTTCCTTTATCCTCATCATTAAACGGACCGCGTTTTGATAATGGTATCCCGTATTTTTTTTATTCATCTTAAACAAGCACCACATTTACTTGACATTGTTTTATTGACACAAATCATATTTACACACAGTCGTCTTGACAAACATAAGATCAAAAGAACCAGCAAGAAAGGTGGACACAAATTTTGTTTTAATTACCGTGCAAAACGTAATAAATACACCAGTTAGGGAGGCGGGGACTCAAAAACGGTCCAACCGATATCGCAACGTCACGGTACAGAAACAAAACCGGGGGAAAGGGTTCTTTGAAATTGATGCAAAAATCTTCCACATCCAAAGCTATGTTCGACATAGGTGTGCGATCGGTGTTTCTTTTTTAATCAAACACCTTCAATCGTAATTGGTAGCTCGGTCGTTGAGTCATGCAGTCCCGTAAACAACGATGCCTTTGTTCTAGATGCAAACACAGTAAATTTGATATCAGCCTATTTCGTTTACGATTACATGCGTTAGCCCTATTGGGGAGCTCTTATCATGTGTGAAAGTTCCGCTAGCATATTGACGCGTTCTATGAGTATCTGAGACCATTGTACACTCGGTTGTTTGAGGGTTGATTTAGAAGGTTTTTAATGTCTGCAAAAAGAAGGAAGATAAATTTTAGCACTTTTGCCCTACTGCTACTCCGAGCAAACCGTTTGGCTTACCTTCTTTTTCCGTATCGCTGAGCTGCGATTTCGGGAACTCGACATCAAACGTTATGTACAGCGTACCGTGAAGGTTGTTGTTCTCATAGTTTGGCATTCCTTCGCCATTCTTGCGTATTCTCGCACCGGGCCACGTTACCTTTTCGCGCGTGACCGTCACCTTGTGCCCGTCCAGGTGCAGAATGTCGAGCGTAAACCCAACTAACGCGTCCTGCAAACTGATCGTGATGTTCGTGTACAGATCATCGCCACGCCGTTCGAACCGGGCATGCGGGACGGTTTTAATCTTCAGCAACAAATCACCCGGATCACCGTCCATGTGTGGTTCACCTTCGCCGGAGAAACGCGTCTCCTGACCATCCTCCATGCCGGGCTCGATCTCGATCTCGATCGTGCGCTCTTCGTTGACGAGTTTCACGTTCGGGCACTCGTCGCACACGGTTTGCTGCATCATCTGGAACCGACCCGGTCCGAGGTTACGTGTCACCATTTCCTGCCGACAGTTGCACTTTCGCGTACCGGACGCGGGCTTCATGACCGGTTTATTGCGTGTAATTTCCACAAAGTTCCCACTGTACAGTTCCTCCAGCGTGACATGCAGGTCCATCACAATGTTAGCGCCACGGGGCGTTTCACGCTGTTCCTGACCACCGAACCCGAACCCAAAGTCACCGAAAAATTGTGCGAACGGATCCGTGTTATCCATCATGCCTTCCTTCTTCACGCACTCCTCGCCGCACCGATCGTAAAGCTTTCGTTTGTCATCGTCCGACAGTACCTCGTAGGCGGCACCCAAGTCTTGAAACTTTTGCGATGCATCCGGATCGTCTTTGTTTTTGTCGGGATGTAGCTCCTTGGCTAATGTTCTGCAAACGAAAACAAACACGTCACCAGTTAATTAATGACGCCCGAGCGAATGTTTTCGGACTAGCAAACACTTACCGATAGGCTTTTTTAATTTCATTCTTGCTTGCCGTTTTCCGCAGTCCTAGAATTTTGTAGAAATCTCTCCCGGCAAGTGCATCGTCAGCAACGAGAAGCAAAACCGCAGCACCGACCAGCAGAGTGTAGCAAAAATCGCGCGTATTCATTATTTGCTAGCCTTAAACGTAGTTTCGTTGGTTTGTTTTTTTATACTAATTCACCCCGGTCGAACTTCTAGCAAGTTTTACTCAAATATTCATTTAGAAACTGATTAAAAACTTGCCCACTTTTATCACAGTAAGTCGGTCTAGTGCGGCGTGGTGATTTTTTTTTTTGTTTAGCATTTGCTGGTGCTTTCTGATTGGTCGACGATGTGTCACTGCTCGGGAGAAACGTCAAAGTTCGTGTTGCTGGAAGATAGATGAAAGAAGAAAAGAGACAAGAAGAAGGCATAGGAGCGACGGGTATTCGAAAACGACGCACGAAGCTGAGTTTCGAAATTAACATGCTGATGATGTTCCTTTTTAACAAATTAAATAAAATTATAAGGAAAAGAAAACGCAAAATAGAATTTTCTCATGCAAATGCTTTTTAAATTTTAATTTTTAATGATTACCCAATTATGGTAGCGTTTGCAGATAAATAAAATTTAAAATCTCTGCTAGGGAAACTTCTACTGCTTAGCGTGGCTACTAACAAAGGATTAAATTCATAATTTAAAAATCTAATTATCCTCCAATTTGCATTTACTCACAACTCCAATCTAGCAATCCACGGGCTGATTTCGTAAATTTCGTGTCGTAATTTATCAACGCCCAGCAACCCGGAACGTCAAAAGAGCCGCTTTCTACTGCTGCTTGCAGGAAATGAAATCCTTTCTGCGCAAGGACATTNCGTTTGCAGATAAATAAAATTTAAAATCTCTGCAAGGGAAACTTCTACTGCTTAGCGTGGCTACTAACAAAGGATTAAATTCATAATTTAAAAATCTAATTATCCTCCAATTTGCATTTACTCACAACTCCAATCTAGCAATCCACGGGCTGATTTCGTAAATTTCGTGTCGTAATTTATCAACGCCCAGCAACCCGGAACGTCAAAAGAGCCGCTTTCTACTGCTGCTTGCAGGAAATGAAATCCTTTCTGCGCAAGGACATTCTCCTGTCACTAGCACCGATGGTAAGTTTGCGCTGTAACCATACCATTCATTAAGCCCCATTTGCACCGTCGTACATCATTATAATCGACCTGCTGCTGCTGTTGCTGCTGACTACAGCTACTGCTGTTGCTGCAACTGTTAACTGTGTGGAGGTGGGAATACTGCAGCGGCTTCGGTGTATAGTAATTTACTCATCCTCCAATACTCGAGTTGGGCTGGACAAGTGACCGCAATGCCTTTGACAGTGTGATTAGTGAGAATACAGTGAAGTTGTTGCAAAGAAGATTCTATCGCAGTTTTTTAGGAGGTAGGAGCAAAATGTGTTTCCAAGTGATTCAGTGATAGTTCCCGTGGTGAAAAGTGGTGCTCAAAGTGCAGAGGAAAACCCCGTGTATTCCGGTTATGGGAAGTGCTGGTTCGCGTTCGGAAGAGTAAATCGTTTTTTTTTTATCACGAGTTTGCCGACCACCTTAGCATCGGGCAAGTGATTTTAATAGGAGTATACTACTACCCTACCCTGCAGCGAACTTCGCACATTTTCGTCCCAATCATTTATGAAAGAGGATTATGAATGTGGACCAAATCGATTAATATCGAGGTAAGAAATGGAATACATAAAAAAAGAATACAAACACACCCACCCACACAAACTAAGGTTGAACATGTTCCAACTCATTGAATTCAATATCAATAATCACCCTGCACCTCCATTCGCCATTTTTTCTCCCTTTCACTTCCCGTGCGGCAAAAAGGGATAGCTAACAACATTGCATTCCCTTATTAACTTCCTTTTTTAATCCCTCAGTGCAAGGGTTGCGGGAAAATGGAGCTAGAGAAGAAAACAAGCAAGAAGAAAGGAAGTTAAAACCTGTAGTGTCAGGTGTGTCTGTTTTTTTGTGCTTTTGCTTTGCTGGCATCAGAAACACGTTTCATATCCGTAAAACTTTCTACCACCGCCATTACTTTATGGTGGTATTTTGTTTTGTTTTATTTTGCGCACACTTTCACTTCTGCTGCCAAACTTTAACAGGTAGCCGCCTGCCCGGAGCATGTAAGGATTACGCGTAATAAACTGTTGAATAGATCGAAATCACTAGCAGCACCACCCGTAGTGGGGCTCGCGTAGTAACTGCCAAAAACTTTTCTAATTGTTGATCCAAGCAACCAAGATCGCCGGACGTCCAAGATGTAAGAAAACATCGCCGCTTACTGCGTGTGAGAGGGATCCACAAGAGAGATAAGCGAGGAAACGACTTTCGAACAAATTTCTGGCAGTGGTTAAACTGCATAAAAAGTGATAAAATGTAGGGAGATTTAGTGCGATGACCGAGATACAAGGACATAAAATGGTGCTTCCTGCTTCACCAGGCGCGCTCTAAAATTCGGACCTGCTCGTTATGGACGGTGGCCAAATATTTTGTCACAAACCGCGGCAGCCTGGCCTGGCCACTCTCTTTCGTTCCCTGGCACCGGAAATACATCAACGGTCAAAATATGAAATCATATCTGACGGCTGGACGAAAAACTGTACAAAAAAAAAGTTCACTCGAGTGCCTGACCCGAACTGTCGTGAACAAAAAAAAAACAATCCCGAAACGCGAATTGGGCGGGGAGAGAGATGAGTGGTCGTCCTGTTTTTGGTGGTCGTCCAGACGGAACTGGAAGATTTATTAGTGGATTGAGGCTAATAAGCCGCTAGAACTGAGGCTTTATACAGTGTTGTTCCCAGTGGAGGCGTACCACCTCAGCACGCGTACAGCCAAAACAAGCACGCATCCGGAGCACGGAATTGGGGATTGGATCGATGGCGGAAGAGTCGTAAATTTTGTATACACTAGTCCCTTTTTCTCCTGACGACCGGACACGAACGTTTCCTCCCCGTCATGAGACACTAATATCCTGGGCTGTTCGGTCTTATGGCGCGCGCGAGTTTTGATTTGAAATGAATTATTTTTAGCTTCTCCCACCTATCCCACATTCAGAGGGTCTCTCAGGTCCTACAAAACCCAAAAGCACGCATGCCGCCATGGGTTGGTATGCAATAGTATCGAAATGTATCGTAATGCCTTCAAGTTCCCTGAAAATGGGTAGAAATTAACGCACCGCCTACCGAACATTGGGCTGGAATCGAAGTCAGAAATATTGGTTTATAGAAATAGAACTACCACAGAGACTCCTGATGGACGGAAAGAGCAACAAAACCTACAAAAAATAAACGCATTCGACCGGTGGTACGAAGGGTTGCCTCGGTCGTGGTGGTCTGTTCTGAACCACAAAATCGATTTCTTGTCATCGTTCACACAGGGCCCAGAGATACGGAGCAAGTGAGCACGAGCGAGACACGCTAAAGACCGCACAGCCCAATACACCACTACCCCAATAAGCCCTTTTGCTACAATATGATATTTTCTTACCCCGTTTTTTTTTTGTGTCAGTACACGACCACACACGCTCTAGCACAGTTTTCATCACTGTTCGCGAGATCGCGCGGACAGGAAATTCGCAGTATTGTTTCCGGTCGCGATACCGCCGGCACGGGGAAAATTTGGCTGCTTGGTGGTCGGTGCCGGTTCCGGCTTCCTTACCGGTTTATGTTGGTGGATGTGCCTGCTTGCTAATGTGCCTGTTTCCTTGCGCGATATACGTCGTCCGTGAAGTGAAAGTGGAGATGCCGCGTGTACGGTTCGATTTTTTAGGTCAGATGTTCAAACATAAATAATATATTGTTGATGTGTGGTGGAAGAATACAACGGTGGTGGGTCTTTTGGGTTTCTTGCCACTTTGAGACATTGTTGTGCGTTGAAAAAAATCAATAGAAACTGGCAAAGGTAATGGTGTTGTTGAGCGAAAAGAAAAAAGAAACCTGAATATGGTAAAGGTTTTTCTGTATTGTCCTTTAAAAAAAACTAATTCGTCTGGAGAAGTGGCATATTGATGAGTAGTGCTTTGAAAATGTATGACACAAGACACTTGGGAGCATACCTTGCCGAATTGCCGATTTAATACACCTATGTTAAGGACCGGCCTTCGATTAGCATTTGTTTGATTAATTCCCATCTTTCCTTTTTGGTTCTTTGCTATCTCAAAAAGCATGGAAGAATGAATGAACGAATTTCTACTAGATCTTAAAAATACAGAAATCCCAAGCTCCCAAAGTCCTGGTTACGTCATGAGAATAATACCGAACAGCCCATTTCTGATCTCCAACCCAGATAAGGAGATTGTAGGATGATCTGATCAGCATATGAGACAGGCGAAGATGTAGTCACCGGTATAGTTCTGTGCAGTTCTATTGCCTGTTATTAAGTTAGTGTTGGAAGCGTTACGGGAGGGGTCTCTCGTCGGTTGACGAGCACTGACGTGGCGTTACGTTATCTCGGTAACGATCGAGATGAGAAGAGAAAGGAATTTTGTCATTCCGGACCGGGACACCTAAAAGCTACCTAATAATAGATAATAGTTGAATAAAAAGCAAACGTAACGAACGTAACAGTTAGAAACTAAGCATGTTCTTATAATCATTAAATCTTATAAAGCTCTTATAATTAATCATTAAACCCACCTTTGGATACGGGAATATTATATATCCATCGCTCATGATTATTTTAAATGTTTTCCATAATTGCTGTATTAGTTCAATCGCTTCACCTTTAAACGAAAAAAACAACAACATTGTCTTTAATATAAAGAGTACATAAAGTGCCCCACATTGTCGCTCGTCTGCTGATGCATTGATTTTTTTTTTTGCACATTCCTTGTCGCATTGGCAGCGCTGTGCTCTATAATCACATCGTGGAGCGAAATTGTGCGGAACTTCCTACTATTAATTCGCTCTGTATTTTTTTTGTTTGCGCACTCTTTCCGCACACTTTAGCTTCTGCTGCAAGCAAAAACCCATGCGTTCAGCACGTTTAAAATCACATGATGCACAAACATCGGTCCTTATCGTAGCCGGAGGAGTAAATACGCCGCCTCCGTGGGTGCCTCGTTCATTAAAGCATGATGTGTGAGGCTCGAATGCATGTCTCACCCCGGGTTCGTCGTCGTGGAGGTTGTACTTGTGAGGAGTTGTTGTAAAAAGGCGCTGTGGGAAAAAAGCACCAGAAACACTGCGAAGCACACTGCCCTTTTTTTTATGCGGCATTTACTGAGCAATTTGAATGTTTGCATAAATTATACATGCAATTCTGAAGCACACACGGGACGACCGGTGACCGGTGTGAGTGAGCAATTTGACCCCCTCCCTAAAGGGATGGTGGAGGCGACCGACTGGGGGTGCCCCGGATGGAAATAGAACTAGATAATGGTTCGGTGAACGGTAGGGCACGGTCGATGCGGGATCATCAAGCAAGCTGCCTAGCTTATGGGCTGCCAGCCAGTCGACCTAGTTAGTAGCTCCTCGATCGATTCGTTTCACACTGGCGAGAACGTTTTAAACGATCGCAAAGCCATAGGCTTAACGAAACCTTTAATGAAAACAAACTATTGTAACGATTTTCTTATCATCCACTCTGCCCACGTACGGGTCCGTCCATTATAATGTGAGTAGCTTTTCATTCCAAATATTTAATTCAAGTAAATAAAGCGCAACGACAGTGTGTTAAATAAACAGTTTACAAACAACGCTAAGGTAAATAGTGCACGTTAAACTTGACTCTCCCTCAATGTAATTTGTTCCAGTCAGCTTCAGTCAATTGAAGCTGGAATGGGGGCGTCGAATTTGCTGACACCTTTCTACCTTGTAATGACGACTGGTGCTGGAAGCACACGTGTCCAAAACCGGATGTTCGGGGTGTGTGGGAGACGCCTAAAAATCATTACCCCTTACACGTGGGGCGGCAGGATGAATGAATAAATCGAGCAGATGATTGAGTTTGCATATCGTTCATTAGCTCATTAGCATTGCGCTTTCGTGTTGAGGGCGGTTGCGCTTTTGACGGGCCGCTCGCTTCGTTTCGGACAGGGGAACACTAAACTCCATCACAAAAAAAAAAATGGAAATTTACCTCTTCCTGGGAGGTCTAAATAACCCCAAATCTAATAACTATTCTCTTATAAGGAGTTGGAGTTACAGCCCACGGTGTGGTGAAGGTGTCAAAGCAAATGTACCCACCACCACAATGCCCTGTAGCTTTTGTCTTTTGGGTCTTGTTATTTGTTTTGCCACTTCCTTCTAATAATGCTTTAAGGATATTTTACCTTGGTTTTATGCATCATTATTACGATAGCAGGAAGGGACATTTACTTGCTTTTGCCGGGTGGTACTACTTTCAACAAAACAACCGCACGACTTCGACTTCCGTAGTGTGGATCTATTTCTTGGTATATACCACGCCACCGTACCCCATAGTACAATTTCCAATTGTACTGCGCCTTCGCTGTCTGATGAGTGTCAAAAATAAATGAAGGCATTTTGACCACTCTTCGCAGCCCTTACTACCAAGCTGTGAATGTGAGGCCCTTTTTTCGAAATAAGAAACCATAAAACGGAAATGGTACGACAAGCCCTGGGGCCACAAACAACTGAAGCTTATGTCTTATGACTGTAACCTTTCCCTAGCTGCTTCTGTTGGCGGTGTTTCACAAATTCGGCTCTCGTGGTCCTTAGTTTTTATGCTTCAATTCTACCGGAGCTGATAATATCTGCCGGCAAATACCGATCATTAAGATGACCGGTAAGGTAATGCACGGTACCGCGCTCGACTTTGACTTTTGAGTGGCTTATGACTCTTGGTACCGTGGAGTGAAGTAGTCTCATCATGGGTTGTGCTACACTTGTGACACTATACACTGTTGTAATGCATGGTGGGTTATTTATGCGAATTAATGTACACAACCTTCTACACTTTGTGACGCGTTTTGATGCGTATTTTTTTTCCTCCATCAACCAGGCGACTCCATTTGTGCCAATGAACTACACCCCCCCTTATGCCTAATCATTCATCCAAGAGCGTCAATCATAATGATAGACATAAGGTTCCGGAGCTGTTCAAGATCCGATTTACATACGATTGTGTGGTGCTTTTAAGGGAAAATGGAATTAAATGGATAGAAATTTGTTGTCGCCCAATCTAGGTGGATCGGGTATCGGGCCCCCTACTATAAAGCGACGATACACGCATACCAAACGCACACCGGTGCCCTCTTGTTGGTTCATCATAGCCCTCTGCACACGATTAATAACGTACATGGTGACATTTTTTGTTGTTGTTGCAAGAATTAGTTCCTGTTTTTGTCCGTTCTTAATATGAAATAAATGCTCACCACCGCCGCCGCCTTAGTGCGCCACCCCTGTCCCCCTCCCTCCTTGTTACAACGGCGCTCTCTCGGTTCGACGGCGCACGACTTCCGTTCTGATGAAATAAGCTGCAGCACGGAATCAGGCAAAGTTTAATTTTTGCCTGCTCCTTCGCACACTAGCGCCGCCAGTGTCCGTCGGCGATGGCTTCGGTCATCGAATGGACCCTTGGTAGATTGCGTTTTGCGCTGCTCGTTCGCAGTTCCGCATGGAAAGTGCAACGGTACAGATCGGACATCGGGTGTGTGTTTTGCTGTGTTTGCGACGTTAGAAATGCAATGTGCTGCCTGTTTACGAGGTCGTACGCTGTATTAATTCTGTCCAAGGTGCGTGTTGTCCGATGCGTACGAGCTGCTGCATATACCGCGCGACTGTAGTGCTACGCGATCAGTACGCTTCAGTGACCCTCGTGACACAAACGGTGCGGCGGCGAACAGCAGCTGCAGTAGCTTATCAAAATTTGCAGCAAACGGACAAGCAAAACAAAAACGGCTCGATTAATAAAGTGCGGCCTGGGCAGTGTGTGGGTGATTAGGTGCATTAACGAAGCGTTGTAACGGCGATGCAGCAAGCGAAGGATTACAATCAATCCACCAACCAGCAAGATGGTCGCCTGCCGGGCGCAGTACTGGTGGTGTGGAGGATGCTATACCAGTTGTGCTTTTGGGGCAGCATGATGCTTACAACGTTCTATATTGTGACCATCTCACCACCAAGGAAACCACTGCCGCACCTTCCTACCGACTGCGATCGTTGCGGAAAGGAGATGTGCTCGCGCATAGGAGGAAAGCAGGGACCATGTACTGTGATAACGAAAGCAAAAGTGAAACAACATTCTCTCTGAGAAGAAGCTGATACGATTGCAGGATTGAAAGTTATAATTTGAATAAATCAGTAGCGGGGTAGATTTATAATTTATCTTCAATTTACTGTTTCCTTTTGTCATTTTGATAATACACAAAGTAAATAAGAAAATGAACAGCTGAAGATCAGTTTAATGAAAAGGACTTTGTGGATCACATCTCATCTCGATCAATTTGAGAGAATACTCTCGATCATATTGTTTCTTCAGTCAGACATAATAACATAATTATGTTCTAACATATTAATGTTGTACTTCCCTCAGCAAACTTATTAGCTAATGTACAGCATTTGTCGTTACTGGACAAGATGAACGTGTAATGCTGAAGTGCCAGCTGAGGCCAACTGACATAACAGACTCAATCGTCCAAAATGAGCGACTGAAGGTTCAACTTGAAACTTTCTTTTTTGATTGATCATAGATTTACTAAAGGTTTACGGTTTACTAAAGATCGTCATTCCATTCCGCCTTAGTACTCTCATATGGGTCAAATAATGTATTATAGGAAAACCTCGGGAGCGGCCTGTTGGTATATTTGGCAACGGCGCTAAGTCCTAACACGACCGGACCGAGTTCAAATCCCATTCGGACCGTCCCCCTGTAGTGAGCACTGACTATTCAATTACGTGTTATCTAATAGTCTAGTAAGCCATTTGATGACCGACATGACCATGACCAAGTAGGTCGTTAAGCCAAAAAGAGAGAGAGGAAAATCTTAAAAGGATAACCAAATCCAATAATTTCGACTATAAAACAAAGAGAGTTGATTTCCTAGGCCATTAATTAACTGAATCAAAAACCTACGTTTTTATTTTCGGTTGCCTTTGTTAAGGTTTTGGGCGATCCTGAGTAAGGCAGATCGAAACGGGAGTTTTCTAGAAGATTTGTGAAACATACAATTCTAGTATTTTTTTTTTCTTTAGGCTATCATTATTTTATTTCATTTCCGTTTAAAATCAGTCCATTTTCTAATTCGTTACGCTATGGAAGCTTAAAGTAACCGAGTAAATAAAGGACACTCTATTCGATGACTTCTATGATCTGCACAAACCATATATTTATACAGAGTTATCAATAAATAGTATAGGCTCATCAACCTCTTCACTACCACTTTCATGTCTTTTTCCAAATGTTCATTCATTTCCAACTGTGTCTCTCCCTCTCTCTCTCTCTCTCTCTCTCTCTCTATCTCCAGGTGATAGTTATTTGCTTACTTTCGATCATACCATGGCCGGGCCCGAGTGTGTTCAAGATATCATGCTCCCGCGAAAGTTCGCGCGTCGTGCGCAAGATCGTACATTCGCGCTGGCTACCCATACTGGAAAAGTACCAAGTAAAGCTACCGCTCGAATGTCCGTTTCATCCGCTGCGCGACATCTTCGGACCACAGCAGAGCGCCAAAAAGCAGCACCGACCGAGCCAGTGGACATGCGGCTTCTGTGGCAAAAGCTTCTTCGAGGAGAAGCATCTCGACATGCACTTTGAGAACCGGCACCGGACAAACATCAACACGGCGGAGGATGCCGTCTGTCTGGCGGACTACTGTGACATGATGCGCTGCGAGGTGCTGATTGCGAAGGATGCGACCCTGGCATTTGGCAGCGATCCGAACGCCGTCACGACCGACATCGAGGTGTGGAGTGAAGCGACCGCGTACCGGACGGCCCTTACTACATCTGGGCCGCGCGATCTGGCCAAGGTGCCGGAAAGGTAAGTGGATCGAGCGTTCAAAAGAGGATCTACAAACCAGCGAACCCTGCAACTACTATTGCCATTTATCTCACGCAGGAAATCTCTGCTACCGAAGATGCTGCAGACCATTCGAGATGATGTGTTTCGGAATCGACAACCGCAACAGCAGGGAGTGACCACCATGCTTCACGCAAAGGGTACTGCAACAAATAACTGCGACAAGAATGATGCCACCAAAACGAAGAGCAGTCGAAAAGGATCGAAATCCAGTGGAGATGATAGAGAAGGTTTGTAAACGCAGATTGGATCACTATTGCTAAGACACAGGCGCGTTATTACCTACACTTCCCAATTGCAGCTACCGATAGTCCGGTGGAAGACGATGATGAAGACGACGATGAGGACGATGATGACGAAGATGATGAGGACGAAGAGGAGGAAGAGTCGGAGAACGACAGCAATGCAACGTCCCAGTGTGAGCAAAATCTGGTCGACTCCTCGCTACCACCGGTGGATCGAAAGCAGCAGCGCCTGTCGGAGATGCAGCGCATGAAGGCGAACTGCAATGCGGACGAGATCGGTCACCTGAAGACGCGGTGCGAGGTGCTGGTGCGTGACTGCATCGTCGGTTTGCTGGTGCAGCTAACGCTCGAGGACTTCCGCAGCATGGAGGAGGAGCTGAACCGGGCGATCTGCTGGTATCTGACCTGCGACCGGTACTGGGAGGATGGACCACTAGAGCAGCGCCCGTTCCCGTGGGGTCTCGTCTTCGTGCTCGTCATGGTGCTTTCGATGGGCGTTTGCCTATGCTACTACATCATCTGGATACTGTTCGAGTGAGTATGGTTTGGAGTTTGGGTTTCAATCCTTCAATCAGTCTAGCGCTCTCGGTAAAAGCACACTTTCCACAGCAGTAGCTTACCATGCCATTGTCATTCTCACACACCTGCTTGTTATCATTAATTTAGTTTGTGAATCGTCACAACATGCTGTTTTTTCCCCCTCTTCCTGCGGCTGCTAACCATTTCTGTTTTATCGCTAATGTTCTTTCGTTGGACCATTTTTGTCCAAAACCATTTCACATTCAAATTCACTATTATCATGCGCGGCTTCATTCGACCACTGAGAACATATGTCGATATGCATATGCGGCAACACACCAATCACGTAATGATTGCACTGCTCTCCTGTACTCCGTTACTATTTCTTGTTTTATCGTTTTTTTTTCCTCTATTTTTATCTCTAACGATTATCTCTTGCTCCACACACTTTCTGTACTATTATCCCTTTTTTATCCACATTTCTTACCCCTTCTCTTCGTGTATATGTATCGTTCTTCCTTCTTCCCCTTATCTATGTGCTCCTTGGTGGAAAACAATATCGTTATTTCCAAAACAAACAAAAAAAAACAAAAAACAAACCGATCCTTCCTACACAACACCTCGTTTGAAATGGCGAGCGCAGCAGCGAAGATTTCAGTCCCGCAGCAGGTAGCCAGCTGACGGCACATCCGAGCACCGCGACACACGGCGGTGGCCATCATCTGCACCACGGGCGACACTATCTGCAGCCGAGTTCGGGATCCGGCATCTACCGGTTGCAGGACGGTGGACACTCGGCCGCCAGCCTAAACAATCTCGGCACGGGTACGAGCGGTAACGATATTCAGCACACGCCGCAGATACACGCATCACCCGGTACCGGTGGCGGATCGGCCGGTATGCTCTACACTACGGCCGACGACGGCTACGGCTATGCGGCAGGTTCCGCTAGCGGCCCGGCCCGACTGATTGCACCGGTTGATGGGTCCTCCTCCACGGGCGCGGTCGGTGCGGTTGGTGGTGGTGGCGGGTCCGCCGTAGCAGCGCCCGGTAGCGGCGACTTTGGTGAGCTGGGACAGAGCGAACACTACATCTACGTGACGTATCCACCGGAACTGAAGCGACGGCTGCTGGAAAGGTACGGTAGAGACATCTATATGCAGCTGTTGCGCAAGGATGTGTACGATTACTACTAGCTGGTGTTGTTTACTCGTTGTTCCTGTTTACTTTCTTTCTCTTCTATCTTTTGTCGATGTACCCACACACACACACTACACACACACACACATGCATACACAACACACCTTTTACACGATTTGTGTTTTCTGTTCCGTATTTGTTTTATCTTCCCCTCTTAACGCCGTGTGTGCGAGTGTTTTCTTCGTATATATGCGCTGTGGTGTGATGTATTTTTTTCATTTTTACTTTTTTGTGTGATAAATTATAGCTTTTCCTTAGAGTCCATTTTCTGCTCCCATTCGTGCCTATTTATCGTTGTAACGTTTCTTAATGCCCTAAAAACTCGTGTTTTGCGCGCGTGTGTCACAATGCGAGCGGTTACAATTTTGTTTTGTCTTGTAAAGCATCCTGTTTTTTTAATGCTTCTCGAGACACCCCGCATCAAACATCGAAATTAACGAGAGTTAAAGAATTAACGTATGAAGAAAACACATTCCTGGTTTTTTTTTTGTTTTTGGTGACGAATAGAGCATTTTTAGTCGACAAATCGAACCCGACTTGAACCCTTGAAATTGTACTGAGGGATAAAGTTTACCATCATACTTGTCTTCAACTATGATGCACCCGAAGCGGTAAGAAGACACGCGCAGCAAAAGACCAAACATTCAATATTCCCTTATCTAAGACCAATCTAACATTAGTGAACAGTGACTACTCGGCTAGTGGTTTCATTAATTACGCGCGCAAGTGTAGTGACGCAGAACCGCGTTTGGAAGAAGAAGCGCTGTAAGCGAACACGCCCCGTTTAGTGTACATAACAGAGTGAGACATTAGACATTAAGCAGTCGCCCGTCTGTTCTACTCGTCGGACCGTCGGCACACTACCACAAACTTCCTTTCTTCTACTTTAATCTTCATCATTTTAGTCCACTTTTGCTTAACGATAGGTTTGATCGAACGAAATATCTTTAGAGATCGTAGCGCGGTTAATACACTACAGTATTTTAATGAAGTAAGAGCGTTTATATAGTACTGTTTAGAATTTAACACACAGCAACTAGAGCGAAACAGAGAGAAACAGAAAGAGAGAGAGAGAGCGAGAGAAACAACTAGGTGTGTGAGAAACATTAACCCACGGTTCAATTAAGGCTCCATTACGCGTTAGAGAAATATCACAAGTACAAAGAAAACACACACACTTGATTCGTCGTCCCTCGGAGTTATTATAACGTCAAATTAAACCTTTGCTAACGGGCATATATCGTATGAAGAAAATTGTTCAATAAGCAATAAAAGATCCGTGCGTTTCACTGTGAACAAATGATTCTTTTTTTTCTTCTTCTGTAGAACATTGAACCATATCATCCACACACACAAACACGCGCGCGCGTCCTTGTAGTGCTGTTATGCAAAGGTAGTCAGAGGCTGCGCGTAGTCGGCTTGTGGAAAATTAATATTGACAAGTTCTCTTTAGATAAGGATTAGCTAATTGACACGTGTCCTTGTTACGAAATTCGAACATACGACAGTACGCGCATCCTAAAGCACTTAGCACTTAGAATAACACGCATGGCTTATGCGGCGCAACGAACGTAAACGTACTGCTAATATGTTTGATTTATATCCAAATCTATATTCCCCCTCGTATTGTTGTTCCCATGTGTAACTTCTGCTACCTTTTCCTTAGTTAATGTACACGTAAACTGTAACTGCAGGCTGTAGTAGTGTTTGATGTTAAATCCATCTAGCTTATAGAGCCCCGTTGATCTCTTCTCGTAAGAACCTTTCTGTTTTTCTTAAGCGTTTAGCCTCTTCTGTCGGTGTGTGTGTGTATGCTAACGATAATACCTTGTTGTGCGCGTGCGGTGTTTTTAGATGTGACGTGTAATGTTTTTCGCAACAAGAACAGAAAATACACTGCGTGTTTAATATATATTCTTCTTCTATTTTTTTTTTTACTATCTCCTTGTATATTCTATTATCTATCGATCCTTTTAGTTCCCTTTAGCCGCCACAGCTAGGTTTTGCTCCTCTGCTCGTCCCACCACTACTACTACTACTACTACTACTACCACCTTCGACCGTTCTTCTCTTCATCTCTTCATCACACACCTCAATTACTATTGTCGAAACCATGCTCGTCCTGCAAAAAAAACAGTACCGTGTGTGCAGCAAAACTGCGCACACATTAAAAAAAAAAGCTTTGTGCGCCGCGCACAAACATTTCTGCGAAAGCAAAATCGTTTTTCTCATGTTTTTTTTCTTCTATTGTTTTCTTTTCTTTTTTCCATTTTTGCTCTTCTTTTTTCATCGCCTTACTTTCTTTCTCTCTTTCTCTTTAGCTGCTACAATAGAACGACACGGCTATGAAGTTTTAGATGAAATTGAATCTGAGATTTAAGTAAATTTATATAGAACTATAGTGAAAGTAATAAAAGCAGTAAACGAACTAGGATGTATTACACCACAAGGAAACAAAGATGCGGTGCGAACCCAAAACCGAGCAAAAAAAAGAGAAGCGATGAATGAATCGGTAATTATTATGAACACAGGAAAAAAGCTAGACAAATCTTACTATTTCGGGTACTTCAGTGGAACGGGGTAAAAATTTGCCCGGGAAAGAGGGAAGGGGGGGGGGAGGGAGGAGAGCGGGAGAGAAAGCGAATGATAGGGGGACGTGTACGCGACGACCCCGAATTTTGCAGAAAGCAAAAGCTAATTTAACTAGTGAAAATGAAGCAAACATTAACAGAAAAGCATTATATCCACGTGGAAGCAATGCCAGATTTAGGAAAATTTAATGTAAAGAAAAAGATAATGTAATTAAACAAGAAAAAGATAATCTAATGCTAAAAACGTGTAATTTCACACGCGTTCCTGTGCTGCACGAGAGAAACTGTGTACCGAGAAGAGAAAAGTATTGACCATTCCATCCTCTCCCTTGTAGAGTTCAGTTTTGTTCCATTTATGCACTGCTAGCGTAGAACAAATTTCTTTATTATTTTAGTCGTTATGATGTCATTCGGTTCTGCACCTAACTTTTACACGCGTGAACGTTGGGTCAGAATGTACTTAGCCAATGCTTGGATATGATTTGCGGCATGGGTAATAAATGCGTTGAATTTTGTACATCAGCTAGCTCATTGCAGCCACGTACGAAAATGAAAATGAAAGAGAAAAACAAAAACAAGACTGACACCACCCGTTGTGTATATCATTCCTTGTGCGCCCGGATTTCAGTGAGTAATTTGAAGGATTTATATGGATGTTGAATGATACCACCAGTTTCGTATGAAATGAAAGACATTGATGTACAAATCACGTATTTTTCCTTATGCTAGAGGCTAGATAGATGTTCCCGTTCTAAATTTAGTTTCTTCCAGTATAGTGTTAAATTTTGCTTCACAACATTTCTTTAAGTTACTTTAGAAACAATGCGTTATCTTATCGTTCTTTCGAACCAGCTAGCGGTTATATTAGTTATTCCTGATCATAAACACATTCGGAAAATATACGCTGGAACTCCATTATCATCACGCAATGATGCCAGTACTAGTACATTTTTACCAAACAAATGAAACTCAAGTAGTTAGTAGCTTTTATGACTGAGAGTTGTACCCAACCCGAATTGATCCGCAGAAGCTTTAACAATTTTCGATAAAACTCAGCGCTCTCTGTCCACACACAGCAGCAGAAGCAGCAGCAGAAGCAAGCAGCAGTTCGCGCACACTGCAGAATGCCGATTTCTGAAACACTTAAGTAATGAACACAAAAAAAGCGCATTGCCTCGTCCGTTTTTCTATTGTTCTGTTCTTGAGCCCGGACCATACATACACTTCAGCTCTAAAAATTCTACCCAAGCGCCCCAATTAAAGGAGACCGTTTTATCACATCCGCTCTTTTTCTATTGTCTTTTTATACCTACTTCATAGTACAAATAAATAAATCGAAAGGAAGTTTCTCAAGGGCGTCCCGCGAATGGAACCAAATATGCATTGTTTTTAAATTATGTGAACATAATGTTTATAAATGATGACATGAATTCTATGATTGATAGCACATCTTGCTAGGGCATAACGGAATTTACGTGTTTTTTTTCGGATGAACGGGGGACATTTCATGAAATATTTGTTACATAATCTCTTCATTTTATAGCTTCTTTTATTAAAAATTCAGTAAATGCGAAACAGTATATTTGTAGGGAACATATTTTTTTGTCGTATCCTATAGCGGAAACGAACCTCTCTTTCCTACGGCATTGAAGCCAAATAAAACTACATTACTTACCTGTATTTCTGTTGCATTGAACGCAGTGTAACCTTAAACGAAAAAAGAAAAACAACAATAATATTAATAACTCAAACCAGGAACGTAATATGTATCTGGAACATGAATACAAACATCAGATAGCCAAGGAAGATCAAATCAAGGATAATAGTTGAATCTCATATTGTAATATTTAGCGAAACACTTGAGCAAAATCATCATAAAAACAAGGAACACTCCTCATTCGTTGGAAATTTGGATTTACTTACCTATTTCTAAATAAATTTTGGTTATCTCTTTGTTTGGTTATCTACTGGAGATCGTTAGCTTAGCCACTGAAGACAGCTAACTGCGACACATTCTTCAGCGTTGGAATTCGTTTCTGTAAATGAAGTATAAAAAAATTCATTAATAAAACATATTCAATTCATCATAAATTGTATGCGATAGCTATGAAAGAATCAGTACTTAAGATGTCTATCACTGTGTAATTCAGTCAATGTAGGTAAGGAAATATTAAACATCATCATAAAGGGTGTGTAAGTTTATTTCGATTACACACTGTTATCATA
This sequence comes from Anopheles rivulorum, assembly GCA_018908115.1. Lineage (NCBI taxonomy): Eukaryota > Metazoa > Arthropoda > Insecta > Diptera > Culicidae > Anopheles > Anopheles rivulorum. The sequence goes on from STHB01000003.1 coordinate 15,144,401, forward strand.
TTCAATTAGGTTAAGCTACACACAATCGCATAATGTCGCATTTCCTCACCTTATTTAACGTCAACCGAATCATTGAGTAGAAATTCGAATGTATAGCTGCCATCAACTGCAAAAAAAATTAGATTGACGAGATTAGGTAAACATCACTAAATTCTTTGAATTTGAATATTTAAATTCACAAAAATATAATGTGCTTTGGATACACCGAAAAGGCTTTGAACATTTGGGATTCCATCGCCACAATATTGAACCAAAATTCTCATTTACTCTGGTCCATCTCGAGACCTTCCGAATGATGAAACACTCGAACGGCTCTAGTCAGGACGATTTGTTTGAAAGCGAGGAATGAACCGAGATGAAGCGCTTACCTTGGGTTAATTTTATTCTGCTATCTAACTGAACGATTCGAATCGATATCCCGAATCATTAGGCAACATCCATACACTATCATAGTTGTGTAGGGTCACAAATAAGTCAACATCTATAAAAGAAAAAGGTTTGCGTTAGAAAAAAGGCAATAAATATAAAGTAAATTTTCAAAAAACAAGCTTGTAGCAAGTAGATTATCTGTCGATACAAAGAAATATGCTCTTGTGACAAAACAAACTTGTCAAGAAGAAACAGAAACCTTTTTGATCTCGATACCATTTAATATAGTCCACTAATGATGGAGATCATTTAGCCAATAATTGAAAGCATAAATGACTGACTGGTAATCTGGACATATTTTTCTAACTCTTCTATGGTTAGACAATTATTTTCTTATCTAATCTTCAGACATAGCAGTGTTTGTGAAAACAGCCAATAAGTATGATTTCTTACCTCAACTACGTCGACTGGACCAGAAAGCAACAAAGATGAATTCCTAGCACACACAATGTAGCCAACTGAAATGTGTTTTTGAAAATAAGAGACACGAAAACATTAATAATTGCCCCAAATTCTTGAAAATGGTTCATTGTATGTGCAATAAAAAAGTGGATCAGAGAGGGCAAGTCCGAAAAACTTGATATGTCCGCATGAATTATGTAGGACATCGTAGCGTATATTAAACCATCATTTCAACGGAATTTATTTAACAAGAAAAATAACATTTTAAATTTTTAACTTACGTTGCATACTACCATGAATCGGTAGTTCATGAATGTCCGCTAGAAACGTTCATTACACGCGCCGTTGATTCCTGTCGAAGAAACGGGAACTATATGTAAGTGAATCTTCGTATTAATGCTTATTTGGTATTCATATGCTAGTTTAATCAAGTCAGGTCACTACTGCTAGTAGACATGTGCACCGTTCTAAGAAGCCAACACCAATTAAGAACACGGATGGACGTTTACAAGCACGAATGCACGAACAAACACACACGTGAGTGATGCTCACAGAGAACGCTAATTACAATTTACGTCCAATTTATCGCTCCTGTCGTCGAAATCCATGCTCAGAGGAGCACGTGTAACGAAAGGAGAGTAAAGCGAAGGACGCAACATTGACATACATAAAAAGCGATTTATTGATGAAATACTGAAATAGATTATTTACCTTGCACATATAATTTGCAATGATCCCTCGAATGTATACTCCATTTCAGTATGTTTTTCATTCCTCCTCATTGAAACGTTTAACCTAATTAATGAAGAGAAGAAACGAACATTTTAGTGAGGGATTGCGGATGCCGAATGCAAAGATTTTACT
>STHB01000003.1:15161313-15254227 GCA_018908115.1 Anopheles rivulorum
TGACCCATTCCGCTACATACCTGTATGATCTTCCAGTTGGTATGTGACTTTGGTTGATGAATAGTCGACATTGCGTATGATTGCGACAAGCGTAATCATCGCATATTGGTGTCCGAATAAAGATACACCCCCGTCAGTCGATTCCAGGACTTGCTGAATGACGAGCGGCAGGACGCCTTCTGCTTTGTTCTCCGACCCGGCACCACCGGATGTGCCCGTGTTAAAACCACCCGCACCAACTGTAGATACACGATACCGAAGGCGAAAAAGATGTGCGTTGAGCAGATATACCAGATAATCTTACCAAATACAACACTTACAGCTATCGTTCATTTTTGTGAGAAGTGAAAACAACACAAGGATTTACATGAATTGGCGCTCAAACACAAGTTTGGTATGTAAACAGGTCGGACCATCGAGAAACTTTTGACAGCGTCAAGCGTGCAGACAGTACTGGTTTGACAGTTTGGTGTGCAACGCGAAGCGTTTAAATAATATGTAACTTTTCACTGTAGTTTTCAAATAATTTTTATACAAGCACCGTATGGAATAATTAAAAAACCATGGTAAAATTCCCAGATTTCATAGTAAAGCTTGTAAATTTTGACTCACTTACAATCAGTGTGAAAACCAACAGAATTTCATAATTTCATATATAAGAAAATGGCAAGGACTGAAAGATTTCATAACGATCTTTTTATACAATGAATGTGAAAGGGCGGGAATCTGTTGCAGCGTGGCAGTGAATTTTCATTCCATTAATTTTTGGTTTTCCCAAACATCGGTCGATTCTTGCACTATGCCTTGCTTAGCCTGCAAGCACCCGGCACTGCAGCCGTACTGTCTGGCAGTGGTCTGCCGCTAATCAACCGATGACGATGGTTTGTAATATTGGAAAATTATTTATAACGCCTCACACACAATCCACCGTTGAAGAAGCTGCAGGTTTGCACAGGTAGTCCGTAGGTGTAAGCAGGAACAGCGAGGAGGTTGTTTGCGGGAGGATCACAGTCCCTCCGGTTCGCTTACATTAGAATGTCGCGTCATTAGCGTAATACATTTCGAGTGAGATTAATTTATGGCGATCGGTCCTTCAGACGGGGCGAAGCGGTACGAAAATCGAGCAAAGGAAAAGGAAGCATTTGCAAGCCAGACAAACACCGGCCTGACACTCTCCCGCGGAGGATCGCGAAACGATCGCGCTTTCCACGCGCTTCACGGCTACGAATGTGAATGTTCAATCGAAAACGAGGTGGGAACATACGCATAACATACATACATTTGAGATGTTTTCTCGCGTCTCGCTTCACTCCACTCCACAAAGGGGAGAAGGGCTGCCCCGAACAGTCAACAGTCAGCGGGCTGATATTTATATGGGAACCATGAAGGAATCTTCCGGGCTGTCCGGCGGGAGATCCTACAACCTTTGCTCCACTTTGTTCGATTGCTTTGCCGTTTTTGCAAGGGATCGCGGTTTGATCAATTTCTATTCCACGCTTTGCAAGCATTTAATCACGTTGCTATTAATTTTATCCCGGTGCGCTGTCTCCGATTGGACTCATGCAACCGAGTAGATGCAACCGGGCCGTCGGGTGGGGGTTGCAGATCTGGACGCATAATGATGTATAATAGTGCAATTACGCAGAGAAGATAATGATGTTTAAGCTTGTGACACAATATCTTGCCATTAGCGGCTTTGCGGTGGGATTATGCCGCGTCGGAAGTTATTTATGTCAGGTGGGAAAAGATGAAATTGTCGTGTCGATTAGTTTGGGTACGGGATAGTTTGACAACTTCTTAAAGGAAAACAGTAGTAGTAGTTTTAGTAGAGTTTTTCTTTTAAATAAAATATCTATAAAAACGATTTCTTCAATATTTTAAATTTTATAATGAGACTACTTCACGTCTTCTACGTTACGTTCCATATGCGAAGGATAATTTTTCACGATCATGTTGTGCACCTAATGTTGCAACATTTTCTTTTCTCTCTATCCCGGTGTTCGTGCTCGCACGGACTGTAAAGCGAACCGATGGCATACAGTGTAATGGAACCATCGTGGAGGCAAATTACTCACACGGTGACATGTTCCCGGTGACACACAACATGAACGATTGGGTTGATAAATTGTTGGCAGCTTCTTAGCAGAGCACCACTGTACCTATCGGCAGTTCGTTTGATCCGGGTTTGATTTGCTCCGGTTGATGTGTTTGCTATTTCTGGTTCGCTTGTTCAATTTTGACGGTTGCAATGCCGTAGTTGAAGCGAGGAAACGATGACTAAACAGATTTATGCTGCAACAGTTGCCTTTTATGGTGTGGAGACGGCACTTTAAATAAACTGGCAACACGTTCTTAGTAATACATTTCGAATGGTTAGTCTATCAATTTCAGGATATAAATTCGTACCAAACGTTATCAGGAACACTATTTCCTTTTTCGGCCATTTTCCAATAGATGGCGCCACTGCAGACTTGTGTCAACTGCGGGAAGAGTTAGTAACTGTTGTGATTGAAACATTTTAGATCACAAACTTACAGCTTTGTAATCTTTTTCCTGCTTAAGAGCTCCCTACAGGGTTCATTTACGTTCTTTAAGCCCCAACATTATGCTTCTTTGTCGACACACACACAGACACACCATACACGTTCCATAGCGCAAGCAAGATCGCGATCAAAAGCCGATAATTCAATGCCTAATTGACTTGTTTTACAGCTCCACCATCGGTCCGACCACTGTTCCACGACAAATCCTGCCCAAACGCTGCGCAGATTCTGTCCAGCTTTTTCCCCATTTTGCAGACAACCCGCTGAAGGCACCGCAGGCAAATTAAACGTCATGCGTAAATGGACGTCAGGCGCGGTCGGGCGCGATTTTACCGTCCTGGTGCGCCCGGTGCATTCAAGGTAACGGCAGCGAAACACAAACTCCCATGGTAATGGAGCTTTTTTTTGTGTGTGCAGGCGCTGTCTTGTGTGAGTGAGGCAGCAGCAACAGCTGTAACCTGCGTTAAATGGGTTCAATCTGTGAAATTCGTTCCGTACGCTTTGCGGAAGAGCGAACATTTTCTGCGGTTCGTGCCGCTTCCTTTCACAGGCCCTGTCCGGGTGGGATGAAAAATGTGGAATCAATTAGCGTCCACTGTTGGTGCCTTGAAGTTTGGCCGTGCGGTGTGTCGTCACTCGGTGTTTATGTTGGGGCGTCGAATTGAACCTCACCGCACAAATGGGTAAATCGGTTGCTCAAAGTGAAGATTATTAGCCATATTTGGTGCCTTTAATCATGTGCAGCAAGCCCGGGATGAAGTACTCCCATACAATGGCAGGATCGGTGGTTGCTGGGTATTCCCCCTTTTAAAGTGTTCCAAAAACTCTGGTTTGTTTTATTGTTTTGGTGACTGTTACTAGTAATCGTACTGATAGCAGTGTAGCGATAACAGAATTGTACAATAAGAAGCATTCATTTCCAAACATGGTACCGCTTGGTCTGTGTGCCTGCCGGAGGGATTCTTTCGCATTAATTACAAAACCCAAATTCCGGCCCACATTCCACTGCGGATGTGGTCCACCCTACATACCGGTCGATCACGATCGGCCAAGCAATAAGATGCGTAATGCGTGCGTGAACGTATTGCACACACTGTTTCGCGATGCAACCACGACGGTTCCCTTTTCAGGCACTCTCGGTGTGCACAAATCGATTAAAGGAAATAAGGCTTACGAAAAACGAGAAGTTATCCAACCAACTCCGCACCACTACACCAGAACGGTAGTAAATAATCAAACAGCCAATTAACAATAACTTATCGAACGGGTTGTGATTGGGGATGGGTTTTGGTAGCGCACAGGCGCACCATGTGCGTGATGTGCGTGCTTCTTTTGCTACCGACCACCCTGTGCGAGAAGTCACGCAGGGCGGAGTGTGCATCCCTTTCAGGGCGGATATTTAATTACGTTACGCTTGCGTTATGTATGGGAGGAAGACTAGCTAGGTTTTAAATTGCAATGCCCATTGGAATGGAAACATTAAATCATTAAAACTGTGTCGGTCTGCTTTTGAGACGCTAGTGGTTACAAATTTTGAAATATTTTTGTTTTTAAGAACAGTATTTTTATTGTTACTTTATTTAATTGTTGTTTTAAATTTGTGAAATACATCTAACATTATGCTGAATAAATTTTAAGAATTAGTAGTACATTGTTTTTTTTTCATATTAATACTATCGACTAATTATGGCACAAAGATTGGATTTTGACACACAGATGGCGCTGATCATCACTGTCATTAACGGCTTAGTGTCAAAAGGAATTATGGCTTCCTATGTTTTAAAGGATAACCAGCTATCCTTCGCAGCTTTAGTATACATTTAAATAGTAACATAACCTACAAATTTATTTTTTAGGTTTAATCTAAAAAAATTAGATTAAAAGCATTATATGAATTAGAATGCTTTGGGTTTGAAGATACTTAAATGTTTACTATTTGTTAGTGAGAGCTAATTAAACAAATTTAAATGGTAAAAGTTCTTTTACTGTTTGATATACCCGTAACTCATACGTGTCATTATCCCTTTCAAGCTTCATCATAAAGAGATTGCAATTCTATTTATTTGTTTTATTATGTACATCACACCACCACATCCATCCCATCCATCATGCAGTTCATCAACCGGTCGTAAACAAAAACGAGATGCTGCCGTACGGGAACATAGTTTTCGTGCATCTTTCTCAGCATTGTAAAAGTGTCCACCGTACAGCATCATCTTGTGCGCGTGTGAAGAAAACTCAAGAAAGGTTGTTTGCACCATAAATCAGTCTCAAAGCAGTCGGACCACTTTGGACCTAGGTGGGAGAGATGGTTGGAAAATTTGCAATCACTAATTGACACAATAAACTTTTAATAGATGATAGCAAATAGAGCAGCGGCGTGCATCTGGCCGGGAGTGGGAGCATGTTTTTTTTTTTGGGTGTTCCGTGCGTTCCGTTCCGCACTCAAGCTTCAAGTCAACTCCATTGACGAACCGTGCGTCGTGCGTTCGTGAAGGTTTACGTACAAATGTGCCAACATAATACATATATATGATTGCTGACATCCCACTTACACGAACAAACCCGGTGCGAGTCGGCAAGAAAAAGGGCCGAACCTCCTTTTCGGGGTGTGACCTAATCACAAACAAATAATCCGGAAAATGATGTGTCGTGCGCATCGGGGTTGGTGTGTTCCTGTGTGTTTGTGCACTCTATACGTCGGGGTTCTATATTTAGAACGGTCGAATGCATTGCATACGGCGTGCGGCAGATCTGGTCGATTTGGTCGATTGGTTTGTTAGTTCCTAACTAATGCATTTCAACATGAACCACCGTGCAAACGGGGTGGGTGATTTTTGCTTTGTTTCCTTTTGACCCTCTTAGGAGGGGGGGGGGGGGTTGGTTGGAGAATGTCCAGGTCTGGGTCGCGCGCAGGTGCGCATGCAATTGCGGTTGGCGGTTGAAAGGAAGCCCTTCCACCTGGAAACATTTTCATATTTCCCACCCGCGAGGCACGTTCCATTAGGCTCGAACAATCCCGCTTGCGCGACGACGGTGGCCGAACGCGCAAAGATGATCTATCGATATGGGCGATAAGAACCGATCGGTTTGGGGCGGAAGGGCTAACTTTTACATCCCTTTCATCGAGGACGAAGCGATGGGGATGTACCAGTGGGGAAACCCAGGATGGAACAGATTATCGGATCCGTTTGTGTATCGGGCCCGGTTTCCGCAGGGCTATGGGTGGATCCGTGCTTCACCCGCTTGGCTCATTCTTGTTCCCCTATCTGTTCTGCCCTTGGGGCGTCAAAGCGTTCCCGGACGCGGACCGCTTTGCGAATGTGCTTTCATCGCTCGTTGGATTAATGTTACGCTTTCTTACCAATGGTGCACCGTACACTATCGGTTGGATTCGATCTTAAGTAAATAAAAGCGCTTATCTCGTAGCGTCGCACCAGTACCTTGTGTTTGGACGTTGGGCGTTGCAGGGGTAGGGGGGGGGGGGGAAGCAAATTTGTAAATAGAGTTATAAAAATCAATGAACCGGAAAATGGATTGTCGGTGTTTTGGTGTTCTTTTTCTTACGCTGAAACATAAAGCAAAAGGGCTTATCGTACGAAAGAATAGTAAAAAGTGGATGGAAAGCACATGAATGTTGGGGGTGGAAATTGATTTAGAAAGCATTTATTTGCAAAGATGGGGCAGGCTGAGCGTACGGGGTTTCGGTCGGGATGCGATTTATGTAATAAAATTATGGTCTATTTGTTTTGCTAATAAACTGTTATTTTCGTTCCCAGTGCCTCGATTGGCCAGTGCTTAGCGGGAGGTTCTTCTGTAAGGAGTACAGCAAGGATCTTCCTTATGGAGCATTACGTGCTTTTGGACGGACTTCAGTACATTGTTGTAAATTATTTTTTTTATTCAATATTGTAAAATTGCTTCTTTTTAGGATCAAGTATATTTTATATTTATTTACAAAATGTGTTTACAGTGTTTTACCTGAAAAACGCGGTACTCCAGTTGTGTGGTTTTTAGAAACACTTTTACTTTTTTATATAATTTATAATTATATTATATATAATTATATTATGTAAGGATTTTTTTATATAATTTATATTATTTAGTATTTAATTATTTACAAAAAAACTTAGTTTTATAAATGTAAAATTATTCTTTTTATTTAATTTTTTCCCCTTTTTTTACATGATATTTTTTGTAGTAAAGTTAAGATAATAAGTGCGAAATTTTCGAATAATAGTGTATTCTATTATTTTTCATATAATTTTTTTATATTACTAAATTTTAATAAACATTTTAAAGGGTATCTATAGTATTCCCTTTCATGAAATATATGTATATACCACGCGACAAAGAAAGTAAAGCTCCAACCGAACCGTGCTAGCCATTATGTAGGAAAAACAAAGAAAATATCAAACCCCAACAAACGGTCAAACCGATTCCGATTCGTTTCGGTATCATCGGCTAACCTTTTCGCCTACGGACAACTCTTCTGCGCTGGAGGCGAAGGCGATTTGCAAAACGTTTCGATTAACTATTCACGCGCAAGCAGCGTACAGGGAGGAAGGGATGAAAGGGGAGAGGAAGGGAATGGAAAACAACCCCATTTGCTGAGAATGAGGCGTCCTTTGCGGATCTGTCTGTTTTCTTTTTTCCAGCTACAATATGCACTGTCGACGCCAAAAAGGAGGCACGACTTTGCCGCATCCACCGATCGTCCGCTGATCGTCGAAACGATCGTCTCCTCCATTGCCTGCATGCAGCCAACTTTAACGCCTTTCTCCCGGGCGTGTTTCCACGAGCGCGCACGCGTTAGTGTGTATGTGTGTGTGTGTGTGTCTATGCAGAATAATCCATGCAGACGATCCTCCCAGCAAAGATTTGTAAAACGATTTGTTTGTTGTTGTTGTTTTTTTTTGTTCACCAAACATTGGGCATAAGTGTTTAGGCCCTTTTGTGCCTTAGCTTACCACTCGTCATTATCCAGAAGGTGGAAAAACAACCACCGGATGGTCGGATGGTTTACATGCGTTTTGCGTAAACCGACCTGTCCCTGGTAGACAGCTCACAGGGAGGTTGCGATCTAGTGTTTGGGGTTTTGTCGGCGTCGAGATACGTACGCATCCTCCCAACGTTGTCGTTCCCACCAGGCTGCTGTAGATGCGGCCGATCGAGCACGATTAGTTAGTAGAATTGGGTGTCCCCATTTGCAGAAGGAGTAGCCCGTGGTAGAAATGGCAAACCCGTGTTCTTGCGACAACGACCAGACGGACGGACTACGAACAAGCAGCACATTTGTACTTTTCCTTCTTTCTCTTTTAGAGGAAGCGCAATAAGCGAAGAGGGATGGCAAAAAAAAAGGGAAAGGATGGCCAATTGCATAAGGAGACCCCGTTCCAAACGAAACGCTTGGTGATATTTCTTTTCAGGGATCGTCTTCCGTCTGTAACGCTGTGCAGCAGCCCAAACGCGCCAGAAGCTGATCGCGTTCGTGGACACCGTAAATAAATATGGTAAAACGTGTGGCCATAAACAGTCGTTTTCATTAATTTTTATTTGGTCGCCGGTTGGAAGGTTCTGCGCACCGGTCAAACGGGCTCCCCAGAACTGAACCGAAACTGTGGCCGCGATTCAACGGTAAGCTACAAGTGGCCAGAGTGGATTTGGAAGGCGATTTAAGTCCGAATGTCTGGACTGGGCTTTCCAAGGCTCTATGGTTGCAGCTTTGTGAAGTGAGATTGTACACGGTGCCCTTTATTCACCGCTTCTCCCTTTCTCTCTTCCACCAAACAGTTAGGAGCATTGCCGCCCGCGAATTCCCAGGAAGAGGTGGTTATACTTTAATAACAATAAAACTAACGATAATCGTCGCTGCGGATGCTAAAAGGAGGGCTAAAATTAAGCTAAACTATTTCGATCGCTTTGCCTGCCGGCTCTTGGGAGAGCCTGTGATAGGGAAGGCAACGCAAAACGCAATTTTATTTTCACGCCCAAGCAATACCGAACCGCTTGGAATGGGTTCGTAACATTCCCGTATTGCCTAGGCAAAAGGGGATGAGAATTTAAGGATGGGGAGACTTTCTATTTAGGTTTGGAATATATTTATATTGATCTTTGTTTTGTTTTGTTTGTGTCGACACTGTTGAGGTGTCGAGTGCTATGCTGCTGGCGTTTCTTGCTGTTAATTTGTTCCGCACGGTTCGTCACTTAGGCGCCCGATCAAATCTTTTGAAGGTTTGGTGATGGAGTTTCATGAGCAGAACGCGTATATTTTGCGTGGTTTGGTCAGTTTTGTGCCTAGACAAAGCATACTGTTTTGTGTTTTACATTAGTAAAAACTTTATTGAAATTAAATAGCGAACGTCTTAATGACGATCATACGATAGACGATCTTTAAACACTTGAGATCGTTGAAGTCTTTTGTGTATCCCTGTTTTTAAACCATTCATTTGTTTAATCTTAGTCTCTCACATATTTTAATGTATTTTCAGTAAGTATTATGTTACAGAATGCAAAAAGTGAGTTAAAAAGAAATAGGAAATAAGTTGAATAAAACAAGTAAATGTATTAAATTTATGAACCATAAAATGCAGTTTAAAAAATACGAAACCAGATTAACGTTTTTATTAACGTCGTAAATTGATCCATTATTTCTGGTTCTGGTTTAACAACCTTGGTGCGTAGTAATATTGTGGCTTCCATCAATCAACCTGCCGGCCGGTAACGCTCGGTGCCTGCTCACCGCATAATCCCCGTGTTTGATGGCGCACAATCCGTAGCGAATCCGTAGCGAAACCGAAGGACATCCAGGATGCAGGTTTTAATTGAGTAGTTTAAAATCATAACTATGTGCCAGTGCTTCCGTATTGCTGGAGTTCTTCTCCATCACAAAATATGCCACATTGGGCTAGGTCCGGGCACTGCTTTTTGGTGTGTTTCGCCGTCCGCACGAAGAACTAATTAAACTCTGTAAAAGGAAAATCGTGGAATCCAGTTTCACACGCCTGTTCCGGGCTGGTTTGCCGTACGATAAGTGCTCCGGGTCGTACTTATCCTTCACGGGCAAAGACAAGGGGCAAAATTTATGCACAAGATTTTGGATACCAGTTTAGGTGCTGGTATGCGAGCAAAAGGAAGGAGGCAAAAACGAACGATAATTCGATATCGGTATCGCCTACCTTACCACGCGGTCGCCCGGACACAGAAGGGCACACGTGAAAGTCAGCCCGACGATGAGCACCGGGTATGCTCGGTGCTACACCTTCACGGACCCCGGTCAAGCATCCATCGCAAACCGATAAATCTTAAGGGCATCGGCACGGCGAAGGCTCGTGGAATCAATTACAGGTCTTATGATTGTTTATTTGGAGCAAAATAAATATCATGTCACATAATTCTCGTTGCGTTTTGACAGTTCTAGGACAGGCCGGGCATCCTGAGATCACACCTAGCCGTCCCTAGGTACCTCCCGGTTTTATTTTCTCCCCCCCCCCTCTCTCTCTCTCTCCCTCTCTCTCTCTCTCTCTATCTCTCTCTCTCCTTCTCGATAATGCTCGGTTGTGCTGTTTTCTTTTCTTATCTTTATCCAGAAACCCCCCCCAAAAAAAACGGGCGATGCTCGGTAAAATCGGTACAACAAGATTTAGCACCGAAAGTACGCGCGAAGGTTAACGATTGTTTCGCCGTGTTTCTGGGCTCGCTGTATTCAATTTATTTATTTGCCAAAATTACACTTCCAACACACGGAAACACATGTGGGAAAGGATTTATCGGTGTGCTGTATTTAATTGTTTTAATCACACAGCAATCGCAGCAGGCTCTGGGGAAGCTCTGATAGCCGGTATGGTATCGATCGCCGAACCGAACCGCGCTTGGAAATTGATTCATCCAATACAAACATTTGCTGGAGATGGAGAGAACATGCGAAGAATGAAGCTTACCATTGGTGGAAAATGAAATAAAATCTTCCCGTAAGCAATGCTTCCACGGGTTTCTGCTAAAAAAAAAAGGCATGAACAGCTTGAGTCGAAAATACGGACGCAACATAATTCAATCGAAAGGAAGATTATATGCAAGATCGTCCGACACGAGGAAGAACCGCCGAGAAGTATATCAGAAAAGCTAAATAGGTTCCTACCGTTCCGTGTCGGTCGTTGTTGCATCCTTTTCCGTTTTCGGCTGGAACTTCGAGTGGGGCAAAAGCAATCTCCCACAAAAAAAAAAAATGACAGAAACCCCAAAACGAATTTTGTTATCAATGGACCGTGGAGATGCACACAAACGAGCTGCACAAGCGAAGAGTGCAAGTGAAGTTGCACAAAAATTACACCTCAAAATACATAAATAACCCTTTTTTCCACTGGTTTCCGTTTTCACTCGGTTCGTCGCTTCGCTTTACACGAAGTTACGGGTTTTTGTCCCTGAAGGATCCTTCCCGTGCTTAACCATACAGCCCTGCAGGCGTGTGTATCGGAAGGGGCCGGACATTGGAAAGAAAAGGGGAGGCAAGGGTAAATTTTACGGCCCTTCAATTTACCTTCCGTTATGGTTCAGTTAGCATAATCGAATTATCGGTACTGTAGAATTAATTTTTAAATGCTGCTGTCGTTGTTACGGTGCGTCTCGGTACGAAGGCAACACAACACGCCACGGGTTGTTTGCAATCCCGGCTGCACAGTTAGATGTATCCCTGTTGCTTATCGTGTTGTGATGACGCTCCGCCAGTCGTACGGTGTTTCGTTTCATGGAAGCGCAGAAGATTTCACTTTAATACCGTGCGGTATATTGTAACAATAACTCGTTTATTCATTTATTTATAACCGTAATTTCAACCGACATGCATTCCATGATATATTGTAACTGCTCCGTTATCGTTACCGCGCGGGCGAAACCGTTCGGAAACCGGGGAAAACTCGCCCATGGTGGCGAAATCTTTTGTAAGCTTCTGGTGGTGCCTAGATCAATCTCGTGGATGGTCGGTTGTTCGGCGGGTTTTGAGGGGTTTGTTTTTTTTTGTAAATTGAAAACCGTAAAAAATTACAATTACATTCTTCACGAATTGTCGGAAGGGTTTAGTACACGGGGCTGTGGTTTTTATTTTTGCTCAGAATTGACTGCCGGTGAACCAGGTAATAAGTTGTTCATTTGACAGGTTTCCAGACAAATTTTCCAATTGTCGGTTGATTTTGGTACAAGAACTGAAGCGATAATTTTAAACATTTAAAGAAATAGAAATAATTGGGAGAAGTATTGAATTAAATTAGAATTGTCCTTTTAGATCACTGAATAGCAGCTCTGTTAGCTACAAACGCCTGGAGGTATGCAATTTTTATTATAGTCAAAGTCTAGACATGAAGTTCCAACTTTTACGGAAAAATTCATTAAAGTTAGTGAGTATGTCAGAACTGTCTATTGACCATACCAAATCGTAAGATCATCAAACTTTGACATAAACATACCAATTGCATATTATCAGGCGCTGTAGAGTATTACATCAAAATTTTTACAATAATAAAAGCAAATCATATTATCCTCTTTGTGGTACAAAATTAACCCATTTGGAACTCTTTTAACTGTTTAACATCACCATAAACTTCATTAGCATTTCAATAACTCGAAATCGGTTTCGTTTTGCTTAATCCACCGGAATCGAAACCGATACATTACGATAATATCATGAATCCGAATAATTCAAAACCACCGTGTTCGGATTGAAATTGGGTTTTTGCCGATACACCCTCTACCGTATTCGTATTGTTTTGTTCGTTGCTTTTTTTTTCCGGCGATAAACGATGCGCTTAACATTGCCGAAGAATGCAACATCGGATTGGCTGGCTGTATGAGGATGTATTGCAGTTTTTTTTTGTAGCGAATTTGCGTAATTTTACGACCGTATTGTGTTTCAACAAACAACTGTAAGCGCATCCTGTGCGATCGTACAATGTGATCTTTTTACTTTTGCTGAGATGAGGTGTAGAATGGTATTAACAAAACAAATGTTTATAAGTGGTAGTATTTATTTTGTTGTAATTTTAAATTTAGCTTAAAATGGGATAGAATTTTCTGCCTCTTTTCCGTTTGCTAGTTGCTTTTTTAAATTTAGTAAGGAGTTTTTTTGGCACAGTAAGGAGCCCAATCTGAAACCTCCGCAACGTAACCGGTGGTCCCATCCCTTATCGTTAACCTATTTCATAACTTCAGCTTGAAACAGTTTAAACCACCGCCATTAAATGTACGCGGCGATATTGGGCACGCACTGGGGCCAAAAACCAGGGCTTGCCAGCCTCCGTGCTGGAATGTGTCCGTCCGGCGCGGGCTGCTTTTATTTTTATTTTGTCTCGTTTTTCCATGGCAAAAAAAAAAAATATCCAAAACCCCATCGCCTCCGGTGCACTCAGGGGATGGTTCACCTTCACTCGGCACGGCGTCCTTACCAGTACGGTGGATGTGTGTGTTTTTTTTTTGTTTTGTACGTACGTACGACGGTTTCGGTGTCATAAAATTTAGCATATCAATAACATCAATCAAATGGAATCAATGCAACGCAAAAATGTTGAACTGCGTGCGGGGATGAACTGCACAACGGGGCACAAGCCTTTTTTTCCTTTTCTTTCGGGTTGGCGCTTTTGGGTGACGAGGGCAAACACGAAAAGAAAAGCTATAGAAGAGCTAAAGCCCAGAAATGCATCACTGAAAAAGAGAGATCCTCCGTGGGGACGGTGGGAAAAAAGGGGGAGCAGTAAAACTTGTGCCGAAGTGTGTGTGTGTGTGTGTGTGTGTGTGGTAAGATATTTCCCCGGGAGCGATTTGCCGTGGCACGATGGCCCATGGTAGAGGATCCCGTTTCGACAGGGAAACACCCAACGGCAATATCGTCCCGACGTACTCAGAATTGGGTCTTTGACGGGCGATCGCAACACAGCAGATCGTATTGTTTATGCATAAAAATAAAATTTTAAGACCTGCTGCTACACCACCACAACGGTAAAGAAATATTTTGACATGATTTAATCAAATTTATTTCCCTTCGCGAATCTGTGAGCATAAGTGTGTGTGTGTGTGTGTGTGCAGTTGTGATGGTCCTTCGCAAGGAGTTGCTTCGCTTCTTTACCATGCTGCTGCTGCTGCTTATCACAAACAGCACATACAAGCCGATAAAAACGAATAGCCCCACGTGACAAGAGTCCAGCAGGGCTAGTACTTTTATTTGCCCCTTCGGGGTGTGATAATTAAAAAAAAAGCGGTAGAAACAAAAAATGATCCTACATTTTCATACATTTTCAGGCGGTGCACTTTCGATGCGCTCGATAAATCCTTCGCGCGCGAAGAAAGTTTCGAATGCAATGGAAGCGAGAGAACGCGAACACAAATCCCACCATATTCCTGGAAATGGTTCCATGTCGGGGTGACGATAACGCCAACAAAGCAACAAAAATATATGTACACACGAACGGTCAACGACGAGCTTTGCGCACTCACAGTGTGCGCTGTGAGCCTCGCGTAATGAAAATAATTAACTGCCAAAGATAGCGAGCGACACCCGATACTCGTGTCCTGAAAATGGTTGGATGTCCTTAGCAGCGGCAACCGGCACCAACAGCAGCAGCCGGTAAGAGTAATCGGTTCGATAAACTATCATAAATTTATTGACATATCGTACCGCAAGCCGGGATGTCTTTTTCACCTTAACGCTCGCCATTAAGCTCCGGCTCGGGGCTTGGTGGTCAAACGGTTGAATAATTTGCCCGTTTTTCATTGGGTACAAATTTGCGCACATTTTCACCGGTGCAGAAGGGAATGTTTTGTTTTTTTTTTTTTTAATGCACCGCCCGGTTTGGCATTCGAGCGATCCGATCGCCCGGTTCCGCTCGATCGGTGATCGATGAAGTACGCACGATAAGCAACGAGTACGAAAAGCGAAAAAAAAAACAAAAACAGACACTCACAAGCGTACTTCTTCTGCCGGGGATACATGCGATGGGAAATGACGAAGCTACAGGTTTGCAGATAAAGCCGTCGTCGTCGTCGTCAGCCGTTGTTGAAGTCGATGAAGATCAATCGAAGATAACGCGCCCTGCGTGGTCATGTTGCGTTGGATAATTGATCGATCTTTTATGTTAATACCGCTGAGCTACTGCTGTGGGTATGGCTGTGCGGGATGGAAACCGGGGAGGGGAGAGAACGATACGGGTGTTGGGGGGGGGGGGGGGAGGATTATGAGAGATTTCTCATGCAACTGTGGCCACTGTGGAATGACGGAACGGAATACTCCACTTGCACATATAATGCCACAAAAGGCACGCCGAGGTTGTACCTAACTAGACCGTGTGCAGAAGCACTTTTGCTGATCAGGATTTCATTGGTACGGTGGCGACAGATCGAACGCGTAAAGCAGTTTGCGATCGTTCGTGCAGGTGAGACAAATTATCTTCGCTAAACTACCTTGAGAAAGTGCGTTGGGAATAAGTTTTGGAGAGTTCCTGTTTAAAGTCGTCTATTTCCCAACTACTCAGCAAATGGGAAGATCTTCAACCTGCTTCAAAGAAGCAATTACTTGACCTTTCGTTACATTCGGTTCCGCCGTTCCGCGTATGGTAACGACCAACTGTTCAATAGAGATTCTAATGAAATGTTCAATCTGCTAGCAGAGACGGAACATACAACTCGACGCTTAATTTGGAACCCCTAAATGGCAATAATGTAACCATTAACCTCCAGGCTTTATGTTCACCTATTCGGAACATTAAGCAATCGTTCTAAGCCACGATGTAGGATGTCGCCCAGCAATCCCCCAAAAAAAAAAAAAAAACCGTATGCAGATGGGAAAGACCTAGACCGCACACAGTCGGTCTAACGACCACACAAGTTTGTGTACCGAAAATCCAACAACTCGGCAAGGGCAGGGATTGCATTTGCCACCCATTCTTGTAACCGTTCCGGGGTGGTGTTGTTCGGGAAGCTGCAATGCATAGTTGCATTCGGTTAGGAGGGACGCTTTACGGTGGGCTGCTCGGGTTTGTGAAGTAAAAATCAATAATAGCCCTTGTCTTCGGCTATCAGTCTGTGCGGATCTTAATGGGCATGTAAGCTAGCTAGCATACGGGTAGGAAGGGAGAGAGAAGGAGAGAGAGAGAGAGAGAGATGGAGGGATCATTAGAGAAGGGGGTTCCTTTTTTTCTCAGGCCCTGTTTAGAAATCCTGACAAAAGACACTGATTTGCGTTTGCGGTTTAAAGGGAGTTTATGCGAAAATAGAGCTCCGATCGTTACGTCTGGTTAAGGCGGGAGGTGTAATCTCTCCCATTCTTCATCTCTTCCCCCCCCTGAGGGTGGAAAAACGCACAAACACACACACACACACACACACACACACACAAAGCTCGGTTAGTGGGGTGATAAGCGCCAGGGTAATTGGAAAGCCATAACGACGCATTGACGACCGACCGGATTGACGGAACGGGCTGATCACGATCATTACGGCCGTACGATACGAGCCAGCCTGTTAAGCCCATGGTGATGATAGTGTACGATCATAATAATTTTATTTATTGCTGTATTATCCCATGGCCCAGAATCGTTGCAACCGCCTACCGCCTTGTTACCTGTTTTTTTTTCTCGCTCTCTGTTGTCTGTCACAATAGGATAGTAAAACACAATGTTTTGTTTGTTCGTTGGAATCGTTTCGGCAAAAGGTGCTCCAATTTTGGAGAATGTTATAGCAAGCGGAAAAGAAAGGATCTTGCAAGCATTCTAAGCAAGGCATCCGGGTATTGCGAATGTTTGCTCGTGATTACTCGTCGTCTGCAAGGTTTTCTGAACAGGCAAAAATGCAGTAACTGATCAAGCCTACTGTGATAGGAAGGAAGACGTGCTCGAATACGGCTACTTGGACTTAATTAAGTCGCTTGCACAATGCACATGCGAACAGCTGCACGATGAAAGCTAAGATATTGTGGTCTCACGACCCGAACTAAACGCATTCATTGCTGTGGCGGTACTGTGGCGCAGATTTAAACTTTATTCTATGGCCTTTCCGTACGTACGCTTCGCGTATTGAATTAGTAGATTTTACTTTTCATCCAGCAACGCCGTGTGGTGTGTTTGTTTGTGTTGAAAACTCCTTTCTCCACCGGGGGAGTACGATCTATTGCGGATGGTATTTAAATTTTTCATCCCCGTTCAATCGTTCGATCACAATCAGCGATTTCGGGCATATTGGGCCCATATTGTTCTGCTACCCTGGCTGGGTAGCGAACCGTTTGCCAAACAATCACGCGGAACAGATCCCGCGTTCCGTACCGTTTTCGCTGCGGAGGCAAGACCTGTTTCGCTCTTGTGGGCTTCACTTGATCGTTGTGGAGTTGCGTTCCACCAGACGTGTACCGATAAAAAGAAAAAGATGGTACCGTACGACCGTGTACCGACCCACCAGCTAGTGAAGCCTCAGCCTCAAGATTGGGGTTCCTTTCGATCGATGGTGCCCGTTCGGCCGTGTTGTTCCATAGAACGTGCGCATAAATCTCTTGGGCCATCCGAGCTAATCCGGTAGCTCGTACGCGCAAGCGTCCCACCAGTGTAGGACGCATAAAATGGGCAACCCAGACATCGAAGCGCCTGGTGGATAATTTTTCCAATCCCGTTGCTGGTGGTGGTCCCGATCGTTGCTAGAAAGTCTTTTTGCTCGGTCTTCGGTAGCGCCCGCTGAACGGCACAAAACTTAATCAATTCGTAATCTTTGCAAAAAAAAGAGCGTTTTGTTTTTCCTCTGCATTCTGGTGCAGCTGCTGGCTTGGTGCTGGCGCGCTAACGAAAAGTAACTAAGCCGGCAGAATCAATTTCGCAACGCCATCCAACCGTTCGAGCGGAGCAATTCGTCAGTGAAAAGTAGTAAATCTAAATAAATTCAATTACGCTGATGGATTTACGAAATGGGTTTCGCATGGGTGAGTGCCGGGCATTCGAGTTACGGCCGGGCTGGTAGAAGAGTATATTGGGAGATAGGATTCCAATACGGTGCATTTACGGTTCCGAGTCCGTGTTTCCGTGGTCCCTTTCTCCCCCCACCCCCTCCCTCCTTCCGCGTACCGCAGAATGTTCTTGCAGTTGTGTTGCCTGTCAGTCGAAAGCACACGGGTGATCATGCCGATCTGGGGTGATCGTAAGTTATGTACCCGCCGGAAGATGCATCAGAAATTAATGTGGGAAGGATGACATCGACGGGTAAGATTTATGTTTATTTTGCAACAGTTTAGGAAGTTTATTAAATGTTTCTTTAGAAAAAAATTTTAACTAGTTGCTCTTGTGGGATGCATTTAAAAAATGTATAAAAAGATAATGTTTAAATTATAATAATATACTCTCTAGTAAAGATATGTTGTTCTGCGATTTGCATAACTTTAGGCGAGAGGTGTTAAAATTCTTTAGGCTATTTAACTAGAGTGCTGATACGGAATTTTAATTTCTCGTTCTTGATCCTTATCCTCTACTTTCTTTTTGTAATTTTATTGTTTTGTATCGAGAGCAAAAATATTTTAATGCTTCATATAATATTTATATCATTATGGTCATATCGCATTCCTAGTAACGAATAATGGACCACTTTGTAAGAACATTTTTTGGATCCAGGTAAGATCCGCGTTGTTGAGCTCGAAGACTTTCAACTTTTGTGGAATTGCAATGCACAAACATTTAATCTGAATCCTATAAGGATAACACGGTCATCGATTTAATTACGTTTAAATTACTCTACATTATTCAGTTTTGAGTTATTAATGTTTTCAATATCACGTTCGCACCTACATACATAGCTGTTGGCCAGAGATGGCAATAAAAAAAGAGGCAATCTTATGCATGTATCTTGCAGCTTCGAACCATTTTTGGAGTGAGAAAGATTCAGCGCTTGTTTCGAATATTTCGAGCAACTGGTAATAATATTTCTAGAGTCGGTCGGAAAGCTTGATCTTTGGGTCATCTTAGTATCAGTTTGCGGATCTAGCTTCTTGGAAGCCTTGAGCGGAATCGTAGAAGAATCTCTAGGGTTACTCTTATCGATCGCATATCAGTACTCTGAAAGGAACAATATTATACTTTTCTCTTACTTTTCGAGGCCCTCTAGATGACGGGGCCCTAATCGATCGCCTACTGTGCTCACCATTTTATCCTCCATTGCTCAGTGTCATCAGTGCTCATCGTATGTATACATCAATTGTATCAATATCTTACTATTTTGCTGGAGCTGAGTGGGTATCTCGTTCATTTTCAATTACTACAGAGTTATATTCGTGGAGTTAAGATTTAGGATGGGTGGAATTTCCCCATATAATCCTTAAAACGACCGTCACCCGAAGCAGTTACAATCGATCAAGATCGGGAACATTGTTGGAACTTATCCGGTCGGTACCGATATCGATGGGAACGGTTGTTGGAAAATGGTGCAGTTTATAAGAGATAAATCAATTGGCACCTTTAGTTTCTAGCCATCGTTTGCTCGTGATCGTTCGAGACACCAATGTGTCCAGACCTGAGGGACCTGAGGGACCTTTTCTGCCACGGTTCGGGTTCATACACCAGAATACAGTCGACCGGTCGTGATCTCGTTCGGACGATTTGTGCGATGATCGATGCACATATTTATAAGCTTATGATTTAAATTATTTTCTACACCGGTCCACACCACACTGTACTGTCCACAGCATACAGCTGTGTAGGGCGTAGCTGGGGCCGTTAACATTTCGTAACAGCATGCGTTTTAAAAGCAGCATCCTGCTTTGCTGTTTTCTTACGCGGAGCAATTTCAATTGACCTTTCGCAGGCGCAAAAGTCCAAAATTTATAATGTCTTTATAAAACGATCAAAATATATTGAAGGGAGGGCAAAAAAAAAAAAACAAAACAANCTCTAGGGTTACTCTTATCGATCGCATATCAGTACTCTGAAAGGAACAATATTATACTTTTCTCTTACTTTTCGAGGCCCTCTAGATGACGGGGCGTTAATCGATCGCCTACTGTGCTCACCATTTTATCCTCCATTGCTCAGTGTCATCAGTGCTCATCGTATGTATACATCAATTGTATCAATATCTTACTATTTTGCTGGAGCTGAGTGGGTATCTCGTTCATTTTCAATTACTACAGAGTTATATTCGTGGAGTTAAGATTTAGGATGGGTGGAATTTCCCCATATAAACCTTAAAACGACCGTCACCCGAAGCAGTTATCATCGATCAAGATCGGGAACATTGTTGGAACTTATCCGGTCGGTACTGATATCGATGGGAACGGTTGTTGGAAAATGGTACAGTTTGTAAGAGATAAATCAATTGGCACCTTTAGTTTCTAGCCATCGTTTCTCGATCGCTCGTGATCGTTCGAGACACCAATGTGTCCAGATCGGGTGGACTTGAGGGACCTTTTCTGCCACGGTTCGGGTTCATACACCAGAATACACTCGACCGGTCGTGATCTCGTTCGGACGATTTGTGCGATGATCGATGCACATATTTATAAGCTTATGATTTAAATTATTTTCTACACCGGTCCACACCACACTGTACTGTCCACAGCACACAGCTGTGTAGGGCGTAGCTGGGGCCGTTAACATTTCGTAACAGCATGCGTTTTAAAAGCAGCATCCTGCTTTGCTGTTTTCTTACGCGGAGCAATTTCAATTGACCTTTCGCAGGCGCAAAAGTCCAAAATTTATAATGTCTTTATAAAACGATCAAAATATATTGAAGGGAGGGCAAAAAAAAAAAAACAAAACAAGGACCAGCCACGCGGGTAGGATGGTTTTGGCACGAAGCGTGCAAGGTCTTCTGGGTGTTGCAGCTTTCGCTGACCGGAGGATGAAAGTGGTGCACGGTGTGCTTTTTTTTCCTGTTGAAGGACTTCGGAACCATCGCTTGCTTGCATCTTCGGCATCTCCCGATGAGCTGATTTATCAATGAAAGAGACGATCGCTGTTGGGTAAGTTGGTTTGCTGGTTTCTTCTGCTCCTGCACAATTGTGGCGCTCCAAATTCACCCACATCGAGTGGCATGGGCAGGCTTTCTCTCCTTCTAGAGCATTGTTCTGGGGCGGTCGAACGTTGCCCAAAGCCCATCTTTGCGTTCAATGTTACGCAACGCAGAAACAGGTTTACGTCCGTGATGCCACGCGTAATCGTAGCATCGCGAACAGGATGATTTGAGCGTTGTAAGAAGGCGCCTGCCTACCTCATACATCCCGCAGTGCAACAGTGCTTTAATTCTGAGCTTGTTTTTGTATGCAGGGAGAATTGTTGGATGGATCTTGTTTATCGGAGAGAGTGTCCCGAAAACGTTGCTCCCTAAAGGTTAAGAGAATGTGGTGTCCTCGCAGACATCAACGGGACAGCAGGAAAGTGGTTCTGTGAAAATGTCTGCCCCGTTGCACGCCTTAAATCAGATCACCTTATCGCCTTCACTTATCGCCTCGACGCGTTCTTTGGCGACCCAAATGAAGAATAAATAATCAACCACAGGCCGCTTGCCACTTAGTTGCATTTTGCGACACCAAAGGTACGCCAGTAAAAAATGCCATCCACTTGTCAGCGTGCCGTTTGAAAGCGGCGGGTGTTTCGCTGACAGCGGGAACCATTAAACGATCGATTCGAAGGTGGTGGTAACAGCATCGCCCATCACTGTTCGCCGGAGGTTGCTCCACATTGGGACGATTAAACATATCAAAATAAACGAATTTTCTTCCATTCTTTCACAGGCACGGCAACACCATTTGCATTCGCGGGAAAGCAATTAAAGCGCTTATGGTTGATTGATGGTCGGTGGGTTAATCGAGACAAATTACGATGTAGTGTGGTGAGTCGTTACGGATGAATTGTTTTTGTACTTCCTGCCAACGCTTGTTGAAACGATCACCAAATACATGACCAAAAAAAAAAATATCTTCATCCAAGCCATATGATTATAATTCTTTTTAAAGGATGGCTTAATTAAAGCTTCAACTAACAAACACAAAAACAACTATTAAACAACACATTTAATGATACGTTTTCTGAATGATCCCTCTTTAAAGTCGTATTTTTATGGCAGTAAAGATAGCGTTGTAATGGCACAGTGTGGCGCTAAAGTTACGTGTTTCGGCACCATAATCTCACCCTATGGTCATTTAATCAGTGTCAAAAGTAATCGGTACTTTAGCGGGTTATTTCTCATTGTGGAAATGAAGAAAAGATGTGATTTTTGCATTTGAGAGTAATATTAAAAACTGTAAAAATGGAACATATTTCCTAGCTGCGTAGATAAAGTTTAAGGAAAATGTAAGAAATTTTTTTAAATTCGTTCAAAAACACATCAAAACGTCACTGCTCTACTTGAAACCGAAACAAGCTGAGTAGTTCTCCTTTCCGATGAAGTAAAAATAAAATCAACAAACACTTCCCTCCCGAGCGATTCTTCCACGCCAATCGCGACCCAGCATGTCGATCCGTAATAAACATTCAAAATTGCGACCGAAAAACCATCAATATTTACAGCATTTAAACACTGGTTCGCTGAACAGCCGACATGCGAATGCATCTGATTTTCGAACCTCCCCAAAAGTGGCCCAAACTGGACGAAACGGAAACGATGTAAACAGAACAAAAAAGCACAAAAGAAAAGCCCTGAGAAAAGGATGCGCTTGTCGTCGGGTCGTGCCTGCCTGCCCGCGTATTCTCTTACATCCCGTTGGCTAAATGTGTGTAATTAAAGCCGTTTGTAATAAAACATAATTCAAAGCCTGACAAGCGTACCGTCGGACAGCGTGCCCGGCAGAGCAATTGAATATTCGCCCGCCACGGGGCGGAATGCTTGGACCAGTGGACCGCCCTTAAGATTTGGAGCGATTTGGCACAAACGATCGATTGGAGTGACCTGCGCGAAATAGGGCGAATCGAATTGGAATTCTCCATCACTTGAACCGGGGGGGTTTTTTTTTCTTTTCTTTGTGTAATAGCCGATGACAACCGATCGTAAATATTTCATTAAATAAAGAGATAAACATTTTGTTTTGTTTTTTTCTTTCCTTCGGTGAGTGCTAACCGGGACCGAGTCTGAACCGTATTTCGGTGGGCCGACACTTTTTAATTAACTTTTCCTCACCATTCGCACAAGTTCACAGGTGAGGAAATTGTTTCGACTTTGGGGATGCGTTTTTGCTCCAAAAATACACAACGGTGGATGGAGTGTGTTATGAACGGAATGTGAGAAGAAGAATGCTACAGTAAAATCACGTCTGTGTGTGAGCTGCAACGTTCGTGACAATGTTATTATGGTTGATGGTTTTTGCACGCAAAAACCACAACGCCATTTACCTGTTGCATATGCTGCCCAAAGGTGCATGGAAACGGGCAAGCCATCATGATAACGCACATGACCCGAAACCGCGTTCGTAGGTGTTACCCGATGCGTCCCCTGCCGGTTGTCGCACTTTCTTACGCAAAATCCCTCCTTTTTTTTTTGTTTTGGTACGGATGCACCCAGTGCATCCCATTGCCATCCCTGTCCCTGTGGTTGGAGAACGTTTTAATGTCTTCATTTAGTTCGTGTGCAATTTTTGCCATCGATGCAAAAGATGTCAATTAATAATCATTTGGGCTGGGAAATGATAGGGCTGGGCTGGTTGCATTGTGGGCTGCAATTTGTGACCCTGCTGCTGGTCACTTGTGGGTAAACGATCGTTTAGTCGAGGAGCGCCGCCGGATGGGTGGTAGTTGGTCAATTTGGTCAAATTTGGAATGTATATTTTTGTAATAATAGTTATGAGTGTGTAGGGATTATGGGTCCGTCTTTCCGGTTTGGGGGTTGCCCGCTGCCGTATAATTAGACCGATCGGTGGAAGGCTTCTGGCAGCAGGATGCAATTGTGCTGCACTACGATGTAGCCCTAAGAGTTGCATATCATAGGTATAGCGAACGTGCAAAAATCAACGTACGTAGATGTTGTGTTTTTAGTCTCACAAGAAACGGTTTCCATACTGTCCTGGGTCCGCCCAGCAGGAGACTATCCCGACAGCCTCTCTAGCAAGCTGGCATACAGAGAGGCTGCTTGGGACTACACCTATTCATGGGATCAGTCACACGCTGCGCCGTATGATATGGAAACTAGTTTCATCATTCCAATCCAGCCTCCCCTTATCCCCCATTCCCTCCCCTCTCTGCCACTACACCCCCCCGCCATTCCCTCCTCCCTCTTCAATTCGTTTTTGATGATCATTAAATGCGGTAGAACCTGCAGCGCTGTACCAGGCGTTCGCATTCGTGATGAATGCATGCACCGCCATTACGATTGAACTGTGGAGAAATATAACAAATGATTTCTTTCGCAGGGCTTGGCCGGTCGGGATAGAACGACGGCACTCGATCACCACACCTGCGCGGCGGCGGTGCACGCGAGCGATATCAATCTTTCCGAAGGCACATGACCCAGATGGGGGCTGAGAAATTCGTCAACTGGCAGGCAACACAGCGAGATGCAGGTGAAACTCTCCCTTGGTATGAATGCATCCTGGAATTGATGGTTTAATTTGAATATTTTTTTTTGTACAAGCTCGATTAATTGACACTTCCCGATGGTTGCTGCCCGTTTCCTCAAAAACCAACACACACACACTCTCTCTCTCAGAGTCAGGCAGATATTTTCATTAACGACAGCACGGGGATCATGCGGTGCGATCGATTGGTGATGTCGTAATCCGAAAACCCTTCGAACAGGTCGAATGTGTGCTGTTAAGATGCTGTGCGCCGGCCCTGTTTTACGTCTGCATTAAACGGTAATTTATGACCGGGTCGGATAAATGGTTGTTACCATGCCTGTGCGCTGTTTGAGCTGCTGGTGAGTGAGTATTAGGAGCGCGAAACATGCTAAACGGCGCGAAACAAAGGAGGTTTAAGAGTTATGGGTTTTGGGTTGGAAAAGGGTGGTCAATTTAGCTGTCGGTTTAATGAATTTGTCATGGAAAGCAATCACTGTGATGGTGGCAAAGTGCAACAACTAGGAGAGAAAAATGTTGTTCGAAGGAATTAATTTATCTTAGGCAAGGTAGAACTAAATCGATTTCATGAGTGAGAACTTTACCTAAAAAAGTGAATGGGAGGGAAACCAACAACCGCTACTTGGTTTCCCTGTGCCTCTCTCTTTGCTCAAAAGCACAACTTTTGATTAGAGTCTTTTTGGATTATTATTATACCAATATTAGAAAACTTGGTTTTTAAGAAGCCACGGTGAGATTTGAACCCAGGCTTTCGGTGTGTAATGCCAGACGTTAAACCTTAGCACCATAGAAGCTTCCTGCAATGATGCTGATTAATATCCAATCTTAAGCTTTGATTCTAACAACATAAAAGGGTATTAGCATTAGTTCAAATCTTCCCTCGCTTTCCTCAAAATTATGGATATTCTGACAGTGAGGAGAATTTTTTTATCAGCTGTACCATTTAATAATGTTTTTTTTTTGTAATTTAGTATCGTATTTTTGGCTCTACTTAAACGCGCTGCACAACAACATGAATTAGCTTGCATTGCCGAACGAATATAAGGTCGCATGGGAAACATTGCAGGGTCAAATAGTGGAACCCAGTTTGCCGTACAAACTGCCACAAAATGTGAACGCACTAGCAGAAGACAGAATTTATTGTTTTGTGCCCTAACGTCGGCTCTCACGCCGACAGGCGTTCATTTGTTCCTTCGCCTTGCCTGCACATGATAGGGAATGGCACGTGGACGTTGGAAAACGTGTAACCTCGGGCATCTCCGTTTGCCATGGCAGACAGCAGCACCGATAAGCGAGCGTTTGTAGCTGGTGAAAGAAAATTTGTTTCCCCCGTGTGTTCGTGGTGCAGACCGGCAAAGCTAGAAAACCCACCCCGGAAACCCCGGCAATGCTTACGGTGGTAAATCGTCCTCCGGGATCAGCGTACCTGTCTCAAGAAAAAAAAAAACTCGTCCGATGCCGATGATGGTACACATTGCGCATGGGTTGGGCTAGGGCTAGGGCGCTCGAAAACATTTACGGCCCCGTCGTGGCGCATTGCCGTTCCTTCCTTGGTCCGTTTTGTTTTTGCCGCAACACCCACGCGTCCATATGAGGTGGTACAATGGTGATGATGATTATGTCGATGGGCTATGCCCATTGTGTGCAGGTTACGATCGTGTGGCACCGTACCCAGTGCCACAGCTCGGCGCACCGCAGACGGATTTTCGAGGCGAAACCCGGGCTTGCTTGCAGTCAAGTTTTCGCCCGCCGGTATACACGATTTTCTCGACGGCTGGGCCACTTCCAACCAACAACCCGAAGCCGAAAACTCCGGTTTTTTACAAACCGGCTGACAAATTGTACGCCATGCTAAAGTCGAGCAGTAGTGGCCGTGGGATCTATGCTCGCGCAAATCGCGCCATCGTACCACAATCCCGGTGCACACAAATAATACGGTCGGAGGCGTTGATAGGTTCGGCAGAAATGATGGGTGGCGTTGTACCCATTGCGCTCGAATGAAGCTAATAAATTTACATGTTTCGGTTTCGATCATTTCACCGATATCGAACCGTTGGTGTGGCTAGAGCATCCACCGTACCTCTGGGTGAAATATGCTTTGGAATTGTTTTACATTTTACTTGCATCGTCCGCGTGTTGAATGGTGTTGAATGTATGTTTCGGCGCATAGAAATATACCACAGAGAAGGACGATTTTACAGGATGGGCCGGTTTGGGGACAGCTGCAGATTGATTACATACCTTTGCCATAAATTGTTCTGGGATGATATGGAAATCACCGGCCATGGGAAAGGTTGAGCTAGCTGGGTTTGGCCATTTTTGGTCAAATATCGCGAATGTTTGCACAGCATAAATGGGCACCTCGGTGGAAAATTGGGCGGATTATGCCTATGTGTTTACGACCCATTTGTGATGATATTTAGATATCCAACTGCATCTTAAGCTTATCTACTGAGACGATCTTCAGTAATCTATTATAAGCTCTTGCTCTTGCAAGGCGTTTCGTAACAGAGAAATAATATACTAGAGGGAAACTATCATAAATTTTAAACATTAAGTAAATATATCATTAGAAAGATTTAAAAAAATATAACCATTTGTGATATTCCCACAATTACAGTTGATAAAAAAGTCCGGATTTGCGTAAAAGTAAATTCAAATAATACTTTCTAGTAATTTACCTGCCACCCTAAATTAAGTCATCCAACTGAGCATTACTCTCTCCGCGGCGACCGTTTTGCGCGACGACCGGAATTTAAATTGACGAAATAATTTACGCCCGTAATGCCACTTAATGCCTGGAATGGACAGATAAAAGCCAAATGCAATGCTCGCCGTACTTTACGCTACGATCGCCGTGCTATGTTGCGCGTCTAATGCGCTTCTCGTACAAGGCAGCAACACAATCCTCATTCAATGGCGAACGAGATAGCACCGGAAGAATGTGGGTGCTTGTGTCGTACCACTGACCAGCCGGATAATGGCCAGCAGAAAGGAGCGTGACACTAAATGATCCTTCGTTTTTTTTTTTTAAAGAAAACGCATGAATAGCACGCGGAGAAAGGGTTGTCACAATCACACATTTCACCGCTCACGGGGTAAATAATACGCATGACAACACCATCCCCCAATGGGTTGGTTCGTTGCGTTTCAGATTGAAATATTTAAATTAACCGAAATAGTTGAGCGCGAGTTGATTTACTGGTTTCCTTCACTGACACTGCTGCATTGTTGGAGTGGGAATTGAGATGTTTTGCGGAAGAACTGTGCGTTTGCGAACTCTATTTGCGAAAGGCAAGGATGAAATACTGTCCCCGTCGGTACATCAGCGACCTGATGCTGTTTTATGAAACAGTTCGCCGCACTGCACTAAATGCTGCACTGCAGATAAATAAAATATTCAAATGAAATGTATGAATCGAAAGCACGCCAAATTCTTGCCGGGCCGGGGGGGAAAAAACGCACGATCGCAGATCGCTGTTCGGTGATTGTTGTGCTTAAATGCGCTAAATTGTTTCAACCGATCGTCCGTATGCCGACGACCCAAGGGGTAGCCATCCCGGTGCTCGTTAGGAAGCTTTTAGCGTTCGACAAGCTGCCCTACACTGCACCATCCCCTGTTTTACGGCCAACAAAACCTTCACGAAAAGGCGTGCAAAACCGTGTCCATCTTCAACGTTCCCTGGTTCCGAAATGTCTGCGCGCACGGTAGTGCCCGTGGCACTACTGGAATGACGCAAAAATTACACCCCATTATGTTGCTTTCTTCGGCCGGGCGGGCTTTAATCTTGCAGGCCGGGCCAGCCTTTGGGGGGGCGATCGGTTGTCACTGGGTTCGGGGTACTGCTGCACCAGCATTTGCCTTTGCATTCGGGCCCCCCCCCCCCTCCCCGCTTTTCTTTTGTTGGTATTATTGCTGTGGCGGTGTGCGATATTCAATTCCCAAGCGCAATCGAGCACTGCGCGGTCGATCAAGCTGGCTGCGGACCGTGGCGCGATATGTAAAATGCAAATGATTATGTTAAGGCGCAGGCACGGAAAGAACCGGCAAGCATCGCATTGCAATCAGCGATAACATTCTACTTTAGACGACTTAATTAGTTCTTCGGCGCGTCTGCGGCAGCCGTTTTTGGTTTCTCCATCTTTTCTTCTTTTCTTTTGTGTTTTCCATACCGAGCCAGTGCTTGTATGCAGTATGGAAATTTTTCTGGAAGCTGTTGATCGGATTTTGTTCGATCACGCATACGCATGTCGGATGATGCTTGTGCTTTTAACTGATCCTTTAGCTAGTGACTGTGTTAAGGTTTTTCGCGTGGCATGTTGACAAGCGGGAAAGGAAGGTAGGGTTGATGTTGCATAGATAAATGAGGCGCAGGAACGAATTTGTTAGATTTGCATTTTGAAACTATCGATCGAGGTGTAGATACTGTTGCTGAGTAGATGCAAACGTGGAGCTAGAAACACTGAACAGCTGAGTTTGAGAACGGATAAACGAAGGGAAAATACAGATGTTAATAGAATAGCTTAAAAAAAAGATGTAAAGTGTCCATTTCAGTTTTAAGATCATCTTGGTGAAGACCTTTTTTTAAATGTGCAAAAGCTTTTTACCAAGTGCTTCAGTGAAGCAACAAAATAATTTAACTTAACCAAACGCGCTGAGTCACATTCGCAACAGCGGTGTCTTGCGGTGTTCCCTTGACATGAAGAACAGTGTTTGAAGGTTTTACCTTTCTTTTTTTTTCTATATTTGCGCCACATAAAACCTTCCACCGTTCGTGACTTGTTTGCTTGTTTTGGGAAAATCCATCATCCAGCATTATCGAAAGGTGAGCCGTACTGGTGGGTCGGCACGATCGTGCCTACAGTATGAAGCTACAATGAATATTTGCTGTTTCTTTTTGGTTTGGCTCCAATCCGGTATTGATCCGGTAACACCGAGCCGGAAGTCACGGGAAATAGTTGGGTTTGTGATTGAAATTGAGTTTTTCGGGTAGAATGGATTCGTTTAGCCGATGAAGGATTAACCACGCTGGTTGATGAGTGATCACTGCTTTAAAGGGACTATCGGTGCGGATGACAAATTATTACAGTCTGTTTTGCTAGCAAGTGAGATAAGGAAATGTTTTAAGTGCAATACGTAACATGATTTGTTGTTTCGCCTAAAAGTTATAGTTACAAACTCCTCACCAACATTGGATTTGCACCAATACCAACAATATTGACAGCAAATTTTCATTATCACGCGTCACGATGGGATTAAACTCGGCAAGCAACTGCTCGATGCACTTGCCACGGTGCATTCTCTCGCCGTCAGCAAGTGGTTGCACTACTGCACTACGCTACACCGTTGTTACCAATTGAGGAAAACAATTTCCCAACCTCCCCCTTTTTGCCACCTCCCTCCCCCCCCCTCCCTCCCCTCACACATTTCCCTTCGCGGTAAGCCAATTCGTATCTATCAACGCCCCTGAACTGTTGGTGGAGAAATTGAAAATTGAACAAAACATAGCGAAACCATCAAACAACATCATACAACAACAAAAAGTGCACACACACAAACACGCACACAGATAAAGGAGCGAAACATGCAGCAGTGTAAGTCGGTAACCTTCGCCGAGCACTTGAAAAATCGTTAGGAGGGAAAAAAAAACTTTCTCAAACCTGCAGCACACGGCACAACGGTTTACATTCTTGTAGACAAGAGAGAGAGATACATGCAGTGGAATCGGCTCCCACTGCAAGAAGTCGAATCTAATTTTAGTGCTTCGCTATCAAAAAAAAAATAAAAAAGCCAACCCGCCAACATAAGCTAAGCAACCGTGCGATCACGATCGTATCATGATGATCAGTTCCTATCGCCGCCCGTTTCGTTCTGTGCGCGAAACAAATTACTTCCCTGATTACGGCTACGTTTCTGCTGGGACATGAAACGGTGCGCGATACGGAGGCAGACGAGAGTCCAATCCCTGAATAAATTGGACGAACAGTTCGATAGTGATAAACGAGGGGAATGGGAGGAGAAAGCGGCATAGAATTGGGTGTCGGGAGGATAAAAATTGAATCAACTCTCGCAGCGAGAGCAAGCAGATAGGCCGAGACATTCGTCGAAATGCATTGAACTCCGCGGATGCACGGTAACGGAGGTCACCAGAAGAAAGCCTCGCTTGCTACCCATTGCACCTTGCCGGAATGGCAGCATCACGGAGCAACCGTAACGAGCCGAAAACCGGGACGGGAAGGAAATAATGAGAGAATTGCACCGAATGGCTGTGCTGTGCTGCGGGTGCGTGATCGTATCATCGGCTGCATCCCAGCATCTATCTCGCGAACAGGTCCCGGACCCTGTCACGCAATGTAGCAAGCGCTTCTGGATAATCTGTTCGGCTCAGCTGTGCACCGGGATGCATGTTTACGCGCTTCTCGCTCCTGCACACGGTGTGAAATTGTACCCCCGTTTTTTGCAGCTTATGCTCACTAACGAGACGAATCTGCCGTTGCTTGTGGTCGTACCACAAAATGGGATTTATGGGATAGAAGCGATTAGATATTTTGCGAATGTTGTGACGAGGAGATTGCAATGAAGAACACCGTGCAGATGATGTTTAATAAATTTGGTTTTCGATATTAATTTACATGCGGGATGTGCGATCGAGAAGAAGCCGGGCAGTTATGTTTGGGCGATTTTAGAACATTTGTTGTCACGTACTTGTGTGAGAATTATTAATTCTAGTGGTGTACGGCTATGCTTCAAATGTGTGAATAATGCTCGTAAATAGAAAGTCTGTTAATACCCCGTAAAGTATGCAATACGCAGGACAAAATCGAATTAAAATGGACGTATAACTGCAATTTGTATTTTTTATTTTACCCTCGCACCACATGTCTAACGTTGTGCTTGGTCGTATACATTAAATAATCAACCGATCCTTGAAATAAAACAAAAAAAACGAATAAATATGGTGCAAAAGAGTACCTTACCGTGTTCGTACCTCCCGAAACAAACGGGCCATGCCGCAACGTGTCGGTAAAAACCACAACATGCACAATAAGCGTTACCGCTAGCGGGAGTATAATTAGATTTTGATTATTTATAGGGCCGTAGTTTGAAAGCCTGTTTGACAGAACCGCTGCTGGCTGCCGGAAAAACTGCCGACGGCGACACCGCACAGCAAAAAAACACGACGAGCCGTGACGAGGGAGGAAAACACACCCAGACGCGGGGTGGAGCGTGTGAATCCGCCAACGAAATTGTTGGAAGAAGAAACCACACACAAACACACACACACACATACACACAGAGGAACCGTGTTCGTGTGGTGCATGCGTTTGGAATTGTGACGCGTGTTGTTACGGTCCCGGATGGGTGGTGATTTACTTCCAGCGGGTGAACCCGCCCGTCCGGCAGAACCGTCCAATAAATTGATTCGTTCGGTTGGTGGTTGGTGGGCCGGCGGTTGACTGGTGCCAGAAGGCAACAGCTTCGACGATCACACGCGATCTCGTCGCACCGTGAGCTCACTCGATCGACCGTTGTTCGACATGCATAACGATAAGATTAAGTTCACACCGGTCTGTGACGTGCGACCGGCACGCGAATTAGCACTTTTTTTGTTTTCACATCCACCCGAGCGGCCTTTTCACCCTTCCCATTTTCCTTGGCGGGGATATCAAGATCATGCGCCGGCCAGCGATCAGCGCGCGCAGGCGATGGTGGAGTAGCTGCTCACGATTTACGCTAAAAACTACAAACTTGACTCCGGTACGGCAAAGGTGCAAAAACAAAAAAAAAACAACAAAAAATGAACCTTACGAACCCGTTTACTAAGTATCTGCCTACGCCGCCTGTTCGGTCGGGTTAAAAATTGGTCCACAATTACAATTTATCATTTTCCATAAGTACCGCGAGACAAGCTAATGGTACGGCCTGCCCGAAAGAAAGAAAGAACACAACCCTCCCCCCCCCGCCCCCCTCCGCCCTTGGTTGTGCGCGGTCAGGCAGATGGCTTGCAGAAGAATGGTGTGTCCGAGGTGTCTAAGATATGGTCGCATTGTGGGCTGACCTCTCGATACCCGGTTATGGTAAGGGTAGAAAGTCGCAGCCGAGCGAGATCGCTTGTTTGGCGATAGGATATAATTTAAAACTGTAACAATTTAATATCGGTGTGAAGGTGGACACTGGGCAATTGGGCGGGAAAGCCTGCCCGGGGTCCGCAAAAGTGCCCAATTGTCGACCGTGGGTTGAAAAAAAAAAGAGTTCCCGAGTTCGTGACCAGGAAAATCAAACACGTGTCAATAGCCCGGACGGACCGAGGCGAGGCATTCGCGGTGTGAACCAAATCCCGATGTCTCTATTTGTTTTGTAATCGGCGCGGAAAGGAAAAAAAGAGGGCGCCTTTTGCACGAGAACGGCACCCATGGGAAAGTTTTGTATGAATATAGTTTGAATGTCTAAAAATAAGCAATCACTAGCACTGGGTGATACAAGTTGCACTCGGCCTGACAGTGATGCGCACAGCCGCAGCGTGTATCGATGCTGAATGAAATTGTGTTGCCGGAATGTCCACTTTTTGCAGATGCGGTGGACCCACATTGATGCGTTCCCGCATCCATTCTGAAAATTTAAACATAAAAAAAAAGGAAAACCACCCTTAGGGAACCAAACTCAGGGCTTCCAACCAAATATATAAGCCGAACGCGTGAACTCTGCGTGCTGCACTTTCCGTCTAATTGAACGCCGAGTATTCCTGCTTAATTAACACATTAATTTTCGTCACTTAACCGTCCCGTCGGAATGGTGGGCTGGCGGGATCATCACCAGCCGCGGGATCACGCGCTCAACCTGCAGTGGTGTCGTCTGAACTCCTGACACCGTCTGCAACCTTCGGCACCTTACACGGTGCCAGGAACGGAGTACTGGTACCCTTGGGTGTGTGAGTGCCACTTATCAATTGCCAGACGCTGGCAGCGATTCATTCATGGTCCCTTGGCATTGTGAATTGTGAATTGTGTGCGTCCTGAACCGTCGTGGGTCTGCCGATGTACCCCATCGCCCGGCAGGGGTGTCATAAATTTGACACCAGCCGCATACGTACTGTGTGCCGTACGCATTTCCGGGTGCGTTGGATGCCATCAGCGGGTCCATATTGCGCACTGTTGTCCACTTCGATCGGTGGACAGATGCGCTTTTCCTCATTCCATTGGCGGGAATTGTCGGTCGGGTCGGGAATGTACGATTTTTCTCTCACTTTCTCCTCGGAGTTGCATTCTAATTATATACACACACACTAAACACACACACACGCGGGCGGCAAGCAGTTTTCGCAGATCATAAAACGCTCCACGGTGCGATTACGCCATCGCACCGTGTGGGAAAAATGTTTGATGTACGCTTCAAAGGTGTGTCGCACTATCATCAATGCAAATCTGCGACGATTCCTGTCATGTCTCGTTAGTGCGGAATAGTGTGGCGAAATAATGTAGCATAATTCAATTTGCCGTCCTGTTTGCTGGCGTATCGCTTCACCATGACAGGATCGTTCTGGTCTTCCTGTTGATTGAGCGCTTTTCTCACGGCCAGTACTACCGATGAGTTTAATTGCATTTTAAATGCTTTACTCGCTTGCATGCGATATTGGACGTGCTGTATGATTCCTTGTTTACCGTCATGAAACGAACTGGTCTATTACGGAACTTGCTCAAGCTGCAAGCGAATCTTCGTATGCTAATGCTTCTTTAATTATAAAATTAAGATACGGAAACAAAGTGTACAAATTGTATGAAAATAAAAGCAAAAATTTTGTTCGTTTGGTTGCTATTTTTCGCATAGCAATAAAATGTTTCACTCTTCACCTATAACCTTAAATTTTTTCTTTGAAAAAAAAAGCTTCATTTTAATGTTACACTATACTTTACCATATCAGCATATGCATCGAGCTATATGAGTCATTCAGTGAGCAACGGCTGTGTTTAACATCGAGCACGATTGATTTATTCATCGCCACGAAATGGGACTCTTCCCACCGGGCGAAAGATCACTGATGTTTCGTTTTATGCGACATCCGATGCTAAGCGATTTCGGCTAAAGCGCTGTCATAGTTCGGTTGAAAGGAGTGCCATTTCAATTTACAACCAAGAATGAACAAATTTATATTTAACCAACAAAAAAACACCAATATCTTCATGAATAGGAATGGATGGAGTCAAACATTTGCAGCACGATTGATGTTAGAGTTCGCTGTAATGTGCACCCCATCCGGGTGGTCTGGGCCGCAGACAAGGTCAGAGCCGGAATGGTTTGTTTTGCCAATGAGTTCAATCCGAGGTCGAGCATCAAATTGCAACGATCGGTGATTTGGTGTGTGCAAAGCAATTTAAAGGTGGAGTACTGCATCGACCTTAATCCAATGATGAAAATTGCAGATAGCTTACAGCGTTACGGGCTTACAAACATTTAAACAAAATTTGTTTGATTAAAATCCTATCAAATGCGGATTTTAATTTAAACAACCGACACGAGGATGCACGGATCGTTCCCGCTGGGTGCCGAGTGTCGATAATGATACCCCTGCTTAGAATAGTATTAATGAACGTTTGGTCCGTACCGCCTATTCGCAGCGACCCGGAGAGCGACCACTTTACAACGCGGCGACCTTACCCCTACGCCGGGACCGCACATCCCTGCTGGGGCGGAGCGAATGATTAATGTATGGTATGGCTTGGTGGTTGGTTTTATCCCATCGCGCCTTAATTACCTTCCTTTCGCATTAGCATGACAGACGGACGGTTGCTCGATCCATCTGCTCGATCCAGCGCTCCATGTAGGTCAGTCGGTTAAATCGACACTGCGGATGAGACCACGAATCTATGGGACCATCACTCGGCAGTGGGACCTTTTTTGGAAGGCTAGCAGCAAGCAATCGATCTCCGTTCTCTCTGCGTTTGCATTCGTCTATCGCAACATCACTGTACGATAGCCGGAAGTGATCATTTAAGTTATGAGTAAGAGTTTGTTACGTTACCGGAGAGAGAGAGAGAGAAAAAACAACGACTAGCATAGATTTGCATTCAATCACAAATGTCCACACGATTGCAAATATGTATGCAAATATTGTTTACCCCGGTACGATGCACAACATCGTTCTGTACACATGCTGTTCCTGTGCAATAATCTGCTAAGCCATTCGGAGCGTCGACAAATGCGGGATGCGTTTTTTTATTGTTTTGATAAGATTAAAATATTCCCGTACTGGTGGGCCCGTACTCCCCCCCGGATACGGCAACGGAAATCAATTTTGTCAGCGTATTGGCAGGAAGGAGGAGGCGGGAAGGGGGGGGGAGAGGAAGCGCAAAGATGTGGGTTGATTTATTGACCGAGCAATTGTTTTACATAATGATTTATGATCTTGAGCGAGTGAGATGTCATACTGTGAAGAAGCTTCCTATTGGGATTTGAGTGTTTTTTTTTTAAATTTTCATCGAGAAAGATGTTTGATTTAAGATGTTTAACTATAAATGATGTTAATAGTGTTGTGATATTTTTAATGTTTGTAAAAAAATACATAAAAATATACATAACTAATTAAAAAAGAATAAATAATAAAATAAGTAAATAATAAATACTAATAAAAAAAAAAATTAAAAAAGTAGAAATAAATTTGTAAGTAGAATGAAAAGAAAAGTATTAACGAAGAGAAAAGCAAATAATGTAATAAAGTCGCACTGAAAATAAGCAAACACACACATAACAGAGAAAACTACCAACGAAATAAGAAAATCAATTGTCGAACATAATTCCTTGTGATAGTTTTCTAGTCTACTTTTTTGTAATTAATTATGTTTTCGTGTTTAATTTATTTCATTTGTTTGACTTTTTTACCCTTAATTGCTGTATTTTCTTATAACATTTAATACTTTCTTTTTTACTTTTTAAGTTACTATTTTCAAGTTTTTAAATACTTACTGTCCATTTATTTTGATTTTTCTTCATTTTTTATATTAGCTGCTCATTGTCTTGACCCTTGATTTATGTATTTATTACTTTTGTGTCATTTTTGATGAACAGTACGGAATAATAAATATATAATTCATATGTGATATGAATGTTTTAAACAAGTTATACGTTTATAGTTCAAAAACATATTAATAACCATTGAATTTACACTGATCGCCAACCGATGACGGTGTAAGATGGATCACTGTATATCACGGACACGTGACACTTTGCGCCACTTTATGTCATTCCTTTGCGAATCATTGCTGTACTGCGCAAGTAAAAATAATGCCACGTACCGAAAGAAATGAAACATGGCTGCAAAATAAAAACCGTTTTGTTTTGTTTCGTGCGCCAAGTGGTGCGTTCCGTACCTGTTTGCCAGCTTTGCTGCAACCTGCTCCAATCGTTCTTCAATGCCGCGCAACGGTGTGGAAGAAATATTGCAATAAATTTCTACCGCACTGCCCACACGCGTTTATCTGCGCAAATGCGCATGAGAAGCTGCGCTTCGCGGTGCCGTAAGACCGCCCTGGAGCCAACAGAGGGTGTGTGATCGTTCTGTTTCCGGTTGGTGGTGGTGGCGTTCAGAAGGCGATGGCGCACCGGTAGACACCCACGGAAACGTGTAACGTCGGTTTTGTGCACGGAAAATCACACGTCACACTCACACCATCGGCGGTCGTGTGCGAATGATTTACGGGTCCGCGCTTAATGTACGTGGTGATTGTTTTAATGTGGCTGGTAATGTGGTACGATTTGAATAAAAGAAGTGTAAATAAAAAAAAAAAGATGAAGGTGACTGGTTCAACCCCCTATTGAGGAGATGTAATGCACACGAACATGATTTCCTTTACACGAGCTGGTGTACGGGCGTTGGGGTTCGTGCCACCGATGGCGACCACGAATGCACACGAAAGCGTCAAAATTCACGCCACTTTTCGGATTTTCGGAATCGTCCTGCCGGGTTTATGATTGCTGCTAGCTTTCCTTTTATGAAGCTAAAAGTCCTATCCCAGGCTTTTCTTTTTTTCTTTTGTTTTGTTCATCCAAACGATCTTCCAATGGTGGTTGGTGAATGAAACAGCAAAAAAGAACATAGAAAACGAATTCTTACAACAATTCAAGCAAGCGATGGGATCAC
Organism: Anopheles rivulorum; assembly: GCA_018908115.1. Taxonomy (NCBI): domain Eukaryota; kingdom Metazoa; phylum Arthropoda; class Insecta; order Diptera; family Culicidae; genus Anopheles; species Anopheles rivulorum. The sequence goes on from STHB01000003.1 coordinate 15,198,498, forward strand.
AGTGGTATGAAGAAAAAAAAACGGAACGAACAGATAACGACAGTACGTGACTCTCATTCATAATAACGACCACGACAAGTCGCCGTGCCAAGGAAGTTATGCGGGATCGTGTGACGATCGGTGAGAGAAAAAAAAGTGGTGGATAAATGTGGAAAAACAGGACGGGCGCGGGGATTATAATGAGTATCACACCTTCGCCTTTTCTAGGTGAGCAACAGTGGCCTTCCGTTCCGAGTGGCTTCCACAACTCCCTCAATACACCGCACTGACGAGATGGAGGACGAGGCGGATAGTGATGCGCCCTGGTTGATGCACACATTAAAGCAACCTCTACCCACTCGAAGACGAAGACATTTGTGATACGATTGCGATCCTGGACATCAGAAAGAGAGAGAGAGAGAGAGAGAGAGAGAGAGAGAGAGAGAGAGAGAGAAAGGAAAAAAGGAAGCAGCAAAGTCTTCCTGTAAGATGTTGCGCTTCACGAGTGCCCAACCTAGACTAGGCGGGATCGTAGATAAAGCAATAAATAGCGTGTTCCAAAGCACAACACACAGCAGCTGTTGAACGAAGGGTTAGGAGTGATCGAAGGGATATATATATATAAACAGCATTTTGCTGCTAATAAGTAATAACTCCAGAACAAGCTGTTGGCGTGTCGGGACAGGAATGCTCACGTGTGGCTGTTGCCTGTGGTGCAGGAGATGTGTTGGCGATATGAAGTAAGCTATGATTTTTCCCACCGAATCCAGAGTGCGGGAACGTTTGCCTTGAATGTATTGCTGCCAGTGCGAGAACGTGAAGGTTCGATTAGTTGTCTGCTTCGAATCGAAAATACGATCAATTAGTTGATAGAGTAATATCTCAGTAGAGAGGTAGCCATTTCATATGTGGACACGGTTGTAAAAGCTTGTTGATTTAGAGCGCTCCTTGGAGATTGGTAGCATGTAGCAAATAGACAAACACAAGGATAAACAAATGACACATTAGATTATTGAAAACTGCTTCGATGGCATTAAATATTGTTGTTTAATGTTCCAACTCATCATGGTCACGGGTATTCAGTGTGTATGAAGTCAACAGTAGATCGAAATGATCGATTCAATCGGTTGTAATTGGGTTTCATTAAGCTCATTTAGAGTCGTTTACTTCACGGGCTTAGCCATTCCAGTTGAAAGCATAGAAAAAGATCTATTAAAGTGATTGATCAACCTCCTTATACACCCTGAAAGAAGAGCTATTTGGAGTTTTAAAAATAAAGATGGCAACACTATAGGTCGACTTCAAACTGCAACCGAATTTTAGGATCTTTATTGACATTAACAAATTTGAAATCCATTTCGATCTATTTTTTGGAGACTCATTCTAATCTTATGGTTGCTCTCATATTGAGCCTTTGCCACTGTAGACTTCCTACATCAAGGTAGCTGAACTCAAATAAGTCTTACTTTATGTTATTGTTAAGTGTAATCTGACGATCTCTGATTACCGAGTTTCGCAGAATTTGGATAGAGGGCGTTGAGACGATCAGGAATCCTGATTCAAGATGTATGTTAGATGGAAATGGAACTCCAGGACTTGCCTTTATTATTTCGAACTGATCGTAAAAGGCGACAATTAATTTGAACCCGGATCAACAAGCCCGTATTCTATAAGTAATTGATTAGAATTTTACCACCAACCATCCAAAAATTCGACAGATATTGAAATAGTTTTATAATTTAAAACCAACACTGCACAAAATGTAGTTGCCAACTACAATACGAGATGATCTTGTGTGTACTCCCGAAGACCTGTACGCGATAATGAAGCGGCCGAATGTTCTCGCTATTCGATTTCCCCACGACTAAAACTAACCATGGTTAGTGCTGGTGCCAAATGTCGCCCCACCGAGATAGTATACGAGGTGTAGATTAACACGAAAATCGTGCAGACTGCTGGTCTGGCATTCGGGAGAATAAAAATCAAATTAGATAAAGCAACTCTCCCCATTTTCCGTGTTTCAGTTTGCGGATCGTGGTCAGCCGTCGGTAGCATAAGTGCGGTAGCAAACAACCCCGTACCCCCGTAAAGGGTGAAAGCTTACCCATTATCAGCACCAGCGGCACCATAAGTGGAACAGAGTGAAGATGGTTTTGCACAACACTGTACACGCCGCATGTTGCACAGATCAGATCTGTGGAGCAGTTCAGCAAAACGGCTCCACACGGCTGCAGTATCAACTTGATGCAGGAATGCTCACAACCCCCTCCCGGGGTGGGATAATGGCACGAGCTGGCACCAGTTGGCAGAAGTTAAGTTGTTGATTATCGCACCTCGGTTAGTTGGTTCGGGGGTTTAGTGGCCCTCGCAGACAGGCTAGCGGTACGCGACAGGTTAGCCGTTGGTGTATACTGTACTGGAAAGCAACGAAATGGACTTGGATGTATGCTATATTACCACGGCTTATCGGCTGTTCGTATGCTTCTTACAAGCAATCGATTAGAGGAGCAGTTCTCTCGTTGTACAGTGGGAAAATTCAGCAACATGCATCGTGTTTTTTTTTGCGCTTTTCATTCGCAAAACCATCGCAGCAGGTTGCCGGAAAATATTGTCGATTTAGCTAGCTGTTTCGTTTCGCTTCGGATGGATCGTGTGGTATATGGCACCTTCTGACCCGTGCACGATCCCGACAGAAGGGAGAGAACGTTTGGCAAGCAGAGCAGGGAAGCTTGTTACGGCAGGAAATGGTTTTCCCGCTGCGTTTGTGTGACAAGCGCCATGCGCTGAGATTAATGTGCTAGGTTACGGCGCAATTGTACCGGTGGTGAGAAACTTATGCTACAAGTTCAATAATGCGGTAGTGCTTTAGAATTACAATTAAATTTTTGTATTTCAATCGATGTTAAGGTCAGATATGGTTTGGAGAATGTATTGATTGAATTGACTGCATTATAACTTATGATAAATAATGAATTACAAAGAAAGCCAATAATAAAACACAATAAATAAAATAACAGTAGGGTTTAAAATATATTAAAACACAAAACTCAAGAAAATATCATAATAAATACAGTGTATAATATAAAAGAAAGAATAATTAGAAAGGGATTGCAGTAAAATAAAGAAAATTGTTAAAATTAAATATAATAAATTAAATAATTGTCTTGTTTTCTCGATAGCAAACTGATTAAATTACTGACTAACGAGTAGCGCCATCTGTGAGAAAAGTAACGAAAGCTAAAAGACTTTATTTGTATTGTGTAACGCTAATTGTAGAGTGTATTCTTATCTCTACTTTTAATATTTCGCTTATGAAAAATGAGTTTTTTGGATAATTAAATCGTGACCGAAGAGCAATAAAGTTTAACCCTTAACATTGTCATGTAATCACAACTCACCATCTTCACGATCTGTTGCATTCGATAACAGTAATAAAGAAACAATATCTTTTAAACTTTATACGACGCTTGCACAAACAAACGTTCGCACAAACCAGATCGTGCGTGGTTAGTAAACGCAAAAAAAACCCCGACCGATCGGTGTCATGAGTTTGTTTCTGTCGTATTTTTTCTCCTCCCGAACTTGTCAATTAATTAGTATTTACTCACGAGCCGAACGTCCATAAACAAAAATTGGCGCACCTATAATTGGTGACTTTGTTTTTCCCGTGCTTGCGATACCACATGACCCATTGCAGTTGGTTGTACGGGCCGTTGTGGCACATTGTGACCTCTGTGTACGGTCACGGCGCGCACATTGGTTGAGTATAATAATTAATAATAATTTTCATAACATAACGCTTGCAGTTAGTGAAGGTTTATGATTTTTGCGCATTTTGTTGCTATTTGGTGCAGCACGGACGGTGATGATTCACCGGCCGCCGTGCTCGATCGTAGGCAGAGCCCTAAAAAGGGGGCAAAAATTGAAAAAATAAGGAGCCAAAGGGAGGAAAAACATGCGCAAGAATCGTTTAGTAGAAATAATAAAACTAAACTTGAATCTTGCCCGCTTTCAATGCGCAATCGTCACGCCACGGAGCGCCATAAACCTCGTTTCGGTGCTGGGGTATTGCGCTAATAAGCTGGGCAGCGTGCTGTTGCTGCCGATCTTTCGCTTTCCTACGGAGCGCACGAAACCAATCTTGGATTCTTGCCAGTGAGTACAGTTTGCGGTTGAAGCTTTTTCTTTCTTGTCAGAGCAGGGAATGCGAATATCGCATCGCAAAAAAAAAAAAAAGAAGCGTACCCACCACCAGGGCAGCGCCGAGAAACAACAGTCGGTGGCGGATGGGTCACCGAAAGAGGTCAAGCTTTTCACGATTTATTACGATTTTTGTTGTCCGTATGGTTGCGGTTGACCGAAAGGCCGAATTGCGCACCATTACCATAGGCGGATGTTCGCTACTGCAATCGGAAGCACCAAGGAATCGAGTGCCGCGTTGCACTCGAATCAAAACCGATCCGAGAATCCGAGTGTCCGGTTCGACGCACGGGACAGCCGTTAAACATTTCACTGCTTTCCACCCGGACCCGGGGTGAATTTAATTTGAATCCGTTTCGGCCAGTCCTCAAAACCGTGCTGCAGACATGGCGTACCTTTTGATCTGGAGGACCTCTCGCGGTGCGTGGCCATGCGCGAATCGGAATAGGACGAACCCAGGCAGATGAACGATCATCGAAAATAAAATCGGTTTTCGCACAATCGCACAGACTGACATGCGGGTTCGTACTGCAAGCAAGGGCAAGGAAGCATGTGCAACGTGGAGCAACGTGGACGGGTTTCAAATTTATTTGGATTAAGCAGCTTCGTGGTTTCCTTCGTTCGCCGTCGAACGAACGCAACACCACCCTACATGCTGCCGGAATCCGCGCCTCTTTTGCGTGTGTGTGTGTGTTGGTGTGTGCTCCTCATATGTTTCTCCACGTACCGATCCATCCTGCCTGGACAGGCACACATTAGCATACAGTTTTGGACATCTTTTACGGTGAATCGGGTTCGGTTGAATGTTATCGTTTTTGCCTGGAGATCACTTTTTTTCCTTACCCAACGGACCGAAATGTTTGGGCCGGTGGTGATAGGACTAACGTCGGGGAAAAATATCCGCTCGAGGGATGCAAAACTTTTGCTGCTCGTCGTAAAAAAATCGTACCGGTGAGTTATGATAGGGGGTGCGTTTATGTTATACCGTAGTCGTTTTGTAGTGTATATGTTTTTTTTCTTTCTTCTGTTGTCTTTTGCCGAAAAGTTGTGCGAGTTCCTATCGGAAATAAGGCTTAATATCCACTTGTCTTGTTTTGCCGGACCCCCGGGCAGGGTGCGGCTGGTTGTGTTTTGTTCCAGAAAGCCAACAAAAAAGTAAAGCAATAGGAATGTTTTGCCTCATCCGCAGCGCATATATTTGCATAGTTCGATGACCCGCTGGACGTTCGGTTTGCGAATTTTGATGATGCGTTTGGGTTGATTTTGCACACAATAAAAACGATGCAACGATGCTCGATACATGGTGCTTCCGGCTGACACTTTCACTTTGCACAACCACAGCCCGACTGGGTGGGTCGTTGTGAAAACGTGTGAAAACCGATAAGCAAATGTAAGGCGCGATAGTCTAAATTTTTGTTTATTAGTTTATTTTGCATAGATTTTTCGATCGACCGGATGTGGCTTAGGAAGAAGAGTTTAATGAAACGAATGAAATCGTGGAAGAAACGTTGGTTTGTTTGGCAAACTACTAAGGCTGTGAAGTCTTCAGAGCATGGTAAATGAAGGTTAGCAGTTTTGACCGAAAATCGCTTGGATTTCTTAGATATTTACTTCGACCGTCGAAATGATCCAAGATCTTTAGACAACTTGGTCTTTTGAGATCAAGTCAGCGATAGTATTCAATAATATAGTCTTAACTTATGATGAGATACGGTATGTAGTCAATTGTGTCGTTGAAGTTGAGGATTAACATTTGGACGAATCAGGTGATCTATGATCTTGGTGATCTACTATCAGACTGATTAGACCTTGGGAGTGCTAGAGTATGTACAACGGTAGAAGTTTGAATGTAAAGATCACATCTTTATGACCATAAAGATACTTTATGGACACATTTTAGAGAAGTTCTCAAGGAAACTTCTTTTTGTTTAGGTGAATCCAGAAATAGGTGAGAAGCTTATCCACTTGGAACTGCTTCGATTTCAGAGCTTTGGATGTAATTATATTTCGTTTTTTCAACAGCATTCCGGATGTATGAAGAACTCATAACAAATTTAGCACAGAAACGAACCAACTGCCAACCCGGTTCGATAGCTGGTGCCAAACATCAATCAAAACTTTCCTCATTGTGCCATCGGGCACACTGGTACCTGTCGTGTCGCCGTACATGCACTCTTATTCCTTGATGAAAGTGAAAACAGCATACCTGCATGCCCTTGTGGTTGCCGTAACCGTTGTGAAACACCAAAACCATCAACACCAGACCTGGTACCTTATGATCGCGCTTCTGGTACGCGTCCCGGTTGTGGTCGCAAGTTGCCCTTGCCCTCACCGGCAACCAGGCCTTCGATCCGGTTGTCCCAGCACGGTAATTGTTTGACCTGGAAGGTTAATGATTAAAATAAATATTGAAAAATAGTTAAACCATGCTGCAGTAAGGCAGGGATGCAGATAACGTTACCGGGCTCGTTCGCGCTATGGAAGCAGCTGCCACATCCAGCTAGCAGCGCTCAATGACTTTTCTCACACTTCCCGTGTTAAGAGATGGCCGACTGTTTGGTGTTTCCAGTTTCGGGGGACTTTTGCACAAAAATTCATTAGAGAGAGCGCGTGTTTTTTTTTCTACAATCCAACCATCATGCTTCACGACGCCCATTAGTGTGCGATGGAAATGAGAGCAGAAGAAAGGCACAAATAAAGACGGGACGGGATCAAATTTACGGCGATGGCGTTTTGTTCTGGCTGTTTATGTAGCGTTTGGACCGTATACGCGATCGCGATTCGTTTAATTGTACGATCGTGCTTAGGTCGTTGAGGGACAGTAATGTGATTTTATACATTGTAGTGCCACCTAGAAAATGTGGCAATAAAATAAAAACGAACGAACGAAGTAAATGTTCGTTTTATAGCAAAAGTTCATACTAGAAACAGTTAAATAACGTACAATAAAAATACTACAACAACAAAAAAGTTATTTAAATCGTATTAACTACCAGCACAGTAAAATGAAGACGTAAATATATATTAACGCGTAAAATATCACCCTCGTGCACTTAAATATCGGATATCTTCATTAAAAAGCAATACTCACGCAAGCAAAACAGCGCCCGTTTCCCAAAATGAATGCCTGTACCTTGTGGCGTTGCCGTTTTATTTAGGCACAAAGAGCGATCGAGCGAGAAAAGAAGAAAAAAACATAAGATCCCCCGAAAAATTTCAACGTGCACAAAATACGCGCATCGTTAAATTATACGATATCATTTCGGGTTTGCCGGCTGGTTCTTCTTGACCATACCGGCTAGCGTTTACTTTACAGAAAATTATCGGTTCGGATCGATTTGGACGGTACTCCCACGCTTACACTTTCTATCAGCCCGCGAGCGCTGAATCCGTTTGTCGTCCACCGGTGCTGCTCGGTCTCGTTCCGAGAGCTTCGCCTCTTCCGCCATTCAGCCCATCCCGCTTCCCTTCCATGGAGATCACATTGTTGGGGCGTTGTAATGAGTGTAATAATAATAATTTCCCAGCATTCGGACTGGAAAAAAAAAAATAATGTCGGAACGGGCTTCGTCTGACGGCGGTCAGGTTTAGGTTCGGAAACCGTGAATCGATTGATAAACCGATTCGATTCGTTTCGTACGGTGGTCGTGAAAGTGTTTGCGAGGTGCTCGCGCACAACCGTACCGGACAGACGCGGTGCAAAAGGCGTGCTATCATTTTACCTAAACTGTTGGTTTAGCAGCTTCCCTGCACAGTCTAGGACGTTTGCAATGTGAAGAAGATGTACCGCGAGCGAGGGATAGGAACAAACAAAAAAAAGGGCTCCCAAACCGTAGCCAGACCGAAGCTTTTCAAACTGAAACGAACGATCGAGCGTGGAATATCATCGATCGTGGTGATTTTGCTCTTTGTGTGTGGCGTCGTTTCCGTACCGTGGGAGTGCACCGTGCAAATCGGAATCGGATTTTTCCGTTCTTTCCGACCGCCAGTAACCCACCAACAAAAAATGTATGAAGAAAAGTTGCGCTTTGGGAAGAAATATTTTACACCGTCAATTTACACCGTTCGACACATCGGGTCCCGGTGTCGTCGTGCGGGTCGAGTTTGCCCGGTTTCGAACGGGCAAGCGCACAAACTGGCCGATGAAATATTTCTCTATTTCGTGATGCCATTTTGCAGGCAGCGTTCGGCAGTGTATGGCATGATGATTATATCGATCAAGCGCGATCCGTGCCTGGGTATCCGTGTCCGGCCCGCTGTTCTCTGTTGAAGATGAAAGTGGGTTGGCGATGCTTGAAGAAGCTAGATCAAGCATTATTCCTAGTGATGATTCGCAATTGCATGAAATGTTAATCTTAATCCGGCTTAAAAATAAGCCGGGTTTTTTTTCTGATAATTATGGAAAGAAGAGGGTTGCAGGGAAAATGTGTTTCTAACACAATGAGAAACACATTAAACAAAGTTTTATTTGCTTTTGGTTTAGAAATGGTGATTAGAACTGTTTTAAAAACAATACTTTTGAAGTATCGCCGTGTATCCGTGGTGGTTTGTAACGGTGTATAGTATTATCTGTGTAATTCAAAAATGACATTTCTACTGTCAATTTGACATATAGATAGCAATGGCAATGAAAACAAATACAAAGAGCCACTTCGTTTTTTGCTCGATCGCATATCGATGATCCGTGATCTTTAAAAAACCTTTAAGCAAGGTTGAGATAAGCCAGATACGCCCGGATACTTACTTCAGTTGTTTAGTACGGCCATATCTATTGATTTTATTTCAATTAATCGAAACGGTTAGTTTGATATAATTTTACAATGGAACTGATCTATAATTATACTGTTTACTGAAGCATCATTGCGAGTAAATGTCAATAACATTTACAGCAAGTTAATGCAGCAAATTATAAGCAAATTAGCTCTTTTCGCTGCCTACAATCATAAATCCGTAACAACATACTTAAAAATTAAGTTAATCCGTCGTGCTTGGTTCGCTTACTCGAGGCGAAATGTTTGCTTAATAATTTTCGAAGTGAAATTTCCAAAGCAGCAAACTAGCGAACGTTAATGCGATCGCCCGTGGGCTTAAACTTTGGCTGAAAATTCTGCGTCGTGCGACTGTTGCAACATATTAACAGCCGCACCGATTCGAGCGCGGACAGTCTCGGCAAACATTAACGCCATGTAATGTTAATGTCGAGACGATAGTTTGATTTTCTCATCGCTGCTCCCAACCGCTGCCAAAGTCCTCCCCCCCCCCCCCCCCCCCCCCCCCCCCCCCCCCCCCCCCCCCCCCCGGTTCTGTGGCCACAAAACACGGGAAGGACTTTTCCACGGCGTGTGTTTCGTTGTTGTTGTTTGTTGCGAGGTATCTAAAATGAGACATGCTTCGCATCGACATCGGTTTCTTGCTGTTGCGTCGCGGCAAATGGCTCGTGCAGCGAAACCGCAGGCAAGCCCTCAATCCAATCGCCGAACTCGGGATGAGCATCCCGCCATGGTCCATCCGCCTGGCGCTCTGTCGGAGGCTTTGTAGTTGGTACGTTTTTCATCATTTCGTTTGCGCTGGCCCGCGGACGGGCGCGGGGCGCACAAACGAGGGAGTGATGCTGCCATTATGTTAAACTGACTAAGTACATATATCAACAACGGCTGATTCCTTCGGCCGGCGGGATTTTGCGACCGCCTCCTGCGAGAATCGCGCACAAGATTACAGACCTCGCCGTAGCGCCCCGAGCACGAGAGAGACAGAGAGATGAGCACACGACGACGGTGGAGGATGGAAGAGAAGGAAGAGAAATTGGATAAAAGCGGGTGGAGGAAATGGGTAAGTAAATCTCCGCCGGGTTAGAACCGGGCGGGAAAATAGGAGTGAGGATTTAAGGAAATTTAATTCGAATTTAAATGTGTAATTTTGGTCACGACTCTAGCGTTTTCCTCTAGCGCGAACGGTGTATTTCGCATTCGCTGTGCCTTTGTGGCTTTGCAGTGGACCGTAAACGATGGCCGTATCCCTGCTGGATCCTGCTGGCGCGGTGCTAGTTTTAGTCGTGCCGATCTAAACCAACCCGAACCCGAACCCGGGGTGGGTGACAAACGAGGGCGTTAGGGAAACGATCAGCACTGGATAGCCGATGCGCCGATGTGGTGGAATACAAATGAGGCACACCGCGACTGATCGGTCTGTGTGAGTGTGTGGACGCGCGACATGCGCCACTCCGAAATGGTTAAACTGGGGAAGAAAAATAGGAGAAAAAAAAGAGAAGCTAGAGGAAAGCTTTCGCTGTTGGTGTGCCTTTGTTTTTTAGTTCGTGTTTCGCGAGCAGCGATTCCCCCAGAAGACGATGTGTGTACATATATTGGTGATGAGGCTTTTTTACGATCAAACGAGCACGATGCTAGACAAAATGTACGCAGGACTGGAGGGAGGTTTCGGTGAGAGGTGTAAATAAATACAAAGTTCTTTGTCGTTAAGGCGCCGCGAAAGTGTACACAATGTACGCATTGGTCGGTGGATTCGTGTGGGAAGTAAAGGTGGTTTTGTTTGATTGCTAATGCTGAGAACATCCGCACCGGAGACAAATTGGCTGACACTTGAAGACATCCATTCGGGGTCCATCTAGTTTTATTTGTTCAGCTCAATATCGATGAAATTAGTTCTGTAAACAATAGTTTCTTTGTTGCTATTTGTGGAATTATAATAATATTTATTTTGTAAAGAATAAAATACATTTTAATGCTCAAAATACAATTCAATCTAATCGAGTAAAGATCGACTGCAAGGTTCTTTCGAAAGAAATGATCACTGCCACCCACCCATAAAGGGCTAATTTTAGTTCATGGCTTGCCAACCGCTCTCGAAGGTGCAGTGGATGGCAGAAATGGCTCATAATTAGCATTCTCTTCCATTAACCTGACCACCACGGTAAGCAAACCTTGGCAGACCGCTCGGGGTTGAGGTGCAGTGCAGTGATCGTTCATCCATCAAAAAAGCCTATCGCTTCAAGCCCTGCCAGGCTCGTGTAAGGATCGTGCCGGATAGTGAGAATATCTTTGTGTATCAAACGTCGTGGCAAGCTGATCGAGCGCGATGAAGACCGGTCGGAGCAACGGAGATAGAGTACAAAAGAGAAGGAAAAAAAAAACAGAACCGCAACAAAGTCTTTGCCATTTTAATGCTTATTTAATAATTTTAATAAATTACCATAGCAACAAGGTGTAGTTAGCTGCGCACGGTGGATGGTTGCAATTGGCAAATGAATGGCGAAGTGTTGAAAATGTCTCGATTATGCCTTCGCGTTTTTTTTTGCTTCCTTCAGGTGGTCTTGGTAGGACTCTCCCATGATGCTGCGATGATGATTCTGCGGTGACTTGAGCGTTACCACCGGTAACGAACCCCGGCGTCGGTGTGCTATGATTATCAGCCATCAGTGAGGATAAAGCGTTTCGCAAAAAAAAGGGGACGATCGAAAGCGCTGGTCAGGTGTGAGACCCACCGCTCGACGGGGGTGGAGGTGGGGTACGGTAAGTAGAAAGCCGTGGTAAGGCGTGCGCTTGAAAGGTGGCCAGGGATGAAAAAAGCAACAAACAGCAACAACAACAAAAAAAAAAGTTAACAGCATCGCACAACATGGGAAACATGATCCAGTACCGAGCTCCTGCACAACACCCGCCAGCTGTTTGCGATCGCTTGTTCGACTGCTTAGCAAAGCTGTCAACCCTCCGCTGTGCCACGGTTTCCAACCATCCACCCTGTACAGACGACCCCGAATGTGGTTCGGTGCAACATTAATCCGCAAACACGGGCCAAACGGGGCTAGCTCATTCGTTGGGCTCCCCCCCCACCCCCACCCCCCCGATCTTGGGCTGTATGTCGTGTCAAAATGATAATCATAATCAAGGCAGACATACTGTTTTCCTAGCCCTCCTTTCAGTGTGTGTTTGTGTGTGTGTGTGTGTGTTTGCATCCTTGGCCGGTGTAGCGTGTTGCTGGCAAAGAAGCATTCGCTTCCTTCTGCCATGCTCGCAACGGACGGATCCGTTTCATAATAGAATCGTGCACTTGGCAGACACCACCGAATAGGCAAAGGGGCATCTCCACACCATGTGAAGGGGAAGAGGGAGAGGCGGTTGGGGTTTGTGCATGGGTGGGTAAATCGAAATCATGCTCAAGATGAAATGATTTCTTTTTTACTAACTTCAACACCTCTCCCTGTTCGCCCCCCCCTCCCCTCAGTCCTCATCATCACCATCATTGACTGCTGCGCTGTTCGGGGTTCGGTCGGGTGAGTATCGATCTTCTACTTCCAGTGCACTTCGACTGTACCGAATCACAATGTGGAGTACTCTAATGGCGAGAATTTACACTATCATCGCTGCAAGAAGTGAGGAGTTTTGCATCGAGCTGGTTTCACTTTCTCGCACCAAAAAAGCAATAAGGAACAGCAGTGTCGTTTGAATTGGCCTTTTTTTTTGGCTTTTGCATTTGTGCAGCATCCAAACAGAAACAAAACCGAAGCGCCCCTGTTTCGAGTGTATGTTTTATGAATAATTTTCCAATTTTTCAGATCCTCTTCCCGATCTTACCCGGTGGCTTCGATACCGCTGGCTCACATGTCGGTGTGTCGATGGTCGATTGAAACCCAATATTCAGTATCGAACCGGATTCGTTTCGACTGGTAAGCAATAAAAATCGGAGTGCAAACCACCGTAGGCCGCCGTGATGCCGGGCTTGCTTGAGGTAGCATCAGCAATAGTATGCTGATTTAAGGTGGTGGCTGGTCGATAAACGGATCCGACTACGGGACTCGTGGAAAGGGAGAAGCGATGCTAAAAAAGCCATAATTCATAATCGATCGCTCGTATGCATAAATGTGCATAATGCCACGATTGGTCCGGTTCGCGAGCGAGTGCTGATGCTTCCCCGGTGGTTGTTGGTTTAGATGATAAGCACACAGCAACAACAACAAAAACAACAAAAACAACAACACAATCCCACTCTCGAATGCAACCCTTTCTGTGTGCACAGTTTTTCATCTCATAATCGTTCCGCATAGCGTAACGTATGGGACGATGGAATCGGCATGAGCTGCAACTCGCCACCACCGGTAGACAAAACACACGATGGCAGGGTGAAGGTGCTCATATGGGTCAAATAGAGCAAGCGTATTCCCACAAATCCAAATCCGCGTCGCGTTTGTTTTCGATTGCTGTTTTCGGGACGTTCGAGCGAGCTGTTTGGCTCGTTTGCCCGAGTGTCGGGACGGTTTTCGTGGAATAGATTAGCGCTGTGTATGGCCGCATTTTCACTACCCTACCGAGCCGGAGCTCCGGTTCGTGAAGTCGGTACGGGAGCGATAGAAATATGGCGGGAAAATACGAGAGTCAGCTGACACGTCGTTTCGCTATGGGTTCCTCCTAAAAAGGTTTGCCCGGGAAGCGCACTCTTTCCCGGCGATCTCGGTGCGATTTAGTGAGTCAGTTTTATTATTCGACACACGATTGGCCCTTGTCACCCGGTTGCGGCTGTGACCCTTTTGCCTTGGGTGCTGCGGGAAAAGTGGCTGGCTGACAGTACAAGCTACCCCGCTATGATTAACGATCGGTCGGACTGTGGGTCTCTCCGGTTGGCGGTTTGGAGTAGGAATTGTACGAGAAATTCACTAATTAACAACATACCTGTTACGTCGTACCTAGGATTTGCACTTGCCAGACAAGGGAAGATGATACGACTGGTGAAAAACTAGACGTTGCAGAAAAAGAATTATTTTCAACGTTTAGTTTTGTACAATTTTTACACAAACACACATTTGCGTTAAATGAAGATAATTTATACGACGCGTGATTACTTCGTTAACAGCTTTAAAGCCTTTCTTTTCGTCTTCGTTTCATTCTTCCAGCAGAGTAAAGATTCACCACAAACCTCTATAATCACCATAAATAGTTTTTGCGCCGTAATGAATTGGCCGCTGATCGAATGGCAAATGTATCCACCCCCGTGTAGTCTATCATCGGGATCCGCGTACAAATGATTTACACCCTTGGGCCAGAAGGGATCGGTTCTTTTTCCCTAGTAGTCGGTCTCCCTTTAAAATGCTTGTAAGCTCGCCTCTATCGCTTTCCCCATGTCACTTATATTCCAATGTGTCAGCCTAGCAGTCCAGTTGGCATTACCAACCGACCGGGGCCGGGGTGTTTTCCAAGTGTGGTTTTTGCAATTGCAGATTTGTTTCCCATGTTTGATTACCGTAGCGGCTACCTTACAGCTAGCCCTCTGTATGGGAGGGACATTAAATGATTTTCTCCCATCTCTCTCTCTTTCCTTCTCTCTGTCTCGTTTTTTTGTCGCCTGTATCATCTTCCACCGCCAGGCTCGTTACGGTGTTTGCCATGTTTTGTCGTGTAAATTACACTAAATGCATTCGCAGTGTCACATTAACCGTTTGTGCACTGGTAAGGGATTGCAGGAAAGGAAAAAAAAAGGATCATGTTAAAATGCTTTATAGTTGCCGTTTTGCTTCGAGCCCGTTGCAGATGGAAGCAATATTTGGGTTGATTGATAAAACATGTTTTTCTGCATACAAGGAGACAGTTTATATTTTTTGCTTGCTTACCTTTCATACCTTTAGAAGGTTGGAACCGCTTGGGGACGACTACAGGTCGTTTTGCCAAGGATGGTTGGCAATCAATTTAAATCGGGAGAAAAATTTCACTTTGTTGGACGCTTATTGGAGATATGGTGGTGGAGGCAGATGTCTGCTGATGGAGGACGACACACGACGGCAAAGAGGATTTCTCGCTTTGCTTGATACGCAAGCCACAGGAATGAAACTATCATTTGCATGCGAAGCTAACCCCGGTGCCGTATGTTTCGCTGCACGGTTGGGTGATAGAAATTCCGTTCCGAGCTGCGATCAAAATCTCGCGCGGGTACGTATGTGCGCATTTCGATCCGTAACGTGTGTTTACCGGAACGGCCGGGTGAGAACAGGAGGTACGGTTCGTCGCTTGCACCGACTGTTGAAGTCTTTTGAAGGTAAAATCTAAATCGCGTCCGTGCGTGCAGATGGAAACGGGTGAGAGAGAGAGAAAGAGAGAAGAAAAAAGATGTTTGGAATGTGGTGGTGTTCGTGGGCTATTGATATTGACTATTAGCGTGCAGTGGGTGTGCAGAAGTCTATAATTTAATTGTGAAACGTGCATGTGCTGTTTAGCAGCGGAATGAGGCTGGTTCGAGACGGTGCACTCCTGACTGGAGTCCTCATTGAAATGTTTCTTCCTTGGCGCTTGTTGATGAACAGGGTGGAGGGAAACCCTTTCCTGCTTAATGGTGTTCCACGGCACTAACCGCACCAGAAATAGTTTTCCATCGTTCACCGGAGGACTCTCATTTGCGAAGCGCGATCGTTTACATGTGCGCCACCAGAGCTGCTACAAAGTGCTACATCGTACCGTGGAAGTAAGCATCTCTCCCACCAGCGCTCCCTATCGCAAGGCTCGCTTTCTAGTCCACGGTCAGTCTTTCGAGCACGATAGGTCGTCTCACGAACGATTGAGCAATCCCCAGTAGATGCCAGTAGATGGGAAGGTTCGTTTTTATTTTGGGCAAAAGTGGAGCGGGCACGGTAAGATGTTCTTCCCAGCCGAACGCTGCTGCTGACTTGACATGACGGACCGCACCGGTGCAAACCGCAGGCGCTTTACAAGCTCGACCCCCACATTACGGTGGCCTCGACCAGCGCCGAACGTTCCCGGCGGCTGTGTGTGCCGCACCGTACGGGGGAAAAATGTTTGAAAACGGGGAAATTACCAATCAATTATATGTATTTGTCTATAATCACCTTTCAATTATGTGAGTCCGAAACTTTGTATTCATTGAATTAGCATAATTTCTGTGTTTAGCAGCCGTGGCTAAGGCCGCCGCTACGTTTCGAGGTGGGGAGGCACGACTTTTCCTCAACTGGCGATTCATCGAACCTTACGTGTTTGGAGCGTTGTGATTTTTCCTCCCATAATGTAGGCAGTGCATCGTTCGGCGGGTTTCAAGACGAATGGTTTCGCTAACTCAGCGATTATACGTCTATGATTTTTGTTTTCTGCTGGGTGTAATTCTTTTTTCTTCTTCTTCTCACTCGTACCAGCCGAATGCACGTAATGAATGGCCGCTGGTCGGAGTGCACGCTTTTCCTAATGTGTCCTGAGTAAGCGTTAAGTATTTATTTCCTCGCAAATATAATTATTTGTAATTCGATGAGGAATGTTTTAATCGCGACACGGAACAATAGCTGGTGGCTTTTAATTTGATGTGAACGAGAGGTTAAATGTTGCGTGAAAGAGTCTGTTGGGAAAATTGATATGAACAAAATATATCTTTATAACGATACAGGTTCGTCGCTTACCGTTGAAGTCTCTTGATGTTATGCTTTAAATATTACATTTGGTAGCATTGTGTACCTTTCCATTGTAATTAAAACTGCTGGAAACACATAAATGAGTGGCAAATACTAGTCTGAAAATTGAAAAACATTCAATATTTTCATAATTCAAAATGATGCCCAGAGTTGAATTTTGATCGGGGGTGATTTAAATACATATTTCACAATATTCAAGCTTTTTGATATATAGAACTGATTACATTTTTCCTGTTGAAATACGTTTGTCTTACACTCTCTTTCGTCGTGATCAAACCATCCCATCCTGACATGACGATGATGTGATGTTTGTTGCCATTCAATCCGTTCGGAACTCATTCACACCTTAGCCATTTCCTGAAAGGGCTTGGCACTGCCGTATCTGGCACCGTGCCCATTCCGAACCAGCCATCCTACCGGTATTGTAAAGCAGACAAGTATACATTGTATTCCACCGAAAGCGAACAAAGTCCAGCCCGTTGCACTCGTATCGATCGCACCGATCTGATTCATTCCGACATAATGGAACCACCTTCTCAATGCATTCGTACCGTGGTTACCACGGTTCTCGGCGGGCACAACAGAAATGCAGCTGACACAAGGGCAGCCCCATCGATGATTTATGAGATTAGGGAGTGTGAATTGGCCTGGTACACTCGCGAACCAATATGCATTCAACATAATGTTCATCAGGAAGCATTCAGTTTTGCAGCAGGTTTTTGGGTGGAGAGCGTCGGTGAGTGTGCCAATGTGTGAGAACGATAAAATAATGTGCAACAGGCAGGAGTTTTAGGACATAGGAACAAATCAGGCTGGGAAGGCTGGGATGATTGTTGTGTGAAGCCAAAGAAGCAGAAGGAACAAGCTCGCTAGCGCAATATGCATAAAAGGGATGAACTGTGTTGGCACTGGAGTTCAGCGCGATGCATGAAGTGTGCATGACATCTGTGCCGTTGTTTCCTATCGCTCTGGAGAGAAGTTTAGCATCATATTGCAAATGCTGCCGATCTTTGTCGGCTGATAGCGATCGATCTTTTGATCTGTCGGGGAAAAAACTGTCTGCAACACGCTTTTCCATTGCTTTCTTTCTGCTTTCAACGGTGTTTTGTTTTGCATTCGTAACTATTTGTTCAACGTTCTCCCGCGGGTTACCGTTTCTAGCACGTGATCGTTGCTTGACGCTGTGTGTTTCTGCGGCAGTAGCTTAGGGTACGAGGCAACAAATATGAATCGGATACACTTACCGTAGCCGTAGGAGTAATTTTTTTTTATGTTTTTTCTTCATTCTGATCGTAGCAGTTTCGGAGGCATTCAGTAGATAAGATCGCTATGGTTGGTAAGAATCGATCCAAGCGCAATCGTACATTATATCGACAAATATCGTATCGCTGTCTGGTAGTATTTTTATGGTACAGCATCGAGCGGGAAGCAATATTTCCCTATGCTGATTTGATTGTTTGTAGGAAAATCCTTCTATTCACTGGTCGGGATGGGGAATGGTTTGAAGAGAGGGTTTTTTTTTATTCTGTCTGCACGATCAAAACCAAAGCCATAGTGTTGGTGAATTATAGCACAATAGTGAAGGCATTGTGCCAAACGACAATTGAGAAAATTCACTGGAGGTGGTACATAGCTTAGTTTTTTCTTCTCCGTCGGCTTCAGAATGCATGCCGCAGTTCGCTTCAGGGGTAGGATGAGATTTATGGAAAATGATCACCACGATCGCGGTGAAATTTGATCTTCACGGCTAATTTAATTGTCCATTGTTATGCGGGTAGGCTAGTGAGACTGTGATTTGGGAAATTACGTTTGATATTATTTATGGGGTTCGCTTTCTGCGCCCGCTGCAAGTCTTTTGTAGTACCATCATAAAGGAAACCATATCGGCAAAGTAGCGAATCGCGCGGAATAGAGTTATCACCTGCAAAGCTAGAAGCACTTTGAAGTTTTTGCAAGTGGATGAAAGGATTTGGTGTTTGTCCTATGCCGCTGCAATGTGAGCTTCGTTACGCCAATTCCCATGACAGCTAAGGACGGTGCTCCACTGCTGTGACGCGCGTGCAGCAGTTACCAGTTAGCGAACAACATTACAAAAAAAAAGGAAAGAAAATCGAAATAAAGCAGCGCTAATTTTAACGACAACCCACGACAAATGTTTAACCCGACGACCCCACCGACCTAACTCGTGCACCGTGCCGCTTGCAGGCGGGTTAGCGCACGGACCATTTTCCCTTTGTTGTTGCTTTGCGCAACCCCACACGGGTTGCGGTTGCAGGTTACCCGCTACCCGGCCACTGATTTGCGTCAGCTTGCCACGTTTATGTTGTTTTCATGTCAGCAAAAACCACTCTCATTTACGAGTTGCACTTTGGTGATGAGGCTTTGGCAAAGTTGGGTTGGAGTTCTGTTTTAGTTTTTAGTTCCCCCGTTTTCCCTACTGTAGTGTTCTTTATGTTTCATTCTCCTCCATCCCGATAGGCGCTTGCTGTAGGGTGAGGACCTTTCCCTTTTTTATTTTGTTTTTTTTTTTTGTTTGGTTTTGTTGCTCATTGTTGGAGTCGTGTACACGACGGAAGGATGATCTCCGCCGGTCGAAACGTTCGCAAGCGGCATCGTTGAAAAACAATCAATTCGTCTAATTTTTATGGTCTTTCATTACAGTTTTGTTTTCTTCTTCTGGGTAACATTTAGCTCGTTTATGTAATTGCAATCGTTTATTTGATAAAGCAATAGACACACGTTTCATCCAGCGGGGTAGGGTGAAAGCGAGCAGGATGTCAACGTGTGGAAGCGGGAATGTCTCGTAGCATAACTCCCGAAAGCGACAGTTTGAAGCGACGGCGATAGTGGAGTGTTATTAAATGTTTTTTTTAAATACAAGCTTCTCCTCAACCAACAGCTGGAGGCTTTCTCGCCTAATAAAGCCATTAAGCGTAAGTACCGTAAGAAGGGTAGGTGAATTATGTCGTGTACTAAATTATGAAATGGCAAAACTGCCCACGGCTGGGAAATGAAATTCCTCCGCACCGGCAAGATTCACACCATTTCTAAACCCATGACACACGAAAGGCAACCGGACGGGTTCGGGTGTTATTGGACGCAGTCGTAAAAACAAAAAAAAAAAACACCCATCATGCACTGCATTCCCATACGACCGGAGCCCAAACGTCTCGTGTAATCTCGCACGGATGGACCATCCCCGTAGCGGTGTGGCGGTACGATTGAACCGTGGTGCACGGTTGTACCGCCGTGCATGCCACAGGCCCGGATTGTTTCATGGTGCATAAATATTGATATTTGATTGCCTTTCAACACCTCCTACCGGCGTCTAGACCGGGCTGGAAGGAAATGCATAATGAAACCATCCGTCCGAATCCCGCTTGGTTTTGGTTACATTTCGCAGCACAAATAATTGTGCGATCTTTGTTAAGCGCTCGCAAATGGTGACCATTGTGATGGGACGGTGTGGAAATAGCAGATGCATAAATGCGGTTTAGTTTTATTGATTTTTCAGATTCGATCGATGAAATTGCGGCGATGCGTTTTTGTGCAACATTATGCAGTGACTTACCGTGCAAAAGATGAATGATCATTGGGCACGTTAGGGGGGGCGAAAAAACACTCTGGCGCGTAAGCAGTGTTTGATTATTCTCACGATTTTAGCAAAGAAGGACACGATTTAGTTGGACGACGAATTGATTTATCTTTTGGTTTATTAGTTCAAGTTGGATTTTTGTTGCAAAATGACATTATTATTTAAATAGAAGCTCCAAAATGGCCATATATTGTAGTATTCAAGTTCTTTTTAAATCAAATGCTGTTCCCTTGTTTCGCTTCGAGATAAACTTCCGTTTTAGCTAAAAAATACAGAAGAATAATTTTTACTTTACATTAAAATATTTCCCTAATTTTTTATAATCCATCAAAACACAAACAGTGTCTTAAGATCATTTTTTGGAAATTTAGCAAATACTTTTTAGATACTATCGTCATATTGTAGGAACGAATAGGTGATTGTTTTCTAAAACCTATTGTTAAACAGTGCCTGGAAAAAGTGATTTACTAAAACATTTTTAAAGGACTGATCTTTATTTATCGAGAGAAACCCATCATTCCGCTGTAGCTATTTATAATAAACGAGATTTACTAAAAGTTAACCAAAATGCAAAATAGCATTGAGCTTTTGTTGCCAACCTATTTTTAAACCGTGTAATAAATCAATTCCCGCCTAAAACAACTTGAAGCCGTTTATATGCTGCTAGAGATGATTGATATCCCTTCTGAGTGACATTCTGAACGATTTTATGCTACCATCATTAACGGGTCATTCTTGTACGATGCAATTACACATTTACTGTTCGGTCGCCATTAGCATCGCGTCAACCCCATCCCGCAACCGCCGCACATGCCGGCGGCCCGACAATAAAGCCATAAATGAACGCCAATTAGTCGTGGAGCAAACGCAAAAAGAAAAAAAAAACTGTCGCGCCGCCGCTTCAACGCGTGGTTTGGCCGTGTGGTGGTGCTCGTAATAAAAAAANTCAACGTTTAGTTTTGTACAATTTTTACACAAACACACATTTGCGTTAAATGAAGATAATTTATACGACGCGTGATTACTTCGTTAACAGCTTTAAAGCCTTTCTTTTCGTCTTCGTTTCATTCTTCCAGCAGAGTAAAAATTCACCACAAACCTCTATAATTACCATAAATAGTTTTTGCGCCGTAATGAATTGGCCGCTGATCGAATGGCAAATGTATCCACCCCCGTGTAGTCTATCATCGGGATCCGCTTACAAATGATTTACACCCTTGGGCAAGAAGGGATCGGTTCTTTTTCCCTAGTAGTCGGTCTCCCTTTAAAATGCTTGTAAGCTCGCCTCTATCGCTTTCCCCATGTCACTTATATTCCAATGTGTCAGCCTAGCAGTGCAGTCGGCATTACTAACCGACCGGGGTCGGGGTGTTTTCCGAGTGTGGTTTTTGCAATTGCAGATTTGTTTCCCATGTTTGATTACCGTAGCGGCTACCTTACAGCTAGCCCTCTGTATGGGAGGGACATTAAATGATTTTCCCCACATCTCTCTCACTCTCTCTCTTTCCTTCTCTCTGTCTCGTTTTTTTGTCGCCTGTATCATCTTCCACCGCCAGGCTCGTTACGGTGTTTGCCATGTTTTGTCGTGTAAATTACACTAAATGCATTCGCAGTGTCACATTAACCGATTGTGCGCTGGTAAGGGATTGCAGGAAAGGAAAAAAAAAGGATCATGTTAAAATGCTTTATAGTTGCCGTTTTGCTTCGAGCCCGTTGCAGATGGAAGCAATATTTGGGTTGATTGATAAAACATGTTTTTCTGCATACAAGGAGACAGTTTATAGTTTTTGCTTGCTTACCTTTCATACCTTTAGAAGGTTGAAACCGCTTGGGGACGACTACTGGTCGTTTTGCCAAGGATGGTTGGCAATCAATTTAAATCGGGAGAAAAATTTCTCTTTGTTGGACGCTTATTGGAGATATGGTGGTGGAAGTGGACGTCTGCTGATGGAGGACGACACACGACGGCAAAGAGGATTTCTCGCTTTGCTTGATACGCAAGCCACAGGAATGAAACTATCATTTGCATGCGAAGCTAACCCCGGTGCCGTATGTTTCGCTGCACGGTTGGGTGATAGAAATTCCGTTCCGAGCTGCGATCAAAATCTCGCACGGGCACGTATGTGCGCATTTCGATCCGTAACGTGTGTTTACCGGAACGGCCGGGTGAGAACAGGAGGTACGGTTCGTCGCTTGCACCGACTGTTGAAGTCTTTTGATGGTAAAATCTAAATCGCGACCGTGCGTGCAGATGGAAACGGGTGAGAGAGAGAAAGAGAGAAGAAAAAAGATGTTTGGAATGTGGTGGTGTTCGTGGGCTATTGATATTGACTATTAGCGTGCAGTGGGTGTGCAGAAGTCTATAATTTAATTGTGAAACGTGCATGTGCTGTTTAGCAGCGGAATGAGGCTGGTACGAGACGGTGCACTCCTGACTGGAGTCCTCATTGAAATGTTTCTTCCTTGGCGCTTGTTGATGAACAGGGTGGAGGGAATGGTGGGTGAAGGGAATGGGCCCTTTCCTGCTTAATGGTGTTCCACGGCACTAACCGCACCAGAAATAGTTTTCCATCGTTCACCGGAGGACTCTCATTTGCGAAGCGCGATCGTTTGCATGTGCGCCACCAGAGCTGCTACAAAGTGCTACATCGTACCGTGGAAGTAAGCATCTCTCCCACCAGCGCTCCCTATCGCAAGGCTCGCTTTCTAGTCCACGGTCAGTCTTTCGAGCACGATAGGTCGTCTCACGAACGATTGAGCAATCCGCAGTAGATGCCAGTAGATGGGAAGGTTCGTTTTTATTTTGGGCAAAAGTGGAGCGGGCATGGTAAGATGTTCGTCCCAGCCGAACGCTGCTGCTGACTTGACATGACGGACCGCACCGGTGCAAACCGCAGGCGCTTTACAAGCTCGACCCCCACATTACGGTGGCCTCGACTAGCGCCGAACGTTCCCGGCGGCTGTGTGTGCCGCACCGTACGGAGGAAAAATGTTTGAAAACGGGGAAATTACCAATCAATTATATGTATTTGTCTATAATCACCTTTCAATTATGTGAGTCCGAAACTTTGTATTCATTGAATTAGCATAATTTCTGTGTTTAGCAGCCGTGGCTAAGGCCGCCGCTACGTTTCGAGGTGGGGAGGCACGACTTTTCCTCAACTGGCGATTCATCGAACCTTACGTGTTTGGAGCGTTGTGATTTTTCCTCCCATAATGTAGGCAGTGCATCGTTCGGCGGGTTTCAAGACGAATGGTTTCGCTAACTCAGCGATTATACGTCTATGATTTTTGTTTTCTGCTGGGTGTAATTCTTTTTTTTTTCTCTCTTCTCTCTCTTACCAGCCGAATGCACGTAATGAATGGCCGCTGGTCGGAGTGCACGCTTTTCCTAATGTGTCCTGAGTAAGCGTTAAGTATTTATTTCCTCGCAAATATAATTATTTGTAATTCGATGAGGAATGTTTTAATCGCGGCACGGAACAATAGCTGGTGGCTTTTAATTTGATGTGAACGACAGGTTAAATGTTGCGTGAAAGAGTCTGTTGGGAAAATTGATATGAACAAAATATATCTTTATAACGATACAGGTTCGTCGCTTACCGTTGAAGTCTTTTGATGTTTTGCTTTAAATATTACATTTGGTAGCATTGTGTACCTTTCCATTGTAATTCAAACTGCTGGAAACACATAAATGAGTGGCAAATACTAGTCTGAAAATTGAAAAACATTCAATATTTTCATAATTCAAAATGATGCCCAGAGTTGAATTTTGATCGGGGGTGATTTAAATACATATTTCACGATATTCAAGCTTTGAGATATATAGAACTGATTAAATTTTTCCTGTTGAAATACGTTTGTCTTACACTCTCTTTCGTCGTGATCAAACCATCCCATCCTGACATGACGATGATGTGATGTTTGTTGCCATTCAATCCGTTCGGAACTCATTCACACCTTAGCAATTTCCTGAAAGGGCTTGGCACTGCCGTATCAGAGACCGTGCCTGTGCCCGTATCCAGCCATCCTACCGGTATTGTAAAGCAGACAACTATACATTGTATTCCACCGAAAGCGAACAAAGTCCAGCCCGTTGCACTCGTATCGATCGCACCGATCTGATTCATTCCGACATAATGGAACCACCTTCTCAATGCATTCGTACCGTGGTTACCACGGTTCTCGGCGGGCACAACAGAAATGCAGCTGACACAAGGGCAGCCCCATCGATGATTTATGAGATTAGGGAGTGTGAATTGGCCTGGTACACTAGCGAACCAATATGCATTCAACATAATGTTCATCAGGAAGCATTCAGTTTTGCAGCAGGTTTTTGGGTGGAGAGCGTCGGAGAGTGTGCCAATGTGTGAGAACGATAAAATAATGTGCAACAGGCAGGAGTTTTAGGACATAGGAACAAATCAGGCTGGGAAGGCTGGAATGATTGCTGTGCGAAGCGAACGAAGCAGGAGGAACAAGCTCGCTAGCGCAATATGCATAAAAGGGATGAACTGTGTTGGCATTGGAGTTCAGCGCGATGCATGAAGTGTGCATGACATCTGTGCCGTTGTTTCCTATCGCTCTGGAGAGAAGTTTAGCATCATATTGCAAATGCTGCCGATCTTTGTCGGCTGATAGCGATCGATCTTTTGATCTGTCGGGGAAAAAACTTTCTGCAACACGCTTTTCCACTGCTTTCTTTCTGCTTTCAACGGTGTTTTGTTTTGCATTCGTAACTATTTGTTCAATGTTCTCCCGAGGGTTACCATTTCTAGCACGTGATCGTTGCTTGACGCTGTTTGTTTCTGCGGCAGTAGCTTAGGGTACGAGGCAACAAATATGAATCGGATACACTTACCGTAGTCGTAGGAGTAATTTTGTTTATGTTTTTTCTTCATTCTGATCGTAGCAGTTTCGGAGGCATTCAGTAGATAAGATCGCTATGGTTGGTAAGAATCGATCCAAGCGCAATCGTACATTATATCGACAAATATCGTATCGCTGTCTGGTAGTATTTTTATGGTACAGCATCGAGCGGGAAGCAATATTTCCCTATGCTGATTTGATTGTTTGTAGGAAAATCCTTCTATTCACTGGTCGGGATGGGGAATGGTTTGAAGAGAGGTTTTTTGTTATTCTGTCTGCACGATCAAAACCAAAGCCATAGTGTTGGTGAATTATAGCACAATAGTGAAGGCATTGTGCCAAACGACAATTGAGAAAATTCACTGGAGGTGGTACATAGTGTAGGTTTTTTTTTACTCCGTCGGCTTCAGAATGCATGCCGCAGTTCGCTTCAGGGGTAGGATGAGATTTATGGAAAATGATCACCACGATCGCGGTGAAATTTGATCTTCACGGCTAATTTAATTGTCCATTGTTATGCGGGTAGGCTAGCGAGACTGTGATTTGGGAAATTACGTTTGATATTATTTATGGGGTTCGCTTTCTGCGCCCGCTGCAAGTCTTTTGTAGTACCATCATAAAGGAAACCATATCGGCAAAGAAGCGAATCGCACGGAATAGAGTTATCACCTGCAAAGCTAGAAGCACTTTGAAGTTTCTGCAAGTGGATGAAAGGATTTGGTGTTTGTCCTATGCCGCTGCAATGTGAGCTTCGTTACGCCAATTCCCATGACAGCTAAGGACGGTGCTCCATTGCTGTGACGCGCGTGCAGCAGTTACCAGTTAGCGAAAAACATTACAAAAAAAAAAAAAAATCGAAAGAAAATCGAAATAAAGCAGCGCTAATTTTAACGACAACCCACGACAAATGTTTAACCCCACGACCCCACCGACCTAACTCGTGCACCGTGCCGCTTGCAGGCGGGTTAGCGCACGGACCATTTTCCCTTTGTTGTTGCTTTGCGCAACCCCACACGGCGATGAGGTTGCGGTTGCAGGTTACCCGCTACCCGGCCACTGATTTGCGTCAGCTTGCCACGTTTATGTTGTTTTCATGTCAGCAAAAACCACTCTCATTTACGGGTTGCACTTTGGTGATGAGGCTTTGGCAAAGTTGGGTTGGAGTTCTGTTTTAGTTTTTAGTTCCCCCGTTTTCCTTGCTGTAGTGTTCTTTATGTTTCATTCTCCTCCATCCCGATCGGCGCTTGCTGTAGGGTGAGGGCCTTTCCCTTTTTTATTTTGTTTTTTTTTTTTTTTTGTTTGGTTTTGTTGCTCATTGTTGGAGTCGTGTACACGACGGAAGGATGATCTCCGCCGGTCGAAACGTTCGCAAGCGGCATCGTTGAAAAACAATCAATTCGTCTAATTTTTATGGTCTTTCATTACAGTTTTGTTTTCTTCTTCTGGGTAACATTTAGCTCGTTTATGTAATTGCAATCGTTTATTTGATAAAGCAATAGACACACGTTTCATCCGGCGGGTTAGGGTGAAAGCGAGCAGGATGTCAACGTGTGGAAGCGGGAATGTCTCGTAGCATAACTCCCGAAAGCGACAGTTTGAAGCGACGGCGATAGTGGAGTGTTATTAAATGTTTTTTTTTTTAAATACAAGCTTCTCCTCAACCAACAGCTGGAGGCTTTCTCGCCTAATAAAGCCATTAAGCGTAAGTACCGTAAGAAGGGTAGGTGAATTATGTCGTGTACTAAATTATGAAATGGCAAAACTGCCCACGGTTGGGAAAATGGAATTCCTCCGCACCGGCAAGATTCACACCATTTCTAAACCCATGACACACGAAAGGCAACCGGACGGGTTCGGGTGTTATTGGACGCAGTCGTAAAAACAAAAAAAAAAAACACCCATCATGCACTGCATTCCCATACGACCGGAGCCCAAACGTCTCGTGTAATCTCGCACGGATGGACCATCCCCGTACCGGTGTGGCGGTACGATTGAACCGTGATGCACGGTTGTACCGCCGTGCATGCCACAGGCCCGGATTGTTTCATGGTGCATAAATATTGATATTTGATTGCCTTTCAACACCTCCTACCGGTGTCTAGACCGGGCTGGAAGGAAATGCATAATGAAACCATCCGTCCGAATCCCGCGCTTGCCGCTTGGTTTTGGTTACATTTCGCAGTACAAATAATTGTGCGATCTTTGTTAAGCGCTCGCAAATGGTGACCATTGTGATGGGACGGTGTGGAAATAGCAGATGCATAAATGCGGTTTAGTTTTATTGATTTTTCAGATTCGATCGATGAAATTGCGGCGATGCGTTTTTGTGCAACATTATGCAGTGACTTACCGTGCCAAAGATGGATGATCATTGGGCACGTTAGGGGGGGGGGCGAAAAAACACTCTGGCGCGTAAGCAGTGTTTGATTATTCTCACGATTTTAGCAAAGAAGGACACGACTTAGTGGGACGATGAATTGATTTATCTTTTGGTTTATTAGTTCAAGTTGGATTTTTATTGCAAAATGAAATTATTATTTAAATAGAAGCTCCAAAACGACCATATATTGTAGTATTCATGCTCTTTTTAGATATTTTTTAGATATTTTTTAGATAATAAGGCTTTATTATAGAAAACAAAATGGTGGTCGTTTCCTAAAACCTATTATTTGAAAGGGCCAGGAAAAAGTTATTTCTTAAATCATTTTAAAAGGACTGATCTTTGTTTATCGAGACAAAACTATATTTTCGCTGTAGCTATTTATAACAAACGAGTTTTAAAAGTTTACCAAAATGCAAAATAACATTCAGTTTTTTGTTGCCAACCTATTTTTAAGCCGTGTAATAAATCAATTCCCGCCTAAAACAACTTGAAGCCGTTTATATGCTGCTAGAGATGATTGATATCCCTTCTGAGTGACATTCTGAACGATTTTATGCTACCATCATTAACGGGTCATTCTTGTACGATGCAATTACACATTTACTGTTCGGTCGCCATTAGCATCGCGTCAACCCCATCCCGCAACCGCCACACACGCCGGCGGCCCGACAATAAAGCCATAAATGAACGCCAATTAGTCGTGGAGCAAACGCAAAAAGAAAAAAAAACTGTCGCGCCGCCGCTTCAACGCGTGGTTTGGCCGTGTGGTGGTGCTCGTAATAAAAAAAAACACCTGTCAACATTGACAATCATTCCCAATCGATCAGTCACGGTTTTGAATTTGTCTGCATTATCAATGTGCATAGCGTGTGTGTGTGTGTATTTAGGGGTATGTTTGGGGTGTATTGAAGGGTTCATATGCATCTGAGGGGGTTAATGGAGGCGGTTATGGTGGGGTGGAAAGTGTGGCTAAGCATGGGAACAAATTGGCGTTCGATCTCACTCTCATGCTTTTTTCTCCCTGGCCCTGGCTGATTCGCTGATGCGAATGATTCGGGCAGGCTCATTTGCATGGTTCACATACAGCAGATCGGTGGACCAGCATTTTAAAGACAATCCGGTGCAGCGGTGGTAGCAGCCGTAACTAACTGGCACAAGCACCATTGCGACGTGATGGTACGGTCAATCCAGAAGCTGCTTGAAACAAATCCGACAGCCTTACAGACTTTTTATCGTGCTGGGAAGAGAGAGAGAGAGAGAGAGAAAGAGAAGGAGCGAAAGAATAAGGAGCGAAAGAGCGTTACGTTCAGGATACAGGAAGGATGCAGAAGGTGACACAGCGGTGAGGCAAACGATCATTTTGCATGTGTTCCAATTATGGGAGTCTGGAAAAGTGCCCATGGCCGTTGCGACGGGCAGTATCGAAATGCTAGAAATAAAAGAGAGAGAAAAAAAAACCGCAGCATAAAAATAAGCGTCAATGCAATTTATTTGCAGCTACCGTGGCGTGCTACTATCACGAAGCACTCCTTGCATTCGTTTGTCTGGTTCATTTCAAATTGAGCACCACAGTGTGTCGCTGTCCATGTGTTCTGGTATGCCTTTTCGTCTGCAGCTCCCTTCTTTCATTTGAATGGCGCGTTGTGGCTTTGATTGGTAACGGCTTCTAACATAATGATTATCGACGTACGGTTTGTAGGATACACGGAGCAAATGGTGAGGGCGACGGCGATAAATGTGATCGTAAACATAAATTTACCACCACTGGGGCCTGGACGAGAAGCAAGTGAGTGTGTGTGTGTGTGTGTGTGTGTGCGAGAGAAAAGCTGATGTTAGTGGGCTTATTCTTCTGTTTGACGCTGTGTTTTCTCGTTGCTTAGGTGACATCGTCGTTTGTTGTCTTGTTAATTTTGGTCCGATTGCATTCATGGCCTTGAGCTGAGAATTGCAATGAGAGGTTGTGTTGTGCTTTGTAGAAGCGAATCAGGATGATAAGCGGCCAGTTGTTAAGTTGTAATGAATTGCATGTCAAGGGAAGTATTGTTTCAATGTAATAGGTAGCGATTTAAGGGAGTGAATTGAAATGAGATGAATTGAATTGTTTTTATCACCTCATTATACTTAACGGATTGTGTAGAGTATTGTGGGACAGTAGGTACGTAGAAAGGTGTTTAAATGAATGATTATTGATGTTTACAATCTATACCAACGGATTTCAATTGTAATAATAATCATATAACCAACGCAATGGATAATATTGACCGACACAGTTTGGTGCCGTGACCAGGATACTGGCAACCAATTGTTCCCAAACCGGAGTCTATTATTTGTTGCTCATACTGAAAAATTCTCACTGCTGCCAGCCCATTCTCTAGCAGATGAATGTTTCACGAATGACAATCATACGCCCCAGCTCGTTGCGCAATCAAGAGAATCATTCGTTTCGACAACTCCCGCGGCAACAAATGGTTTGCGTTCGTGAATATTGGTTCGCGCCGGTCGAGCAGTGCCGGAGAACTTTTTCCTCGCTAGCATTTATCCGAAGTGCCACTCTGATACCTTTAGCCGTGCGGTGGACCGGTGTAGTTGTGCACCGGTGTCATAAGCCATGGCAGTGGGTTCAGTTAACAAGATGAAAGTTTGCCTGCTTTACACGACACGGCGGCTTGTAATGCGACGCGGGAAAAGCATCGTCGATCGATTCCGGGAGGAAAAATGCCGATCGCTAAAACAAAAAACTCACCTCAAAACCCACCAGTCCCACCGTTTCCTGTTCGCTCATTCGTTATCAGGCACAGGTTGCAACCGCATGCAAGCGAGCGAGACCGAGGGGTCGAGAATACAATTTTTCGAAATAGGAAAATCGTGCTTCATGGTGCTGGTTTAATTCGTACCAGAGGGAAAAATCAAACTCAAGCGTCCATGCTAAATTATGTCCGGATGGGCGAAGGGGTAGTTTTTGTTTTTTTTTTATTTTGAGGAGAAGGTGAAATAGAGAGAGAGAGAGAGAGAAAGAGAGAAGGAGCTGTTCTCGTACTTTTTCTCTTGGGTTTTGGTGGAATGATTTGTTTTTCCTTTCCTTACCGTCGCAAGAGCCATTGGTGATTTGCAGGCGAAAAAGGCGCAGCCGTTTGATGTTGTTTTACCACCCGATGATCGGTGCTGAGAGAAAGAAAACTGCGGTGCAGGTTGTCGATTACACCGGTGCAACATCAATGCGGGTCACACTGGTCCGCTGGATTTTCGGTCCTTGTTGGTTCCCGTTCCCGTGATGCCAAAATGTGACCGGTAAGCGACGAACCTCGAGAAATCTGTTCACTGCTCACCTGTGTGTCACCGGTGTGTGTGTGTGGAAATGTGTTGTAGCTGTGGATCGGTTTTGTTTTCTAGCTCACGCTGTGGCAGTCATGCCAGCAATGACTGTCAACTGCTCGATCGCACCGAACGCTAACGTGACCGATAGTTCAAGTGGGGCCAAGCTGCAGTTTTAGCGTGAACTTTTGCCGATAAACGACGGGTTATGCTATCGAACGGACAGCAAGCGGAACGGGAAGGAAATGAAAAAGCTATGAGTAATGCTGTGTTATAGCTTGATTTTCGAAAGAAATTTGCTAAAGAAGTGGAAAAGAAAAACGATAGAAAATTAACGCCAAACTCACTTCCCCCAGGGTGTGACGTAATGTCAAGGCTATACGGAAACGCTTTTAATTCGGCCACGCGTTCTACCGCACCTAATGTTTGCGGGAATGTGTTTTTTGGTTCGCTTTGCCTGCTTAAATGATTCCAGTTTTCGACCGAACCGACTTCCTTTCGGCATTAGTTCGGTCCCTTCGTCGGTGTTCGAAAAACCCAACTGACGATGACCACCGTGTGCGGTAAAGGCAACGCGGTCAGCATTGTGTTGTCGCGAAATTGGTGTGTTTTATGATTGTGGCCGGGTATAAAAGTCGGGTTTGAGACTGATAAACGAGCTATTAAATTTTTATGCTTTTATTTTATAGCCTCCCCCATTCGCCCGTGGGTGGGGATGGGTGTAAGGGTGATACGTGGCATGGGCAAAGGCACGCAAAACAAAGCGTTCTGATGAGACTGATGGGAAGGTATGATGGGTGCGTTCTTGGGTAAGCGCAATGTGTGCAATGCTTTTAATAAGACGTAATTTCATCTTTTCTTCTATGTACCCTGCATCATCGGTTCATTAAATACACGCATCGTAAAAATACCTTTATTCGTTTAGAAAGTAAACGCTGTGCCGATAAATTTACCACGACCGGCATAATTATAAACGTGTAATTTAATATTTTCCATCCCATGGGCGATGGAAAAATGCAAATCAATCAATAACAAACAAAAAAAGAAGTCAGTTCGTCGCCTGCTTATGGTAGAAGTCTTTCAAATGCTTTGTAGTTTAAACATTTTTACGATGATCATCAAATCTATACCATTTGGCCGGATTCGGCACCATATAAACGTCTTAATCAATGCAGTAAATTTGCAACGATGTAAATCATGCCATTATGGTGTCCGGCCGTATGGCGGAGCTAATGCAGTTTTCGCGTTCTAAAGTCATAGTTGAAGATTAGCTGGTGCAGACCAGCGCGTTGTTGCAGTGCAGAACGTGTGTATTATTTGGCGGTTCTACTTGCTTAATCTCTCACACTGTGAGTGAGTTCCCTATCGATAAACGGGTGTGTGTGTGTATGTTTGAGAATGAAAAACATTTTTATTACAAATTATACGAACGCCCACCCGGCGATGTTAGTGGTGATGCTAAGAACGCGCCATATCGAGAAACAAATGGAGCGTGTCAGCATGAAATTAGTTTTATGCTTCTTTTTTTCTCTCCTTTTTCTTTCGCTCTCTCTCTTTCTCGCTCTATCCTTTTTTCTCTTCCTCACTTTTCGTAAAATGTTATCGTGGGCTTTTGATGTAAGTTTGGTGTGAAATTGGCCACAAATCAGCGCTAAGCGTCACATATCGTTCAATTAGATATGCAATTCGTAGCAGGCAAAGTGATAGTGAGCTTAAATTATTGTGCCAAACATCAAACAAGCTGCGGAAGGTTATGGCGTTCGCGTAATTTATGCAACGCCACAAAGATCACCCGATGGCAGACAGTCAGAGTGGCAGATCGAGAGCGTGCATTTCAGCGTGCGCGGTACCAGGATGTGTGAATGAATGGTCCTCAAAAACCTTATCTGGCATGTCGATTGAAATATCAAAATTGGTTATTATACTCGCGCGAAACGTTGTTTTGTTGTGTTTTCTTCTTCGCAAACTAAAGTAACAATCTTCTCTTCTGTACAAAAAACGTCCCGTTCGGTTTGGGGTTAGCGCTTTTTTGGGCTACGGAAAGGCTAGCACGAAGCGCAACGTAAGGATGTAGCGTGGATGCCAAAAACAATATGAACAAAAAGTTGACCGTTGCGGGACCCAACTACCCAGCGCACGCATCCTACTAAGCATCCCAAACGGGCGTACGAACACGAAGCGCTCGGCGGTGTGTACAAGCCATTAAGCTGATTACACAAGCCAGATTAGATGTGGGCTGGAAGACACGGGCGGTTCGCTTATGCGGCGACTGCTGACCATTCCGAAAGCAATTCATGCTGAAGTCAAATCAAAAGTGCATCCAGTTTATCGCTCATCCCGATCAGGTGTGTGTGTGTGTGTGTGTGCGCGAGAAGATCGACGGTACGAAGGGTGTGCGATCTCGCGATCGAGTATCATAATTCACCGCTTTTCGAAATTAATTTACTGTCCAATCGTGGTAAAGAAGCGACATAAATCTAGAACCAACACACTGTAACCCGCACCGATGGCGTTTCGTGTGGGGAGGGTAGCATATTATGTGCGCTCCAGCTCATATGCACCGACCTGGCTGAAGTGCCCAATCTAAGCGTAAAGATCATCGACTCGACACGGTAGGCGTTGGTAGCATCATTTGTTAGTATCGGTACGGGACGGACAGTTTTTCTTCCCGTTCGTATTGTTAGAGGTCCCTGTCGACACCCACCACGGTGCGGGTGTTTCGTCCTTTTTTTTCTCCTGTGTGTTGTTATTAATTTTATTTGCTGCCACTGCTTATGGACGTGGATGAATAATTGCGGACGGCTCCCATCCCAATCGCCTCTATCGGGTGGGATTGATTCGATTGTGAAGTTCAGCACGGTAAGCTTGGAAAATGGGAACTACTTTACCATGCTGGCAGCTGGCGTTTGATACGAGCGGCAGTCCGTGACGGGGAAGGTTAATAGAAAAAGACCAGGTTGCTAGTTAAAAATAGGATAACAAATTATTGCGCACACAAAAAAAAAGCACTCGAAGAAGTTGCAACCTGCAAAATGGGAAAAGGGGAAAATTTATCGCCCACTATTCCGCCCGGGCTCACATCGGTAAAGGCTATTTACGGGCGGCCCGGCTACCAGTTGGATCTATCGAGCCACTGCTGCCGTTTGCCAGTTACCTGTGCCTGACCCCATCGGTCGTTACTTTGTTGTTGGATGGGTTTAATCGAATTATGCCTCCGTGCTTGGCAGAATGTAGCAGCCACTCGCCGCCGCCGCACTGATGGGATATTGGGATGAACTTTTTTGCCATCCGCACACTCCCACCCCGGTTTTGTTTTGTCCACCGGCAGTGCCGATTTGTTGAATGTTGCCGTTAATGTTTTATGATTGTTAATGAGCATCATATTTAAATTTGACAGGGTGCAACGATTTCGCGTCCGCACGGTAGCCACGGTTTGGTCAGCCCGGTCAGCCAATCGATAAGGGGCAGCGGGCGATGTGTACCTTAAAGTTGTACGATTTATTGGTATTATTTTGCTAGCTAGCGGTGGGACTGTCCGGTGCGTTCGCTTACTTTACGTAAGCTGGAAGGAGCGAATTGATGAGGATAATTAAAATTAAAGTGCTGGTTAGTGCATTCGTTGACGTTACTTTTTAAAATTGGCACTAGAAGAAGCAGAAGAAAAGAAGTTTATACAAAATAGGATAATAAGATGTTTGAGACAAAGTTTTGTTAATATTTGCAAACCATAAACCTTGTTAACGACATTCTTACGTTTTGTTGAGTAATTTTAAAATATTTTACCTTCATTTATATATCTTGCTTCAGTTGATAATGCGCGAAGAAAGAGTCCCAAATGCAAATCGGTTGATAAACGTAACATAAACAGTGCCTTAAACTACCCTTTTTCTTTCTAAAAATAATGAATCACATCACGTTCGCTGATAATGTCATTTAGGAGAAGATGATAAATCTGTGACACCAAAAACAAAACCGAAAAAACAACATCTAAGCCTATTAAAGAAACACCACGACCTCCATTTAATGGCCGGCGGGTATTTGGCAGCTTTTAGCCACAGGACAAACTCCCCTCCTCCCCCTCCCTCCCCCGGGGGTACGGTTCGTCTTCAGCATAAATGGTCGTGTAGTTTCGGGCGAGACTTTAAAAACCTCATTTGCGGCACCGGAATGAAACGATTATTCTCCGCATCGAACGCGGCCAGCACGGGCATATGCGTATGCTACCGTTGCGGGTCTGTCCCGCAGACCGGCGTACTGCTTTGATTGTGAAACTTCGAGGAGGGTGCACCAAAAAGCACCCGCAGAAAATGGAAACCATGACATTCGCGATAACAAAGTGTCACCAACCGGTCGGGGCAATTAAAATGGACAACTCGGTAGCACACTTGTTTGGCGTCGGTCTTCAGCTTTCGGGTGTCTAGCGGGTCGGTTTACTATCATCCCGATATGGTGCCGATCGTTTGAGTTATTTCCTGTTCCGGTCCTGATTAGCGTCTGTGCGTCTGCGTTGTTGCTCAAAAGGGAGCAAATATTTGCAATCATGTGTAGCTCGTCTTCGACGTAGGTAAAGTAATCGATTAGAAGTTGCATAAAATTAATTCTTAATAGTGTTTTAAAGGTGTGCACAGACTTCCACGTCCTTGATTCCTGTTCTCGTGAGAACAGGTTCGCGTATCGTAAACTGCATGCTACTATTTAGCTTCTCCTTCACTAACAAACAGTCCCGGAACGTCTCGGGCCCTCTAGCAACAGCAAAACAAAATAAAAAAAAAACGATCAATCAAAGCCCACCTTTATCTGCAGTGCATCGGGACGCCTGCACCGAACGTGACACGATCAGGGCTAACCGTGCGGCTGGCGTTCGCAGACAGTAAGACAAATTCGCCTGCCGTCTTGGCGTGAAAAACCAATTTTTCACCCTCACCCACTGGCCGTCAGCGTTGGTGCGGCTTCCGTCGGCCGCTCGCGGAATTAGCATTGAAAAGTGCAATCATACCAACCGGTGGTTACGTTGCCACTTTTGACGCGTGAATTTTGATTGAAAAATCCTATCCAAACAGATGAAACCAAGCGCAAAAGAATCAGTTTTTCGTTCGGTTTCGCGAATCAATCGTCCGTTTGGGTGTACGAAACCGAGTTGATTAACTCGGTGACAGAAGCAAAACAGTTCGTGTGTTTTGCCGTTGCACCGTTCTACGGACATCCCGCTGTGCTCCCTTAACTACAACTTCCAGCAGTGTATTGCGAAAACGGTAACGTTCTTCAGTACGAGTTCCTGCCTGCAACTGCTACCCTAACTCACCGGCCAGGGTAGCGAGTGTCAACGGCAAACGGAGGAACCAAAATTGAGCAATCATTGTAATGTTGGTCAACTACCGGTTGGCATGCACGGGCTTCTTTGCTGTTTCCAGTCCGCATGCAACGTTCGCTGGTTGCGTGCGCATCGAAGTTTTCGGACACACATTCGGATCGATGTGTGCCGCATGTCCAGGTGTCGATCGGCAATCGATCAACCGGAACGTACGGGCAGCAGCAAAAAAACGGTGCTTGTGCGCAATGAGGATGGCATCGCATGACATCGTTGGTGATTTACGGTCAGATTGCAACCGAGATGCACGGCTCTGCGCGGGCGTGTGACAACGGCAGCGGGGTGACTTGATGCGGATGACGGTTCGTCGCTCGCTGTAGCGTTGAAGTCTGCTGTACCGGTCACGAATGAACGCGCGTTCGCACCAGTTTCGCGCGTCCCCAACGAGATGGCGCGTGATGGCATGAATTATGACTTCAGCATTGGTGCAGACTGATGGGATCGGATGGCATAGGGCTTTGTGAGGTCGTGGTTGTTTTATTTTGATTTCTTGTTGTTTTTTTTTTACACTTCTGTGCATTATTCGTGGGTACGCGATGTCTGCAGTCAGTTTGATCTCGTCAGCAAATCATGTTTCTATCGTTGGGATACATTTCGTGTATGATTTTGCAAACGCAAGCAAGCACGCTGCGAACGCAAAGTGATAAACGATCGCTATGGTTTGCTAATACAAAAGAGGTTAAATAATGCTTTAAGGCTTATTTGGTTTGAATAGTGCAAGTAAGCGAAAAATGTTTGAAATGAAATCATTGAGTAAGTTTTATTAAAATCGTTTAAAATTTACAGCATCTTTTTATGAATCGCTCCGTAAGCAATGGAAAACCCGCTAAAATAAAGCTTTTGGTGGGAATTATTGTATTGACACTCTTTGATCGTTCGCTTCAGGACAACCCGACAACGCGGCCGACCCAGGGTGGTAGCCGCGACGAAACGAAACAAGCAATAAACGAATCGGTTTCAAGTTCGTTCACTGCACGAAAATTCTGTACCTCGAAATGAGAAAATAAATTAATATTCAAAGTGGCAAATAAGACACTATTCATGCTTCGGCACGGAACAGCTTTGTGTGATGAATGCCCCCGGTACGTGCGGGACGGCTGCAGTGCAACGTGGTACAGCACACTCAAAGCATCACCATTGGTGGGAGTGGTGATGGCGCAATGGCTCCCATCATCCACTATACGAGGTCAGGGTGAATGTGACGAAGCCCGAAAACCGAAAGTATGTAAATGAACCATGCAAAATTGTTCATTTCTTGCTGAGGCTGAGGTTGTGTCCGAGGCGAGGGAAGTGTGATCTGCACGGGGAGAGAAAATGTATCGATTGAATCACGTGCGCCACGGGTCGATCAAATTGTAGCTAATCTGGTTCGGCCGAACACGGTGAGTAAGCGTGTTTCAGTTGCACACAGGAGCAAGAAGGATTTTGTGTATGGAAGCGATTCGCTGCGAAGGTCAAACAGTCTTCCATCACGAACTCTCACTCGGCGTAACGGAATTACGTCTGGCGCCGTCGGTTCGGGATGGATTATTCTGACTGATGCGACACAAATTACCGTGGAAAGTGGGTATTGTGATGGTGGTTAAGATAGCCTTTCAAATATGTCCAGATTTTGCTTTATCTTACAAACATTTAATAATGTAACAGCCAAAATTGTTTTAAAAGCTGATTAACTGCGCGCAAGCGTTTCGTTTCCAGTTTCTTTTCTTTTTTTGCTTCAAATATTTATTCATTAACAGTCGATACATAATGTTCTGGATGTTTGTGAGCTATTTGTCGGCTGCATATCCACACACTTGTTAACATTTATCGATAAATCGCTAACCCCTATTCGCCAAACTAAGATTTATACCCATCAGGCTGATCAAAGCGGATCGGTCGGATAAAAGCGTCGTACGGTTGTGGTGAGATAATCCAATGTTATTCTTTTCCGTATGAAGGAAGTGAAGAAGCAGAACAAAAAAACAAAAAAGCAGACTTCAGCTGATGGCTCTCCTTCATCATCGCTTAAAATATCGAACACGATACGAGGCAGCAGTATTTTAGCAAATCTCCAAAGCAGCTATGTTTGCCTTTTAAAAGTATTATACACACGCACTCAGCGTTTCTCGTTTTCTATCGATTCCCTTTCGATCGGTCTCCTGCATAGTGGGAGCCAGATGTTTAACTTTCGGTAGCATAAATGCTAAGCAAATAAGCTTACCTCCTCACCACCGCTTCGTTCCTTCCGTCTCCCGGCTAGGCTCGGATGGTTTTCCCAGAAGCCTCCGGTGGCTGAAACGACGCAGACACTAATGGCCTTTCGCGTGGCTGGTCGGTTAATTAGCGGCGAATTGAAGCGACGGAGATATGATACTAATTTATCTATGGCAGAATAGAAGGTGCATGTTTTGCGAGTCGATCGAGATGGCCGATGAGCCACGGTCGTAAGAGGGTGTCTTTAGCATGCGGTGTGTAAAGACCTGTAATATTAAGTGAGAAATGTATAATTAATTTTAAGTCACACGAACAGTTGGGTAATTATTATTTTTTTATTGGCAAATATGATTCAATAAAATTATAATATAAACTTTTGTGTGTGAAAATATTGATTGAAAAATTGTAAAAAAAAATAAAATAAAAATTATAAACGAAAGTATTAACTGATTGTTCGTTGAACAAAGTGCTATTAGTTGTAAATTAAGTTTAAAATTGTTGTTGTATGATGTTTTCAATAATATTAATTTACTTTTCATTAAGCGCTGTTTACAAACCACAGTAAAGATGGTAACTAGTGCCATCAGGTGGATAAGTGAAAACAATGCAATTCCTTTTACCAACGATTTCGATGCGGTACTGCACCGTGTTCGATAAGCGGAACCGTTTTTGCTTCACATTACCTTCACCGATTGACTTATGGCGGGTGTCTGGCTGCGTGGCCACAACAGCAAAAAAAAAAAGAGCAGAAGATAGTGTCCCTCACGCAGATACTAACCGTACGGTTGACAGTACCGGCTGTCTCGAAAGCACGAGCACGATCCGATCCACGAGCACAGCATGTAGAGTTTCAACTACACACACTGTTCAGGTGGTTCTAAGGGAGAAGAAGCACAGCAACAAAAAAAAAATACTATACTCTCAGGCACTCCTTTCTCTCACGGTTATCATTTACGAGGATCGGATCAATTACTGGAGGGCACGTCGAGCAGATATAGCGGTGGTGGTTGGTGCACTAGCGAGGGTTTAAAAATTCATATATCACCGTGACAGGTCGGATGAAGTGTGTAGGGCGAGCGGCTGAGGTGATCCACACGACCGGCGACGATCAACCTGGCAACATGGTTGGAACGGGTAGATTTGCGTCTGCGTCATCCTTAATGGGACGCATCAGGTTAGAGGCAAATATACAGCCCTACGGCGGGTCCCTTCCCGGATCGAAACAAGAAGAATCCGCTCGGTCTTTGGTGGAAAAACCGTCCGTCTGTAGCGAAACCGC
The DNA here is from genome assembly GCA_018908115.1 of Anopheles rivulorum. NCBI lineage: Eukaryota > Metazoa > Arthropoda > Insecta > Diptera > Culicidae > Anopheles > Anopheles rivulorum. The sequence goes on from STHB01000003.1 coordinate 15,238,091, forward strand.
ATGCAAGTTACCTCTAAAGATCTTTGAGCAGAGCGCTCCTGAAGCAGCTAAAGAATTCGACCTCACATCCGGTCGGGGTAGGGCAGTCGCCGTTACATGCCTCTGTCAGCGAAACTCCACCGCTATCTGGATATTTGTGAATACCTTCACGCAGGTTTGGGTTCACGGCTGGAGTCCACGCGGGGTTCGTCGCTTAGGTTGCGCGCTTAGCTTAACTTTTTTTTGGTTTTCGACGGTGAATCGGTGAATTTCCTAACGCGCTGATGGAGTTTCCAGCCACGACAACGAACAGATTGGTTTCGATTGAGCCATTGTGACGGTTTGCCTGACTTACGAATCATAACTAGGAGGTTTTTAGGGACTGTGCACGCGAAAAAAAAAATAGAAACCCTTCCACGGATGGTCGAAGTGCACGAAGATTAGGTCGTTTGCTTCGCAGTCGCATCGTGACAGGGCCCCGGTTTGTGTTTCGCGTTTGATTGGTACGTGTTGACACTGCGTTACATCGCAATGGAAGGGATTGTATTGTGTGTGTGTGCCAGCATGTGGCCTAACTAACTCCGTTGCGATCCGTTCCGATCCGTTCCGATCCGTAAGGCTCCCGCGGTGCAAAGCTGGGCGATCGTTCCTGCCGGTCCCAGCCGAACCGCTGGGAGTGAGGTCAATTAATGATGAAGGATTAGTATGGAATCGGGCATACCGTGGACGCAGTCGATGGAGTCTTAGACAAATTAGACAGGTGAACGTGCAGACAGATGCGCCGGGATGTGAGAGTTCCTCCGCGAAACAATAGGCTTATCACGAAGTGAAACGAAATGAGGAAATGATCGTCGCAGAATGTGAAACTCCGGTAGAGTTTTCGCATACTACGCTCAACTTTTATGACTGACATTTTATTGATTTCTGGTGGTTAAATTATAGCACAAGCGAAACCACGGCCACTGCGCATGGTGCCGATGGTGCTTATGATTCCGGTAAATATCAGCATCATAAGCAGCCGCGGCAGGAAAAACCGTTTAGTGACCTTCAACCCGAGGGGCAAACACATTTCCGACGCTATGGCGAGACGCGTTCGTTCGCGATACATTCCGTATCGATGCTCTGCAGGCTTGTGCAGAGCGGCCCAGACTAGCCCAAGTTTCTGTGCCGCTGGACGCTGGATGCTATCAATAAATATCAAATACCACCAACGAACACGGCACGGCTGTGCTGTACCGCTGCGCCGTTTATGCCTCATAGTTCAAAACCGTCCGGAATCGGGGGGACTTAAACGTGCTAATTCGATAATTAATAGTAATCATTTACTAAGGCCTTCGCGCGGCGTTTACGGCGTGCACGAGCCGGTCGTGGGGTTGACGGTTTTTCGATCATGTTTGCCTACAGTTTTTCATGCCCCGGTACGGAATCGGTCCGATCCGCGACATCGGTGCGATGGAGTTTGGACGAGATTTGACGCGCGGTGCTGCACGATGTGGAGCATGCTGAGTTGCGGCTCGTGTGCGCTGTGCAGTAGATGCTGATGTTGATGAATGGAGCAGTTCATCGGGGTGATCGAGTGAGCGGCTCTGGCACGGTTCCAGATCGATCAGCGTGGTCGCTGGTCGCAAATCGAGTAGTACGTTCAATTAAGATCACTATCGGATGATCTCTTTCACTGCAGTGTTCATCATCTAAACTTGCTTGCTCCGTTCCTTTTGTAGGCATCTTTTAGAAGCTGACCGCTTCTACGCTCGTCTAAGTCTTTCCCCCCCACCCCCAGACATGGGATTGCCGTTCTAAGGGAAAACGAAAGGGAAGCGTATGCACGATTCGTGCATGCAAAAGTATCGAGTGACGATTACTGCAATTATTATTGGTGTATAGCAGGCGACGTGTAATGGAAACCNCCCCCAGACATGGGATTGCCGTTCTAAGGGAAAACGAAAGGGAAGCGTATGCACGATTCGTGCATGCAAAAGTATCGAGTGACGATTACTGCAATTATTATTGGTGTATAGCAGGCGACGTGTAATGGAAACCCCTCGTCAGCCCCGAAGTACCAAGTACCGGCTGGCCAGTTTTGTTCTGCCGTGCCGGTCAGAACCTTGCCGATTCACCTGGGACTTGGTCGATCGTGTCAGCAAAAGTCCTTCGATTTTATGAGATTTTGGGCTGGCGATAAATTGCAGGGGAGCGCAAGAAGCGTACCGAACGTGCCGCCGGGTGATCGACAGCGAAGAGCTTCATGCAGATCGGCGCAAAAGGGTCAGCGGGAAACAATGTGCATGTTTTGGGGTGTTCGAATGGGCAGAGTTCGATCGAGTGAGCGAGATACAGACAAATTGTTATGCTGCAAATGCACACCAGCAAGGGGCTCGGGGTTTGCGTATGTAGCGCAAATGTTCTGGGTAATTGAGTGCTTGGAAAGAATGTTCATGCCGTTTCATGGCTTGAAGTAAAACTTCTCTAACCGGTGGTGATGATTCACGGTCGTTGCCTGGTGGGTGAAATAAAATTACAGCAACATTATTTGCTGCTGCACCTTTTATGTGCAAAATATTACAATACATATGTAAAAGCTTCCATTTCAATCGCCGATTAACAGCCGACGACATGTGCAATAGTTCAACGCTCAAGGTTCGCGCAGCACGTGACTGAGGAATTAGGTTGCTCCGGTAATTTACAACTCAAAACCACTGGCCACTGGACTTGTTTTGCTTCGACTGTGCGACGTTTTTTTTTTCGTTTTCTTTTCAACAAAAACAAATTTCAACTGACATTAAACAAGCAACAAACCATCGAACTGGAGAAGGTCCCGGGAGAGTGTGTTACAAATCGCACATCGCGTTTTTTCCCTTTCGCCAGCGATGCCGCGATTGACTTTGACATTTGATCAGCGTTCACCGGGCGGGCGACAAGAACGGGGTAACAACTTTGTCAAGCCTGCAGTGAGTCCCATTTTCGCTGCACGTGCTGCGCGCCCGGTACCTGTTCCAACTTCTGGATGCTTCTTGCGGGCACTGATAAATGGGACCGGCGCACGGATAAGCGACGGACTTGCCTTTTTGTTCGCTGTGCCGTTAAATTAATCTTTTATCGAACCCATGTTACCGACGGGTGGAGGGTTCACCCCGGGGTAAGAAAACTGCACGCCACCGCCTGTACCCAGGACCACCTTGCGCAGGAGGACGTTCGCGAAGGTTCGTACTTTCGCCTTCACTGTCCGTCCGGATCGCCGTGAATGCAAAGTGGCGGTGGAAAGCTGTGAAGCTGCAGCACCCACCAAAAAGAAAAAAAAACCCTCGATCGGCTACCGTTATCAGGTTGTGGTACCGTGGACCCAGCACGATGGATGTTCTGGTTTTGGGGATGGGGAGGGGGGGAGGGAGGGGGGGTATTGTTTCTTTGGTTTTGTGTTGTGTTCGTGCTGTGCTAAAAGCACACGCGTCGTGAGGTGTGGGCATTGGACCACCCCAATTTGGATGCATCCTGCCCGCTGGGCCGCTGGATCCTTCGCCTCAAGATGCGTGGCTGCTTGCTCCGTTCCCGGTTTGCCGGTGGTGTTTAAATCAAACCGCACAAAGATGAATTGCGGTTACGGTGAATCGTGTCCTGTCTTACTTTGCGCGTACGGACACGGGCTGCACCAGGCGTGCGTACGATCGGCGAACGAGATTAAGGTACCAGAAAGACTTTCGAATTATTTAATCAGATTGAAATATGCGATAATTTGTGCTAAAAGCCAGTTGGGTTTTATAGAAGTTTGGCACTTTATTTAATTCCAAACGATAAACAAATAAACACTAAAACACCTATACGCATAAGTGGCACTAACTGGTCGCTAACGCGGCACTCCGACCTGTAGACCATTAATTCTTCGCGTTCGTTCCTTCCAGCGCGTTGTTTGTTTGCGAATCTGGTTCTGTGTGTTTCCTTTTGTTTACCCAACAAATCTACCGGGACACCGCATATAATGCCCAAAGCTGGAAGACATGCGTTACGGATTCTTACACCAGCTTCACCAGGTTTTTTTTTTCGGTGTGTGAGTTGTCTCACTGTTTGGCGCAGCTCGGGCGAATGGGTTGTTGTGACAGTGCCCGTACCACCGGTTGTTAAACCGTCGGCACGATGTGGGAGAAGGACTTTTCGGGTTTTTTGGAATTGAGTATAGAAGAAAACAAAACAAAAAAAAAAAAAACGAGCAAACATTTAAACCCACGCCACAAGCGAATGGGATCGTTTTGTGAATATAGTTGGTTTGATTTTTGTGCGCTTTGCGCTCCAGCTGGTGCCCTACCGTTCGGTTGTGGCCGCTTCTTAAGGATGGCCTCCGACGCTACTTAAAAGCTTACGTAGATTGTTCTGCCGTTGCCGCTACTGCTACTGCTGCAAACAAAAAGAAAAAAAAAGGGATGAGTCGGGAGCTGTACCACTGAAACCGAAAGGGAATCATAATGGTGTTCTGTTTCGTGTTCCTTTTCCCTTAACTGCTCGCTTCTCGCTGCGGAACGCACGTGCAGACGAGTCACTGGTACGCAGTGGTACGTTACGCAACCGCGTAAGTCTCCGTGACATTTAGCAGCTTCGGCAGGATCGGTGGGATGAGAAATGAAAGTGAAAGACGGCCCAACCGGGACGGGCTAGGCTCTAGAACACGCCGGATGGTCACTGGGCTTTTTTGTTTTGTAGTTGTTGTGGTAATGATGTATGTTGTCGCGACGCGCGTTCGCATTGTTATTATTGTTGGTTGGTGGTTTGGCCAGCTTCGGCCAACATTTCGTTTATCGTTTGGCAAAGGACCTTCGGCGAGCGTGATTTGTAGATTTTGGCGTAAATTCTTGCTGCGATCGTTTTGTGGCTTGACCGCAAATCTGGCCGGGTTGATGGCATTTCATTACCGATGGCCGCATTAAGCCGCGTTACACAATCGTGCATTCTTTCGGCTGATTTTAGAATGTGATCGATGATCGCGGGGTACGTGTTGATTGGGAAAGGGTGAGATGATTTCTTTTTTATGAATTATGATTTTATTGGTACTAATTCGAAGAAAATAAATTCCTTGTTTATTTGCTGTTTGATAAAGAAAGCAATTAATTCTTGGACCGATGGAGTAGTTTGATGAAATTAATTAAAATTACTTACAATCAACTTACAAAGGAAAGGTTAAGGAAATGTGTGGATTTATTCGTTTCACACATTCCCGTTTAATAGCCATGCGTTAAACGAGTGACGATAATTGCATTTAATCATGGACGCTATCCGCCATCGATTCCGCCTGCATCACAAAGCAATCGTCGATGTGATCGATTATTGAACTCTCCAGCAGCTGTCACGATTTATCAATATTCGAACGATTGTGAAACGATTCTATTTCCGCTTCTGTTAGCTGGACAGGCCAGACAGTTGGACACCTCGTACACACCTAGATGGCGGTAATTTTCTTTTCCCCTTACGTGACACCGGGGGTCTGCTGATCGGTACAGGAAGATTTTCCATCACACAATGTGCCACCATAGTGATAGTGACGCTGCGCCGTGCTAAATGTTAATGAAAACCTTGTGCGAGTGCGGCAAACCGCACGCGGATGAATTATGTATCAGTGTGCGATCGATTATGCGGTTCGTTCTTGTTACTGCCCCGCTGGGTGGACTGGGCAGCGTTCGTGTTTTTATTCTCAACCACGTCAGCAACAGGAGAAGAAGAAGGAAAGGGACTAAACAAGGGTCAATCGTGGCGATCGTTTCCTTCATTCCTTTCTTCTGATGCGTTTCCAGCGGACTCCCCTGAAGGAAGTGCGGTGCGTTTGTTCAAGGATTTTCCGTTTTCTTTTTGTGTTACTGGTTGCGAGTGCGTTAATAACTAGCACTGCCAACGGAGCTATTTCACCTCAAACGGGCGACCTTTTGAGTGCGATCGCGTTTCAGTTCAATCTGCGCACCACGGCGCGGATCGAACGGCAGCCGCCGGTGGGGCCCGGTCTTGCAAAGGTCGCAAAACATTTCTCGGCGATAGGATGCCGCCTTTCCGGACCGCCCTGGGACCGATGGGAGATTACGCTGGAAGCGTTAGCCAAATGCACATCACACGCTACGAAATCGATCGTACGAGCATCGGCTAATCAACCGGACTGGAGTGAGGTCTGCTACGTTTCTGGTGTCTGCCACTGTCGGCCCGGTACTTGGTGGTGAAGCCCTACTGCCAACGGACAGCCAGACGCATCACCGTTTGCCGTTGCCAGCGTTACGTCGATACGTAAGTGCGAGCGCGCGCGCGAGAGAGAGAAATAATTATAATCTGACAAATTTATTTCATTTATTCTAATAAACCTTCGCACAAATGACATAAGTGATCGGTGTCGGTTCATTGAAATAGATATTTTCATTTGATTACTGTCGGTGTCGCCATTTTTGCCGTATTGTTATTGCACCATCGGCATCGGGATTATGAGCTGGCTGACGGTTTGTCCCGGCAAGTGCGATGCATCGGGTGTACAACCGCAGGGGGGGTTCAGATGTTCAAAGGTAAACGATGATGCCACCAGTGGTGAAGGTGTGTTTAGAGTTTAACAGACATTTTTAAGCAAACTTTTTTTTAAAGCAAATATTTATTATTTGTAATAAGTCGGGAGCACGCTTTTGTTGTGTAATATTTTCTTAGTTTAGGAAAAATCTCTAACCCTTTGGACAATAATAAATATCGATCTTCTTATATGGATATGGGTTGTAATGTGATTAAATGACTTAGATGCGGCCTCATTTCGAGAAATATTCTTCACCGACCCGTTTATGTGAACATCAATAGACAAATATTGAGTCCAGCGTGCATTTTTACAGCGAATGCACGGCGGGTTGCATTGGAGACGGCTACCCAGCACGCCAGCCATCCCCATTGCGCCAATGGTTGTTGGCGTGAGAAAAAATCTCAACCGCACCGTTCAGCACGAGCGAGCTTAGAACCTTGAGTCCGAAAACTTCGTACACCTTTCCGGGTGATGCGAGAGAGGTAAGAGTGGGGGGAGGGGGAGGGGGGGGGGGGGATCGATTTTGCAGAAACTCCTACTGCGCCGGTCAGGCCCTACTCGAAGCACCTCGGGCAAATGTGACCGCTCGTGTGTCGTGGTCGCCGTACGCCGGTGCAGTGCAAATTGCACTTCGCCTGAAGTTTGCTGCCACCGCTGCTGCCCCAACTGTGATGTGGCCGGGCTCGGACACCAGTGGCTGCCAGTGGTCGACCCCTTCACACGAGCGGCTCCAGTGCGAACCTTCACAGAGCGTCGCTGTTCTAATGCTGGCTCGAATTAATCGATAATGGATATATGCCCCATAATTAATGGCCATCCGAGCGGCCCTTGTGCGGAGGTTCGCGTCGTCTGTGTCGCGCAAGTCACCGGCCAGTACCAGGATGCGAGGGATCAACCGTGCGTCAATATGGTGGCGATGATGATACCGGATCAATATGCAAATAGATGAAAGGAATGGCAGACCCCGGCCGGGACGATGTGTGCTAAAAATAGGACATTCACAGAAACGATCGGCGCTGCGGTTGGAAAATGTTCTAACGCTTAAAACAAATCTAGCGCACAGCGAATCGCGTTTGTTTGTCCTGTCTCGCAAGAATACCCTATTCGCATTAGCGTCGAACGAAATACCACGACATTGGTGGGTGGAAATGATTGATTATGCGGATGCTAACATGCATTCATTTTCGTCATGCTAATGTTGGCAGACATTTGCGAACGGTTTTGCAATATGTTGATCCCAAGAATCGACCTACCGTAATGTGTCGGGATGATATTTGCTGCTGCAATTATCTGCCATAATGGTGTGCGCTTGGCGTGCTTCTTAAAGATCGCAATGAAAACGAAAGTTTGCAATGTACTTTTTTGGATAATTTCATATAAAGAAATGATAGCAACACGCACTGCATACTTTCTCCGGAGTGAAAACAAATTGCATCATATTAAATGCCCACTTTTCACACCTCATCTCTTAATCGCGCGGTGCCAAACCCTCTATCCGGTAAGGTTAATTGTGTGCCGCCTTTCCGCATACAGGAAGCTAACTGCACCGCAAAAACCGACCTCAGCGGTTCAAACGGTTACGTGATGTCAATTATTAAACAATTAAAGTTGTGCCGTGCGCGAAGCCAATATTGCACAATTAATTTCCTGTCAGCCCTGTGCTCGGGATAAATGCATGATTTATGGACGAGCCTGGGCCGGAGAACGCAAACGCAAACATCAACTGGCATTCCACGCCGAGGTGTGTATGTAATTTTGCCCCGCGAGCGATCGAACGTAAGGGCATCCCTTTTTTTCTCGCGGGCTCGAAAGGGGTGATGATGAGCCCGGGCGTACATTTCGCAAGCCGCAATGTGCAAAATGTGCGTCTCGTACTGTGGTGTTGCTTAAAAGCCGAAACTCAATACGCAGTTGATATGAGGCGTCCTCTCGACCGGATGCCGGAGTGTGCTAATCGCGCACACGCGCACGGTCGCACACATTCTACGCCAAGATCCTAAGTTATAGGCAGTCATTTATATTATGACATAATTCCAAATGTGATTCGCAAACTGAAAGCGATCTGCACGGTGCGACGAGCGGGTTGTGACGGGCACTGCGCGTTTGCCCGTCTGTCGTTGCGATGGCGTAGGCAAATTAGCTAAAAAAGGGCCCTTTCGAGAATGGTGCTACTGGAGTTTTGATGTCATCAGCGGTACGGCGTTGCGTTGTTGTGCTGGATGCAATTGTTGCGTTTTTTTTTTTTTTACTGTTTCTTGCTCGTCCCATAATGCTACTGGGTCGGGTGCTAGATGCATCGATACATCGCCAACGCTACGGAGCAGCCATTGAAAGCAGCGAGATGTAGATTTGATCGATCGAGTGATCTAGCGCTAGTTTTGCTGAGATTAATTTCAATCTAGGTTGAAAGGTGACGATCTTGGGCTTTGTTGCGCGTCAAGGCCAGTTACGGTACGGTTTTGTGCTGTTGAAGCTTCCAACAACTTGGAGCCGGGAGGGTGAGGTGAGAGTTAGTAGCAAAAGGAAGATAGTAATTGTATTCAAATTAGAGACTACAGTGCACGGTAGTCAGATGTGGTAAACATTTAGAGCACACGAAGTGTACTAGGTATGGTACTTTATTATGCAAATGAAAGGAATACTCTGCTCGTGATTCATTTTGATAGAAAGACATTTTTATGTATGTGTACTTAGTAAAATTTTAATACTAATGTTATTTTAATTTATTTACAATCAACTGAGAAGAAAATGTCTCCCAACCGGTTTATTTCGAAGTGAACTTGTGTTAATAAAGTCGAGATAATCTAGGATCTTTGAGGTTGCAATACTACAATGAAGACGAAAATTTGAGAATTGAGCAAAAGCTGACCATAAGTAAATGTGTCACAAAGTCTATCGCTTTCAAGTATGGAAAAAATATAAGACTGAGCTTAATGTTTGGCATTTCTATTTTAATAAAGAAGCATCAGTGGAGAGCTGCAGTAAATTCTTGAATTTCACCCCGCTCAACGTGAGGTTTTATATTACATATAATATAAATATAATATATGATTATAAAATAATGTTTACTTATAGATTTATATTTAGGAACAACTTCGATTCTGTTGATTTTATAAATAAATATTGAAATAAGCTTTTTTTGCAAATTAATTAATATCATTTTCATGTCCATCATAGAAACGTTTCTCGTCCAATCCGGACATGTTTGCACAATGTTCGAACGAGCCTATGTCAAATCTGTCCAGAACCACCGTCAACGGTTCTCGAGTTTAACTTAACGAACATCAAAATATGGACGGGCGAACGAAAGAAAAAAAAAGACGCAAACTCACTTACCCGAATGAGTATGTTGGCGCCTCTATTATTATGTGCACACTACACGGTAACGGCAATGGCAGCTGTAAACTGTGTGTGCTTCGAACAGACTCCAAACGGTTCTGATCCGTCCCAGGCTCATTTTCGTCACAGTCAGCCGGTACTGTTTTCGGGCTCGTGCTTTTGGGATGCATTATTAGTGCTTGAAGGGCTTGTTGCGCGTTACGTGCATTATTACCGGCGATCGGTACCGTGATCGAACGGGAGATGGAAAAATAATAAAAAGAATGAAAACAACGATTGACACCGTAACCTCGTACGGTTCTAGTGGCATGGCAAACGTGTCACATTCTCGGTGACTGACACTCTGCTGGGCATGGAATGGAATGAAGGAAATTCTGCGCTTTGTGGAGCCTGTTTGAACTCTCATGGCGGAGTCGTGTCGGCGGAAGGCTTGGTAGGGCAAAACTGCAAACAAGTACAGATCATTAGAATTAAGCGTTTACGTTCAACGCTGTTACGTTCTGCTTGGTATTCGTTAATTTAAATGTTTACCGTTAAACTGTTGCAGCATCGGTCAGCACGAACAATGTTGCATGGTAAGGTTTGTACAGACAGGAGTGAATTAATTTGATTTTAAAATTCAAACATAAAATGTATCTCATAATTCTATTTGCATGAAGATACTTACAAGGCATTCCTTCTTTGGTTTTATCGTTAAAATTGTAACTTTAAACAGACTACCATACATAGCAGAAGTAGCGCCCTAAGCATCAATACCCTGAATATCTGATTTAAGAATACAATTAATTTAACATAAAAGCCTACAGAATAATCCTCGGTTTGTAGAATTAGAACGTTGTCTCGCGCGTTCTGAGTAAAGCCTCAAGAACTTCAGATCTCTACTCCAGTGTAGTGGAAAGCCTTTCGATCGATTTTTTCACATCCAATGGGGAAGACCTAAAGGAGTCCTAATACGCTGGTAATGTCCATCCAGAGTATCAGATTTAGACATGACTCAAGAAATTCAGTCTTATGAATGCACGACATGCAGAAAATCCACCAAATGCTCGCGAAAAGGAATGTTCGAATTCATCCGCATCCCACATGTTCTGCCACCCGGACATGAGAATGTTCTTTAAAGGAACGAAGGAGTTCTTGAACTGAGAGGGCGATTGACGCCTACTGTGGTCCGTGTTGTTGAATTAATATTTATTAGCAATTTACGATCATTGCATCACTATTGTCGAACACAATCCTTGTTTTCTCACAAAAAGTTCAATCGTTTGTTGATATGAGTCTTTCAAAATGAAAGGGAAATTTGCACAACCTGACCCAGTTCAAACAAACCTGGACACAGTCCAAAAGCGGCTGAATAGCTTTTAATTATTTTCCCAAAACTCCAAAGAAGCCAAGTTGGACCAAGCGCATTGAAAAAAAAAATCCCTCCCTCTAAAACTGTACCTTGGCACGATCGAGTCCGTGACGCACGCACGTGACGTCCAGCGCCGGTCTGACCTTTTCATTCGTTCGCTTCCTTTAACTTTCCATCAACATCCCAGCACACCCTTTCAAATGGCGCATCATCGGCACATCATCATCTTCATCAGCCATGGTTCCTACACGGCTAGAAAACAAATGCAGATATGATTATGATTCCGACCAGCACGGCTTGTGGTGACGGAGCACGATCCGTCCCGTTTGGTGGGGGCGATTAAAATCTAATGTGATTTTGATTGAACCCAGTTAGCCCGGACCGTCGGAAATGGACATTTTGGACGGTGCGGTTGCGACTTGCTTCATCAGCGATAAGCAGCCGAGATTATCGCACACCGGATCCGAGCGTCTTGCTTTAGTGGACCAGCATGTTGCGCATAAATAGAAGTAGCGTAGCGCGCGGACACACTCGTGAGATGGTTACGCGTTGCATGCGCATAGTGCAGCGCAGAATCGGACTTTCTAAATTTGGTTTTAATCGGACCGTTTATCCGTTTGATGTTTTTATAACGAATGGAACGGATTGGGATCTAAATGGGTGAGGGATTTTTCCAGTGCGATACTGAGGGATGTGATTGATATTTCATGCTTCGCATGCTAAACGAGCAAATCATAGCACATGTGCAAATGGCTTTGTAAGATGTGAAACAGAATTATGCTAACTTCAATGTTCTTGCTTTTTGTTGTTTCTCTTACAAAAAGGTGTTAATTGATCGCTTTTGTTACGCGTCCTTCAAGGAGCGTCTGTATTCTATCAAATATGGCGTAAGTAACACCTCATGGAGATGGCGACCCGTACAAACATTAATCTAATTCCACTACAATGCTATCAGCATTGTCCTGCAGGACATTTGTGGCCTTTAGATTCCAGCTTCCCTCCCCATAATATAACCCAGACTACCATAAAAAAGATACTTGAAAGCCGTTTCCTCAAATTCCTTCTCGGCACACACACCTTCGCGAGACGGCTTCCGTTCGGTATCGATTACGATCGGCATTGTACAAAATGCCCGACGCCCGCGTGTACCCCGAATGCCTTCAGCAATCGCGGTCCCGAAACGCGTTGCACTCGTGCCATAAAAGTACACTCCGACTACCCCAAATGAGTGTATTTGTTGGCTGCTAACAAGCGTTTGATAAATTACCGCCAACTCGTGCGCTCGTCCATCATACTGCGGGTGAATTAATCAGACATTAAAATTAATTAGCGGATTAGCTTGGTTTGGGTGGTTCGGTGGGTGAGTTTGGTTAGCGGGTTGAAGCAAGCCGTCGAGGGTGGTGGGATAGGATGTGTGATGATCGTTCAGTTTTTCGGTTCGGATCGGTCGGGCACAGTTGAACGCTTCACGCTTCACGCTTCCAGGCGTGCGCGAATGGAACATACACGCCCACGCGCGTGTGGTTTAGATTTTTAGTCTTTTTTTCTCAACTTTATCTGTTTCACCTTCGGCAAAGAACGTGGTGCAAGCGCGCTTGTAGCGTGGCACTAAGGAGGAAAGATATATTTTTTTGCTCGAGAAGCAATAAATAAGATTTTTTGCTGTGCTTGTACACGTTTAAAGTTGCTCGGTTAAAGTTTTTGCGTTGCTTTGTTTAAATAAAATGGGAATAATTTATTAATAATTTCAAAATATTGGTACTCATAGCAAGATTCTATAGAATTTAAGCAAAAAATATTTCATGTAACGAAATTTTTAGTATTGTTTTACAAATGGTACTATTATTTTAAATAATTAATCTTATCAATTCTTCCTAATACTGACGCACTACATAGTTCACTTTCGTTGCCACCCGCGCGGTGTAGTAAAATTTATGTTCCGTCCATATTCCCATCCATAGCTTTCAAGCGCGATCGAGTGACCACGCTGCCACCAAATTGATACGCTTCCAACGGCTGTTGAAAGGACGCAGAGCAACGTCAAGCGTTGTCTATCAATCATAACAACCGATTAGTGATGTTAGTTGTTTCTCACCACCAACCCTTGTTTCTACCAACAACCATCATGAAATTCATGACGTTGGACGAAAATTAGACAACACGCAAACTCCCACCTATTTCGGCAGCATGAAAAAAGGGACAGAATGGCGATAAAAATAATGCTCCACCACAGAGCACCACATTGCGAGCGCGCTCGCGCGACTAGAGCATTAATGATGCGCGTCTCGGGCGGCTTATAGCTGCCTGGGAGGGAAGCAAACAAAAAAAAAAAACAGCCCCAAAAGGAACCAATTCCACCCGCTCGCACGCGCAAAAGATTGATTGATGAAGCCGGGGGGCAAATCCGAGAGGTCGCGCGTTTGCACCTTCTTTGACGGTTTCGAAGCGGCCCGGATCCCGGACGACGTATCGAAGGCTGCGCCCAGCTGGCGGCGTCATTTCATGCCCCCCCCCTCCCTCTTCTCACCCCTTCCCCCTCTTTTGAGGGGTGCGAGTCGGCTCGACGGGGGGGGGGGGGGGGGGGGGGGGGGGGGGGGGGGGGGGGGGGGGGGGGGGGGGGGGTTGCACGAAAGCGATTAGGTGCGCTATCGCACAGCTTCACCGCGTTAATGTTCGACAACGGCTTCGCGCCGGGTTGGAATGTGCGTCCCGGAACCTGGTGGAATCAGTGCCCGGCGGCTTAGTTTAGGATGGGTGCTACCGCACTTTAGCAATCTGGATCTTCGGTTTCTCCGGTGAGGATCGTTAGGATGCGTGCTTTCCTGTACGGGCGGCGTGTGATAGTGGGTGGAGCTCGTAAGTAATGTGATATGTGGCTGGCAGGAGTGTTTCTAGGGCAAGGTTTTATTTCTACATCGAACCTCCCAGCGGGATACTGTGAGGTAACCGTACGACGGCGGATGGACCGCGGCAATAAAAAGTTTGTCTAATGGCGTTTTACACAGTAACGTGCTTTGTTTTGAGCATATTTTAGGAAGAATCATTACCTTTACTATTGAATACAACTACCACTAAGAATAAGCAATTTTAAAATGAGCTTAGAACTTGAAGATTGTATGAAGTTTTAAATTAGTGATATAGCACATTTTCACAACAATTAATTTTTGAGACAGAATTTTAGACATTACAGTTGGTAGATTTAATTTTGAATGATGACCTAATCAATGTAACACCTTAATTGATTGATAGCTTGGAAGCGATCTGTCAATTCTGTATTCAAACGTGTTTGAGCAATTAATTTCATTACATGCTTGAATCGATTATGTCTGTCATTCGTTACACATACTTGTCCGACTTGAACTATTTCTCCAACCATAGGATCGTGTAGCAATAAAGATATGGTTAATCTTGATATCTACGTACAATCCAAAAGATTTGATTTCCCTGCAGCAACGCTAACTTCAATTGAAGTGCTTTTCATGTCACTGACTGACAGCCAATTCCCGTTCTCATTTTATAATACACTTTGCCCGCACGTAGATGGCCACTTATGATTATTGATTGCGTACGCCGCAGGTTTCATAAACACACACCGCAAATGAGTTCACCTCCCGACGATCGTGCGTTTCGCTTTCGAAAAAAAAACGGCCGAAACGGAGTCCCAAAATGGAGACTTCTTGGGTGGTCTCTCATCATATCACAGCAGGCGTGCCAAGGCATCGGAATGAAATGAAGAGCAAAGAAAGAAAGAAAGAAACATCGCCATCTCAAGCAAATTCATTAAATTCTTGCCTCCAAAGTACAGATGTTTGTTCAAGGCGCCTCTGTTGGTGCGGAAAATTCATTTCCTTTTTTGGAAGCTGCGCATGGCACGGCGCAAGGGCACACCGGTGAAGCATTCGCTCACCTTATCCTTGCTCGCAGTCAACCTGGTCGAATGATCCCGCCTGCCCGGGTTATAATTGAATTAAATGTAATCATAATCATTAGCAGCCATTTAATGGAGCAGTTTAAACGAAAGTCCCGGGAGGTTGTGATTTGGTCCTTGGGCGCCCTTGTGCGCTTGGACACGGGAGCAGCACGCCGTGGAACTGCGGGAGGCTGCAAAACTCCCGATCCAAAAAATGGTCTGCCTAATAATGTGAGCCCATCAAGATTTACGATAATGGTCACTAAACGTGTATCTTTCACCTCTAACACGCTGCGCCCGGTGGTTTGGTCGATCGTACGCGAATTGCGAAACGGGGAGGATATTGGTACGATCGCGAAAGAAAGAGTGTGTGCAAGAGACAAAGAGAGAGTGAGATAGAGAGAGAAAGAGAGCGAGTAATTTTTTGCTGCGAAAGGTAGCGAATAGGGAAAGATCCAAACAACATAGAAACATAGTGACGCGCCGGCTTGATGCCAGACAGCCAGCCGGACAGCGTTGGACAGAAGTGCCAAGCGACATGTGTCGAACAAGTGTCGGACTACCGGGCGACCTTCGTTCGGGACTGCGTAAGTTCTTGCGGCGTGGAGTCGTTTCAATCAAACACTCAATTTTCAACGATTGGCGCTTAAGACGCGTTGCTTCCTTCTCTTCTGCTGTGTTGTGTGCGTCCCTTTACGGACGCCACCTCACCGGTTGCAGTGAAGCTGTATAATCAGCGATAATTCGGCATGGTAACGAATGTTTTCGCGCTAGCCTGCTGCGCGCCGGGCAGGGCCAAAGTGGACCGTTGCTGCTCCGGAAACGGGTGCTCAGTTAAGAAGTTTAAGTCTTTTCCTTTCGGACCACCTACATCGTGGTGGACCTACTTTCATCTGGCACTCGCCAGCATTGAAACGAACGACCGAACGGAATAAAGAATTAAGGTACTTCACATTGGTGTACGGTTGGGGTGAACTCTAGCTGAGCTGAGTAAGGACTTTCGATGTAGGGTGTGTTTATAAGTGAATTAATAATTCG
>STHB01000003.1:15302337-15338116 GCA_018908115.1 Anopheles rivulorum
AATTTAATAATCACATTTCATTACATTTACCTTTGCGGAAGAGAAATCCAAAATGATTGGAACATTATGGGCGGACACATATTGTGTTGTAGTGAGCTATAAAGCCTCAAACGTCTCAAAATTCATCCAAATTTGCTATGAATGTGTTTTAACAGATTTAAAAAAGTTAATAGCCTAAAAGTATGCAAAACGCAATACAAATGATATTCTAAAGAGTTTTCCAATTGTTGCGAATGTCAAAGTTGCGTACAAACCACTAGCATACATATTTTCTATTAATTTCTGCTATACTATGAACAAAAATGTTCTTTGAGCTACCTCTAAAGTATTTTTAGCAAAAAAAATTTCCATGCCACTAATAAACAGAATTTAAACATATAAAAAGCGCTTGTTTATATGTTTAGCTACAACAACCAGCCACCAGAGGGCAGCAGTATCAATAATAGTCGATACAGAACTTGATTAAACGCATCATCTGGACTTGACAAGTGTTTTTTCTAGTAAGAAGTCTGGTAAGCAAATATTGACCTAATGTCCGAGATCATTTATTTATGGTTTATTTACATTTCTGTCTCAAAGAACATTTAGCATCCTTCATCGCACCTGTTCCAACAAATTCACCGTACTGGAAACTGTTCAATAAAAAGGATTGACATCATATACATTCCATCACGTCCGAGTGAAAGCGCAGAAAGTGTGAAGAATATAGAACATGGAAGTTAAATTTATTTCGATAATTGTTACCTTGGGGCTGATTTGTCTGATTCAGGTGCGATTGAATAACTCATCTTCATCTTTTCTTGGCACAAATATTCTTTTTCTTACTAATACCCCATTCCAAAAAACATATTTCTTGTTTCTTAAGCTTTCAACAATCGAAGCCACACAATGGCACGCAAAACAGTTGCTGCCCTACTTCCGGCGCATTCAGCTGGACCGGACGAAGAACAGTGTCTACCAGCACAACGTGCAGGATGGCATTAAGATGCATCTGCGCGTACCTTTGATGCAGAAAGCGCTCTGTTTGCCGAAAGGCACCAAGGTATGTTGCACGTGGCGTATTAAATGTTTCCCATTCGCGATTAAATCTTAAAATCACACCAATTTCTCTCGCTCCTCCAGCTATCGTCTGACTGTTTGAATCGAATGGTCGATAAAGCTAGACAGCACGAGAATAAATTTTACGCCCGCTTCACTTACGCCTGCAAGAAGCATGCGGAATATTCGTCCGATTGTTTGGAATCTGGTCGACCGGCGTACTATCGCGACCTCCGGAACCTCGTCAAAGAGACGGTGAATTGTTGGAAGGTGTAGATAAACGGGCGCGGTTTCGAGCTTCTGTGCTCTTGGTGTGGGTTGGTGTGGCTGTGATTTGGTGGGAGGGAGCAAATAATCACAATCTATTTACCATCAAGTAGCGGAACAATCGATTTTGGGAAATATACATTTATTCGGCCTCATTCTCCCGGGACGGAGGACGCGATTTCCGTTTATTTAATTTCTCCTGCAAGAACGACCTGTTTTTGTGTGCCAACCCAATTCCGAAAAGAGGCGAAATTATTGAAACAATGCTATGTCAACATGCTGCTTAACGACCCATCTTGAACGTCGTCACCAACAACAACAAAAAATTGAAGATTCGCTCGAACCACTAATAATACGATGAAATCCCTTGAGCCACAACCCGAAACCCCGGCGAAGGTTGATTTGGGTTTTGGTTGAAGTGCACACACAAAAAGGGTTCCCGTGCTGTTGTTCTAACCGGCTGCAGGTTCTGCTACTAACTGTCCTGAAGTTTGGGGAGTTTTAGGAAAAAAAAAACACGAAACTTGCCCATAAACCGTTTCCAACCTTGGAAGGACGTCCGACGATTGGTGCTGGATAGTGAGTTCACCCGGCTGATACTCTCCCACGGATGAGCGCAGAGGGAGCGACGGAAAAAAACACATCTCGAAGTTATTAAAACGTAACGCCACAGTTCCCAAAGTGTGGAAAGTCCATTACAGTCTTCGTGCTGGCCTTCCTGCCCTTCATCCATTTTCAGCTGTGTTTTTTAGTTTGTTTTATTTTTATGTAAAAGACTCGGGCTCCGGCTAAGGGTCAGTTTGCTGATCGACGCTGGTGCTGGAGCGGGCGCTGCAGTGCGTAATACAAGTGACGATAAATAAAGCTGCAAAAACAAACTCCCAGCATAATAATGGGCGATAAAGGCTTTCATTAAGGGGAGTAATGAAAGGACATTCATTTAGCGTTCCCTTCTTTTTTTCTTTCGTTTGTTGTCGACTTCCATGCTTATGGTAAATAGACTGGTTGGAGAGGTTTTACAAAGGAAAACAGACTGTAAAACAGACAGTTGTTTTTCTTTTTGTTTTTGGAGGGACTAGTCAAAACAAAAAGTTATTATTTATTTTGCTTGAATAATGGGTCCCAATTGGCATTGGCATGGAACGTTCATTATATTGGGAATTATAAATGTCCTAAACTTTATTTAAAAGTTAGAACCAAAATCGTTAAACGACTCTGCAACTCTTTATGCTTAAACCAGTACGATCGAAACGATTTCCTTAAATTGAATGTATGTTATCGTAAACACTTAAGGATTAAATTCCAAGCCGGATTATGCGTGAGCAACAGCAACCACACATAAAAAGGGGCACATTCGAGCAGTTCAAACAAATGGAAGGCGAACGGGCCATCACGAACCTTCTCCTTAATACGAACATCCCGAAACCCGAATTGACCACACGTGGTCGAAATTTGATAAGGATCTTGCCCTGCCAGCGACACAAACACCGTTCCGAACGAATCTCGACCGTATTTTCGCTCCCAAATGTGAAGAAGACTTGGAAGATCTACCCGCCATCGGGACGGATCTTTTGAATTTTACATTTGACCATTTATCGGGTGCATGTCTCTGAAGTCTTTTACCCAACCACTCCTTCCCCCCCCCTCCCCCCAAATCCCCATTGGTGCAGAAATTCTGTGAAATAGTTCCGTTGAGGTTTGATGCTTCTTCATTTCTCCGAACACGATCAAGAGAGACCCAAGAAAGGAAGAAAAAATGGGGAATATCGAGAAAAGGTATAAACACCACGCTGTAATCAAACTCTGGGGCACTTTTGTGGCTGGGCAAAGGATACATTTGGGATTGGGTAAAACCTGGTAAATGTAGGGGTAGGTGGGTGAGAGCATTTTTTTTTTTGCCCATCCCGGCTAGCTGTCTCTATCAAAGGGTAGTCCGAGTGTGGTCGGAGTTGAAAGAAGAAAAAAAACATAGAAACCGAGCAAACCATTTGGGCCCTGCAGGAAATGATGGCTTTGATCCAATCATAGCTTCTATTTTCCTTGCTTGTAGCATCAACTCCTCTCTGATTCACTCTGCCCACGTTTGATGGCATTTTGTTTCTTTCGCTGGTGTGCTTTGCCATCTTGCTCCGGGAAAGCATGAAATGAGAACGCACTATTTATAGGCAAGAAAAAAGAGAAAAATACATTTTCGTTTGCGCCAGACGTCCGTTCATTTGAACACACATTTGGATGTAATATTATGTCGCTTCCAGGAATGTAGCCGATTTTTTTTTTTTTGGTTTTGCTTGTCTAGTGTACAAATATGCGCAACAATTCTAATGGTATGCGGGACGATGCTGGATTAACATATAATTTTAGCAAAATGCGTCTAAAATAGATATTAGGAGCTCATCCTTCAGAAATTGAGGTTATTTACTGTGTCTGGGACGGATCAATTGCCTGATGTTTGGGAATTTTTAACTATTCGTCTATAGCTTCATTAAATTTCTCATATTTAATTTAATAATTCTATTACGGTTAACGATGTGAGCAATGCACATCGTTTGCTTTTCTAATTTCACTGTTCTCTTGCGAGCTTTTCTTTGAATTTTATTAGATTGCACACAAAACGTAACATTGCTTCATTGCTGCAGATGCGATGTGGGTGCCCGTCCCTAAGCATTTTTATTATTTTTAGTAGCAACCTGCACCACCAGAAAGTGAGCAGTGCGGAAGATTTAAGGCAAGGATTTATCTGCCGGATCGTTGCAAAAATAGCAAACCATCTCCCGGGACAGTAGTCAACCGGTTAGCGTGAAGTGATCAGCAGACTAACTCTCGGACCGAACCCGCGCTGCCATTGCAAGCGACTATACGCGGATCATCATGAACACTTCATGAATAATTCAACGGTTTTGTTTGTTGTTGTTTTTTTTTATAAACCTTTGAACATTTTTTTCCCACTGCTGTCTCTCGTTCCTCTTTTCACTCGCTGCCAAATGCGCTGAACTCCAATCCGGAAGCAAACAAAAACTCAAAGCGAAACAAATGCGCGAACCCTGCCAGTTTCACCTGGTATGCTTCCGGGATGCTTTGCTGCAAGTGGTCTGGCAGTTCTGTTCGCCTTTTGTCATTCGGTCCGAGATCGTCACATTGCGCTGGCAGGCGAACACATCATCGCAGGTCGGACTAGGGAGTCGTTGTTGGGCTAAAAGTTGCTGCTGAACTTTACTTGACTTTGGTTGTGTCGGGGTGAAGTCGGACCGTGGGATGAAAAAGAGAAAACTCAATCAAAATAATAACTCCAACGCAAATTGAGGAGAAGGCAGTGAGTTCTACCGGTGGGAAGAAAAGTAAAGCGCCTGATGTGTTTAGCCTGATGACAGAGTTTTAATTTACTCAGCATAGGGCTTTCAGCTGTTGAGATGTGTCACAAGCAATGAATACGTGTGTTGATGGTGCTGTCGGAGGATTTAAACTAAAGTTTATTCTTTTGGTGAACGGATTTTTTAAGATAAGCAGTCCGCTGACGGCGACATGATACACCCATATGGGCGACGAAGTTTTAATAAAATGTTTGCATTAAACTATAACTTCGCCCGTCATGCCGCGTGTACACTGTTACCTTAATAAGGAGAAAGAAGAAAAAACACTTTTACACAAAACAAATAATTCTTTTAAACAGAGTCTAAGAGACCTTTTAAGCAAAACCTTTCCTTCCATTCCCGCTTCCGGTATACCCGATATGCTTCCCCGCAACTCTAGCATCAACTTTTGCGTCAACTCAACGTATACTTCCGCCCAAATCCCATGGGGACTCTCCCGTCCCACCCCCCCCCAGAAGTCGAGCCATGCGGTAAATATTTGTTGCCATTTATGTTGGAAGCAACCGTCGCAATCTTTACGCTCGGTGGCCAACTTTTTTCCTCAGCTTTCCGGCAGGCCCGCAGGGATCAACAAACAACAAAAACTGTGGACGAAAACTTGCGCCCGTGAGACGAGCCCGCACTTCGCCCTTGGGTGAACGGCCCATGTTTGGCAAGAAGTTTATTCTGCGTAAGGAAACTTCGAGCTTTTGGGTGCTGCTGTTAAATGTCCTGCCCCGCTTGATGGAGTGCGAGTGATGTAGGGAAAATAAGATTTTTTTTTCTTCGCACGGTTCCATCCCCTCGCCGACGGTGCTAATAAACTGGCGTGGAATGAACTGAGCGCACTGGATGGTGGGAAGGCGATGAAATAACTGTCAGACACTGTTTTCGTGCGTCGAAAAAGGGAGAAACAGCTCATCTGCTGCTGAATTTTGATTTAATTAAAGAAATCGCTTTAAAATGGAATATAAATTGGTTCATTTTCGGCATGCGGACGGGCGGCACAGCTGCCAGCAATCATCGGCGATGGCTCAATTGGGGAAGCTTTCCAACCGATGCGTCGACGTCGGAGCTTTACACGAGTGTAGTAATTTGTAACGCAAAAAACAAAGGAAAAAAGGTATTGCTATGAATAATTTGTTTAACGGATTGCATACATTAAGGCGGGAATGAGTAAAAAATCAATTTTCTTTCGTTAATAACAAAATCATGATTTATAAAACAAATCGTGCAGGAAAAAGCTACACACGATGCTAGAAAATAATTGCAACATCCCGCTGTGTTACCAACGGTCCCGTGTTTGGTCACAATAAATGGACACGTGACAGGACGTCCCATTGAGATGTTGAAGCATTCCATTCGTCTGTTGGGCAAAAAAAAAACAAAACACCAAACTTTTTCACTATCCACAGGTATCGATTCGCTATTGGAACACGCACAAAAGAATACACTCGCTGACGCGCTGAGCAGCAAAAAATGGTACAAAAACATCTCACCTAGAAGCAATCCGCCCAACTAGAATCTGATAAGGGACGAAGCGGAAAGTTAAACAAGTGTAAAGAATAAGAAACAAGCAGCACGCAACACGCACAAGCAACACAAAAAAAACCTCCCAAAAGTCAACTCCATTCGGCTTCAGCTCCGGGGTTTCAGTTTTCAGATTATTTTTCCCGATTTTTCCAACCCTCCCGTTCTGCCGCCACCATCAGTAACCTCCATGCAGCAGCAGCATGCCAAAGATCGCCCGCAGCGAACGATGTAAAGAATCTTGTCAAATTTTCCATCTTTATTACAACATTCTTACAGCGCGCGTAACGAGCGAACGCGGCGAAATTTTTTCGGGCACGACCCAGTTGGTGATTTTAATTTCGAGCACGTCCCATGTGTCCAAAGCTCTGGCGCACAACCATTCCCGTCCGAGAGTGGATGCGTGTCTGCGTGTTTCTCGCTCGTATGAGTCGTTAAATGGGTGGGTAGGGTGGTGAGGGGAGGGAGGGGAAAGGCAGCTAGGGCAGTTCTATAGTCAAAGCTTTCCCTCGAGACTAAAATGACTGCTGAAAGGAGGGAGAGAGGGATGAAAAAACTCATCATCGAGAAAACTGTTAAGCTCAACAGACAGAAGTTTCAATTCTGTCAACTCGTTTTCTGTTTGCCCTTTTCTTTTTTTTTTGTTCAGTTCACATGCTGGAATTGATGTCCTGTCGTCAAACTTCTTCACACTGGTCAACCAACAATGGAATGCCTTTTGTTAACTCGTCCTCCGTGAGGTTTGTGGATAGGGTTTCATCGCTTAACCATCCGGATGACTTTTGAACGGGATGGATTTTTTTTTCCACTCATGAAATAGATGATATCTTTACTTATTTATTTAACCGGATGGCTTTGACATGCATGAGTATTCTCATTTCCTTTCCAAACAAAATGCACTCTAAAGATGACTACAAACTCAAGAGCTACCAATAAACTCAAATCAAATACAAATCTTGTAAATCAAAAGCATTCCCCTGCAAGGAAATGTGTAACAAATTCTTGAATTTTGAGAAGCATTTTTCTAAGCAAACTGAAACAACTTTAATAACGCGCTTCTTTTTTCGCCGAGCTACACACTACCAACTTCAACCTCAAAGCTCCAATAAACTTCAAGGCTTACCGGAGTGTGAATAACACGACCGAGCCGAGAGGTACGCCAAAGCAATATAGCGATCTCTTCTGTACGACAGATTCAATTACTTTCACGTCAGAGGGATCAATTCATATGGAAAGACAGCTGTTTTCCGCATTGATGATCAATTGCGAAATTGTGCTATATTTCGAAGCAGTAAACGAAGACGCTGATTACGATTGCACCGTTGCTTGACGAGCAACACAATTTATTTAATCATAATTATTTACTTTCAAATGTAATAAGCTCAATATCCTTCGTTTGAGCTTACTAGATTTTCTACCGAACAGAATTGCTTGGATGAACTTCTGCCAAGAATGTAGGATAGCAACACAGACTGGCTACTTCAAAGGACTTTCAATTGCGCTTCCAGGCAACTCCTTTTACACTCTACACCTTTGAAAGGCTGGGCAAAACATTCCACTTAATGTTACGACAAAGACTGCATGAAGAAGTTTGTGCTGGATGAGAACAATTTTCAAATGGAAAAGTAAATATTTTCTAGTCAGAAGAGAGCATACATATTTGAACAACTCCGTTCAATTGTTGCAACTCAGTTGTATGTAATTTTAGCTTTAGGTTTCTTAAAGCAATCTCTTTAATTACCTTCATCAACCAGGCAGTGTCCGATAAAGCAGTTTTGCTTCGGAAAGTATTCAATTAGCCACCACAAAACCACACTGAAACACTAGCACGTTGAAAATCTATCGTTTCGATCGTGCTCTTACAACTCCACCCTATCAGTTTGTAGTACCACCGCCACATCTCACACACCAGGAAAAGTAATGAGATTTTACGCCGTCTGTAGGAAGCACTAAAAATACTTACATCCCAGCCCAGAAGCCAGGCTCGATGGTTGATTGGAAAAGGCAAAAAAAGAAAATAGAACGAAAAAAGGATGGAAACATTTATAGGAAAGTAATTTTTCTCGCCGCCCGATCGCTGTGCACCATCGGTAGGCACATCGGTCTCTGCGGGCGACCCATTGGTCAACCGCAACCTATCTAATTGGCTTCCACCGTAACGGCTTGAGTCGCTTTGAGGTCAACCACATACACGTTTCTGCTTTGTGCAGGTGTTTTCGAACAAATTATGGTTCACCTGCACCTTACCCGAAGCGTGGAGAGCGTGAATAGAGCTTTGAAGCTTGCCCGCGACCGAACGCGTCTGTGTGACGGGAAAGTAATGCCAACCCCGAAATGAGATCCTAAGGATAATGGGCCGGGTGTGAGATGTGCAGCCATCCTTCCAAGAACACCCCACACGAAGGGGAAAGTTCTTTTAACCGCACACACTGGTATGGTTTACTGTTTCACTCGTATCTAACTATCGCCCACTGGGAAAAGCCCGGGAAAAGTCGTACTTGCAGGCGTAAACTAAAGACACAGTGAAAGAGTGAACGAACACACCTCCGAAGACAACATGTTGATAAAAACACACGCAAGAAATTAATATCCCCGATATACAGCTACCGTTGTATGTTGCGGTACGACAAGTTCCACGACCGTTCCACAGGGTCAACGTCATCGTGCGCGCCACGGGCCGGGACCGCGCGGAAAGTATTTTGCGATTGTAATGAGAAAAGTTTGCCACAATTTTATCGCGAGTCGGAAAAGTTTGCCACGCTCGTAAGGATGATTCGGCGTATCAATGCGTAACCGTTGCCGTCGTTCGAGTGCTGAACGACTGCGTTGAACACGGTTTGCAAATTGTGCGAATATTCATTGCTGAAATGGTTGGCATGGAGGTTGTTTCAAAACTTTTACAGCAAACGATTAACGCCAGAAATTTTTAAATTTTCTTTTTTTTTTATTGTTTTTGGAAAAGTATCGAGTTATTTCTGTTTTAAAGTGACAGTTTTATACTTAAAACATTTATTTTTGAATCTAAAAATATAAAAATAACAATATTCGTATCCTTGGCTCATAATAGTAAACCTCGCACAAGTCCCACCACAATTGTTTCCATCTTGTTGCAAGCTGCCACTTTTATTCCGTTTTATTAAATATACTTTCCATTTCAAAAGAATCTTCACCAGTTTTTGGGAAAGGATCGGGATTCTATTTGAAAGTGACATGTTTTTATAACAAAATAAAATTATGTTTAAAAAATAAACAAAAAATCAAATATCTGACTCATAATAGCAAACCTCGCACAAATCCCACCAGAAAGGTTTCCATCATATTGCAAGTTGTCAATTTTTCCGTTTTAGTCGACATATTTTACAGAAACAGTAACGAAGCGAGTTCCATTTTAAGCAAAATCCTCATCATTAACCATTCATGGCATGCGTATAAAATTTTATCATTCAAAATCACTTACACGATGTTCCTGGGTACACAGAGAAAACAAAAACACAACAGCATTACACAACACAAGTAAAAGTACACATAAGAAAGGCCACGTGCTTTAGCGCTGACATGATGAGCGAAATTTATTTGCATGTCCTTACTTTGTCTTCCTACACTCGGCATATACCGCGTTACCGGGGTAGCTTACGCACCGTAGAGAAGAAAAAAAAAACAGAGAAAAAGCGTAACCACTTATATACAAAAAAAGGAAAGTATCGTTACGTGTGGTTCATACAACAAAGACAAAAACACAAAGGAAAAGAAATGAAATGGCGCATTGAGCAAATGTGAAATCATAAACATGCCACCAGCAAAGGTGGCTAATATTTCATTCAATCTTTCTCTTTGTTCCCTCTTTCTCTCCCTCTTTCTCTCTTTCTCTCTCTCTCTCTCTCTCTCTCTCTCTTTCTTTTTCTTCTCATCCTCCCCGCTAAGTCTTCCCATTTTGGGTGGAATAAAAACTGTCCTCTCACGCGCGTGTGTGCTTACGGATAAACCATCGGGAAATGGCTGATGGACCTTTCGCTCGCTTTTAATACGCAACCATATTGCTTCCGGTCGTTTCCTTATCCGCGCAGGAAAACGTGGCACTTTGGGGTCCCATTTTGGGCTGGGTTGTTGAATTTTTTATAGCATTAAATAAAAACAAAAAACACTTGCCAAAGGTGTCCACCTTGGGCGCAAATGGGCGCGTGTCCTAAGAACTATGGTGGACGATGGAATGCTGAACGGTACCCGTGATCCGTTACTCTTATTATGTTCCGGGACAAGGAACGTTAGGAATTTCATCGCAGACTTAGACGATGGCTTAGCTGTTTTTTTTTCCCCAAGCTACCTCAGCTCCAACTCTTCGCAGGGTTGTTTCACGCTGTCGGTTTAATGTTTCATCCCGTGCCGGGTTCATCTTTTCTTCTGCCTCTCCCGTTTGCTAAATGGATCTCAGCTCGTTGAGCGTGAAGAGCTCTCTCCTTCCTTTCAACAGTCGTTAGATCATTTTTCACTCATCCTTGCTTCAAACGTGCCCCGACAATTAGAGGCTTTCCAGCGAGGCAAGGCCAAAAATTTAAAAACAAACACGAAAAATACATCAACCACACTGTTGCAAAGAGTGTTTAAAAATCCGAACGGACCGGAGTGTTGGTTCCATTTCAAAGCAATGATTAAAGAGTGCGCCGTTTACGTTTTATATCACCCAAAACGTCGGTTCTGGTGTGGGGGTTCAACACGTTTGTTTCCTTTTTTTGTTGCTTTCACAATTTGTTCCAAGCCGTGAAACCTTTGGAAGACATAATTCCCGAAGGAATTTTTCTGTCACGGCTAGGTATGCCAGTTGACGATGATTAAAAAACATAAAACATCCCCACGATCCAACGGAGTGATGGAAAGCTAGATGCTTTTCTTTTTCCTGGAAGTGAAGCGCTACTCTGGAACGGGGGCAAAGGCTCTTAAATAGCGAAGATGACGCAAAAAAAAAACCGAGGAGGACATCACGCATCCGTGAACGTGAAATTGACAGCCAAGAAGCATGCTAACGAACGAGCGAAATTAAGCCGCACATCAATCAGACCAGGCGAGTTCCGTATCGGGGTGTGTGTGGGTGTATGTGGCAAGATTTTTTTTCGTAGGTGTTTGTATGGATATACACTTTTTTTTTATTCGCTATACTCCCTTTATCCCGCTTGTGCCAATAAGCGTCGGAAAGACGAAATATTGCATGGAAACGTATCCAACAAAACAGCTGAGTGCACGAAGCAAAACCGAAAAAATAGCACCACAAACCATTGCAAGGACAAAATCTTCATTCACCATGAATTGACAAGACTAGCGAAGAGAAGCGAGAGAAAAAACAGGACATTTACGCACACAATTCATTTCTATGCTTGCTTATTTTTTTTTTTTTTTGCGCTAGGTGGGCTGTTGTTAAACATCCTTCTTTTTGGTGCGCATTCGGTGGGCTAACAACGGCAAGACGCGTGACGCCATCATCCGCATTATGCTTCGCAATGATGTGTTACTGTTAAGGGATAGAATCTCATGATAAGCATGGAACTGGAGCAGGACTCTTACGGGAATGGAAACATTACGGCCATGTCTCGTTACCATGTCAGTAAACCGAAGACACCGTGACTGGATGCTGGAAGGCAATGCAGCGTTGCCAGCGTATTTTTGTTTTTGTCCTGTTCATGTGTATTTTATCACGGTCACTTGCTTGAAAGTGATACAAATTACACGCGTTTGATGTGGTGTTTGGTTACAAAAAATATTATAAGTATTTTAAAAGGCAGCAACCAAGATAGATGGTTAAGAAATGTACTTAGAATTGCATACATTCAGGCGATTTTTTCAAAACATTTTGATACTAGTATTTCAATAATCCATACCTTAAGACACTTACTAAACATGTAAAAATAATAATAATAGACGTTGTCATTGTCTTTGCCATTTATGAGATAAATATTCGTTTTAAATTAAATATCAATTGACGAATCATCCCATAATACTTACCATGCAAAGTAATATATCTACCGCTTCCGATAGAACTTTTTTAAGGAGATGGCAGTAAACTTTGCTAACTCTCTTATCCCTTTTCCTTAACTGTTCCATGTCATAAATAATAATGAATCTACGTCATTACCCTGTTATCAGTACGCAAGCACCGAGCAGCAAAAAAAGAAGAATCTCATCATTTTTTAACACCCGCGCAAACTTTTATCGAACGCGTTTTGCTTCCAATTCCTTGCTGGGTTCTAAAAGCTGAAATCCCTCCCCTGTAAAAAAGGGGTTTACTCGAGACGAAAAATCTCGTTTATGGCCGAACGCCATCATTGACGCACAGATACCCGCAGGATGCCAACCCTTATCGTGGTTTGCTCGAACAAGAGAAAAAAAAAACTACAAAGCTTCCAATATTCCAAGCTCACCTACTCACCACTACTCTTTTGGTCCAAAAACCACACAGACTCGCTTTACTCGGCGAAAATGGGCTGCGAATGATGACGATGGGCGATGATGATAATGCAACTTCCGATTCTCAATTTGGCTTTCGGGGTTCATTTGCCTCGCTACGCGAAGCCAAGACGATACAGGCCTATCTCGTTTTGGTGGCGTATAGACGTAAAAAAGAAAGAAAGAAAAAACAACCCAACGCTACACACACTCTTATGTGACGCGAAAAAATGAATCACATCCTGCGATACCGGTTTTCCGCCACCATTTCCATCTCGTTTTCTTTTTTCTTCTCAGGATCGGAGAGCGAAAAACGGCGTTTATCCTTGTACTGTGCGGTCCCGAGCAAACGCACCACCGACCGGCGAAGTCAATTTGAGCGCCGAAGTAGACGGTAAATTGGTTCAGGTATATGCGAGCAGGCGGCTGCCGAGATCTCGACCGCCCGAAAGCAGCAATCTGATCGAACAATTTAGCACGCTCGTAACGTACGCCTTCCGGGCCGCCAATCAGAACGCGGGTCGCTAATCGACGGAAGCCACGCGATGGGAGTTCATATACATTGGTATACACACACACACACACACACACACCCGCGAACACTGTAGCTGAGTAGTACTACTCGTCCGGACTCTGCTGATGTATCTTTACCTTGCGGCAGTCGGTTGCGATTACGTCAGATGAGCTACGAAGTTGCAGTTTTCCATGCGTGACAAGTGTGGAGCACGTGACGATGTCAATTACATGGGCAAATGTGCAAATTATCGATCGGGCACGAGATTCTTATCGATGAAAGAGCGTTTGCTTTTGGCCTGGTTTGCAAGGGTCCAAGCTAGAGGCAATTAAATTTCATGACAATTGGAAAAGTCTCTGTATGACGCATCATCAGTAGCTAGCAGTGGGTTTGATTGGGCTTGCGATTAAAAAAAGGTGTTTATCACAAAATTAACGTCATATATTAGTATTTGCAGAGGTTTGGAGTGGAAACAGTTTTGCGTAGAATAGAACTATTTTGTTATAGAAAAGTTTGTACCTTTTTACTTATTTCCTTATAAGTAAAACAATAGAAAGTGACATTAGTGAGAAATGATCGTGTACTCGGGTTGCATGGATTTAGGCGCAAAAGTAAGTTCACCGTTCATAATATAAATAATTTAAGTAATTAAAAAAGCTTATTGAATATTTAAAAATCTCAACCTTTGTTGTTGAAAATAAACAATGTTGATATAATTGTGTTTTTAAATTATTTATACAATAAATGATTTGAATTCGTAAAACGCTACTCTCTCATTAAAAGCTTTATTGAAGCAAAGATAATTTTTACATTAAAGATTCATATTGCGATTTAACTTGATCAAATTGTTTGCATAAACGCAGTTTGACGTGGCTTCTAAACTATTACCACAGAGACTTTACGATGAGATTCTGTAGAGGAAAAAGAAAATAAATTAAATGGACAACTATATAAAGCTCAGCATACAATCCATCAAGGATATGTAACTACGTAGAAAATCGTTTTGCAGTTTTGTCACTACAACTCATTCGACCACTCTGTGTCTCTGTGACCTAGCTAAACACTAAAATCCGAACAATGTTTCACCGTGCAGTTGTCAACACTTTAAAATGCTTTAAAAGCTTCGCACCTTTGCCAAATTCCAACGCGTCACAGCAGCAATCGATAACTCGACGAAAGTGCCACTAATGCCCTGGGAACTGGCGAATGATTGATGGCGATTATACCGACTGTCACACGCGTTCCAAATGCCATCGAACAAAGGACAGCTTGTCCAAAAGCTAGCATTCCTTCGCAACCTCCCTTACGCATCGTCGCCATCAGCAAGCGCACGTGCGTAGTGTGCCGAAAGGATATCCGTACTGATCCGCACACTAACGTCACTTGGATGCAACATCATCAATCCAAAACCAAACGATGCACTACAATAGGACCGTGTAGAGCATTTGAGGCAAAACGGATCAGTTGTGCAACAGTGCGTCGGTTAGCGTTTAGAACCGTTTGGGTCGAGAAACATGGTGCCCCGGATGCACGTACCAACAAACGCATCAACGATGATAAATTATGTTGAGCCACTTTCACATCGCTACCTACAGTACAGGCTCCGGACCCTTTATTTGCTCTACACCTACACGTACCTCCGATGGTGGAGGACAGATTTTTTTTCTACTAAACCGAAAACCAACCACTAGCACGCGAATTCCAGAGTTCCGGATGGAGTTTTGTTTTTTCGCGTTTTTTCATGCTACCTTCCCAGTTTTGCAGCCTCTGAGCCTGTTTGGTATGCAAATTATTTCCACCCTAAAACCCTGAACCTACTGCAACACTACCGCGTACACAGTACCGAATGGCTCAAAAATGTGTGCTCAAAGTCCTGTAAGTTAGGAGGCTTCCGGTGAAAATTCAGCCACACCTCCACGTAATTGTGTGTCGTGGGCTCACAACAGAAAAAAAGCGAAACAATTTCAGGATCAGGAATTTCGCTCTCGCACACACCATCCACTTCCATCCATACACGTTCGAATGGAAGAGTCCCGGAAGCGGAACCAGGGAATAATCTGAGCCCGACCTATGGCAGAATTGTTTAGAAAAGCTTACCTCATATCTTTGCACCTGCCGTGGGTGTTGAGGCGGAAACCTTTCACTCCACGCCTGGCCTGGCAAGTCGAAAGCAACCCGGCGAAGGATAATGAAATTCCAATTTAGCGTTCGTATTCACCGCGCGCTCATTAAATCGCACCGCACAGGTGTGAAGGCGCGTTTAAAATGATTTTTTTCCGACTCATTTCTTTTGTTTTTTGCCTTCCACCCGTGGCATTTCTCTGGAGCTAAGTAAAACCGTTTGTGATTTTATTGCACACAAACGCACAAACCAAACGATTCACAACTTCTGACTCGCGTTTGGCACCGTTTTGTTACTGAAGGCTGTAGGCACCAGAAAACGTCCGGAAGTGACGACCTAAATGACCCAGCACGATGCTTCTCAGGTGTTCCGTACCGGAAGTAAACTCGTAACCACACCACCAAAAGTGTTACGCCATTTTGGTACACAACAATCACAACAGCCACAACGAACGGCCGGGCAGGTACATTAAAGGCGAGAGCAAACATTAACCTCCGCCCGAGCAAAACCTCCAATAACAATGTAGCGCTCGAAAGAAAGCCACTGTGGAAGGAAATGGAATCCTTCCAACCGGAGCCTACCGGGGAGGCCTACAGGAAACGGCACATCCGAGCGTGATGCTGGTACCGCAAAGATTCACTTTAATTAATCCAACGCACACACACGCCCTGTGACACGTGTGTCCAGGAATGGCTACACCCTATACCTGACACAAATGAAGCAAACGGTGTGAAAACTAATCGAAACGATCACACCACCGCTACCAGTATGATATTGAATGTGAATTCCATTGACCAACGCTCCGACTTTTGTTCGGATTCTTATGCTTCTCCGTACGTGATCCACTTTGGAACGATAGCCCCAACACGCATGCAGGATTAAAGGATGTGCCAACTGGCGTTGCCTCATTTTCGACACGTAGCGAGCCGTTGTATTTTGCCTGTAGAACCTAGAATGAGTATCACTTGCGAGTCGGATACACGCCAGGAATTATGTTAATGGGATAATCCAGCATGCAGAGTGTCGGTGTGGAAGAGGAATTTTCCATTTTTGCTGGCTCGGACGAGGCCACGGAAGCTTTGTTGCGGACGGAAAAATTAAATCTCCTGCTTACGGAGCATATATTTTCGGAACTATCGTTCGGTTGGTATCACGGAAATGATGTTTGCTTGTGTGTGGTGATTTTGGGTTGTTTGTAAAGGTAGAAGAATGATTTAGTTATATCTAGCAAAGGTGAAGAGTGTATAATTACGACAAAGTATGATAAGCAAACATTTTTCTTAAAAGGAAGTTTCCTACTGTTGTGTAAATATTAAGTTTGTTAATATAATCTTAATACAATATAAAATATTGTTGCCATGGAAACGAGACATTGTAGCATAATAATTATTGGCATGAGATGAAAAGTGAAGCTTTATGACAAATTCTCTATTCTATCTCTACCAAAAGCTTTCTGCAAGGAGAGATGCTTACTTGTCTTATTTTCATAATGAAAATAAAAAGGATCTTCTTTGATATAGAAAAAATAACCTCGGTAAACATCTACTGAGCATCAGACAAAACCCTAGCGTATGTTGTAGTCGTATACATCGGCGACCCTTCTATATACCCTCGTAATACTGTTCTGCTTGTAACTGAATCCTTATTATTCGAGAAGCGCATAGGACTCCAAGTACAGGAACTGGATAAGTGTATGGGGTTTACCGCAACTTCTGACATTTCCCAATTAAATTTTCTAGGAAATTACCTTTAATAACACTCTTCAAGCACTCGAGTGCGTTGAGAGATTTAATGTAAAATTTTGTATAATAACTTTTGAAGGTCTAAACATTTCTGTAAATATCGCACTAATGAAAAGGTAGGCTGAATATATTACGAAGTAAACATCGGACGGCATCATTCTTGGAATTAAAACAGCAAATCTACAATTTTTCCAACTAACATTCATAATATGTTCAGTATTCTTAGTAATCTTCATGTTCAAACTATTTCTCAACACAATCTATGAATAGAACAGAATTTAATTACGCATGTTTAAAACGCAAACACAATATATTTAAAAACAATTCACCGAACAAACAACAATACTATTCTAGTATTCCGAGAATAGTTAATTTTCCAATAAGTTCTGAATTAACAATGCTCACACATTAAGGTTTTCTAGAATTTGTATGATACGTTTACAGGGAAAAAATAAAATTCAGTTCAAACGTTATCAATTCATCTATCAATGCTTTAAAAACAATGGTACACTTGTTTGCATGTGAACAATAAAACTTGGTTCCCCATTTCCAGCTAAACTGGAACAGAATTTTGTCTATCATCACTTACCCAACTACTAACAAAACGATTATCCCACCATTTTATTGGTCCAATTTCGGGAATAGTCGTGTTTACATTACACTGCAAAGAGCTTTTAAAATGGTGCTTTGTTTTTATTACACCCGTACGACTGTACTGCGGAAGTGAAAGAAAAACACACGCCCTTACACAAGCACATTTCACTTTTCATGCTTTTGTTCCATTTGCCAAATTGTTGTGCGGAAGGCAGGGAAAACATCCATAAACGATTTAACATTAAAACAATAATAAAAAAATCCTTGCTGAAACTTTTTCCCTTTTACATTCCAACTAGGAAACAAGTGTGAGCGTTTTTGGGCTGTTCCTACACAAATAAATAGTTACATTAGCCACTCGGTTTCTAGTTTTTTTCTTCTGGACGGCTTTCCCAACGATTGGGTTAGCGTAATGGGTTAACCTTTACCCTAACCAACAACCTCACCCAAAAGTTCATCGAAATAATAATGAAAAAAAAAACAACCAACAGCAGCAGCATGTGTCCCTGGAGTGAAGATGAAACGGTTTCGAAACACGAAACTAACAAAAACCCGATCCGAAATGATTCCGGTGCGCAATTTGTATCCATTTTGGATGAGCTCAACTTATCAATCCCATTTTATCGGGCATTTTCCTTCGCTTTTCCCTTTGCGGCAAAACGGCAGTGCCAAAGTTCAAAGATGTCCGCCCACTAGGACAAATGGGCTGTAACCGGGCGTGTGGATGGCACACACTCGCTCGTTCGCTAGCGTTAAATCGCAAATCGTCCTCTAATTTATATCGATACCAGCGTACCAGCTTACCGGAAACGATAGTAATAAAATTATCTAGCAGAAAGTGTAGAAGGCCAGCTTTCCCCTTCTGGGAACGCTTAATTCATACACAACCCGGCATCATGATTACGGCAACGGAAACGATGATGATGATGTTGATATCCGCAAAGATTCGAGCCGCTGCGTCGGGATCTTAACGGTGGTAAAGGTAACGACCGGTATCCACGCTATACCTCGTACCACGGTCTAAAGCAGCTCGTATTAAAATTAATTTTCACCGTAACGAGCCAGTAAATGTATCGAACGTTGTCGCAAAGCGTACCAGTCCCAACGGCAAATGGTGGCACACGGAACCCCCAAAAATTTCATCCCCCAACATTTTCCCATAGAGGTACCGTGCTTTTCCGGGCGAATGAGACTTATCGAGCCCATTTCAGGCCGCACCAATCGGCTACGGGGTAAACACGACCGGACGGGTCTCTTCCATCCGCGGCCAGCATTATTCCCCCACGCATTTTGGAGCGCTGGCCCGTTGGATGGAGACCAATAAAAAGTGTATTTATTTTATCATTACTCCCGCCATTGCATCGTTTGGGCCCTGCTTAGCGACCATCGATGCTGTTATTGGAGGGATTTCGACCGACGTGCTGAAATGTGATCCGATCAATAATGCGTTTTTTTTTGCGTACTGCGTTAGCGTCCGGGGATTAGTGGACGACCCATCTCGTTGGGTGTTTTTCTTCTTTTTTCTTTTGTTATTTTATTCGATAAAGAGCGGACGAACCGTCCATACATTCCCATGGCAAAAGGGGGACACGCAAATGGGACGTCCTTACCCATCCATCGTTACGCAATGGTGGTCCGCAGTTTCGTCTTCCTTTCTTTCCGTCCTGTGCCTCGGTATAACGACGACTTGTCGAAGAAGTTCGCCGAAGATTTTGGGTCCAACTTCTCCCCCTTTTTTTTTTGTTCTTCAACCATTCTTCATACGGATCGCTTCATCAAGCGGACACGATTGGCAAACGGAATACATTTGCCACGTATCGATCGGGCTCACTGTGCTAGCGACCGTCGTTCGGTTTCGGCCATTCATCCATTCTGCACTCGTTTATGTCAGGATGTGGAATGCGCATTCCACAGC
Organism: Anopheles rivulorum; assembly: GCA_018908115.1. NCBI lineage: Eukaryota > Metazoa > Arthropoda > Insecta > Diptera > Culicidae > Anopheles > Anopheles rivulorum. Next base: position 15,321,839 of record STHB01000003.1, read on the forward strand.
ATCTTCAAGGCGACCATTGGAAGCAACGGCACACGGATACGGCCTATTTCCTTTCGAAAACCCCATTCGAACTACCAGAGTGGAGTCTAAAAATTGAGAGCGGGATGGCCCTTCCAACTAACATAGAAAAAAATACTGCGACAAGTCCTGCGGTTCTTGTTGGGATTTTCTTTCCAACACCGATTTTCCCTCCGTATCCGTCCCATTTTATCGACGCTTTTCCTTCTGTTTCCGTTCCGCGTGGAAAATCACAGCAAAATAAATCGATCCCGAACCTTCCACTTTTGGGGCACGTGCCGGGTTTTTGCAGCCGAAAGTCTTTGCCATCTTTTCGCGTATCATTTACATGCCCTGCGGGGGTTGAGTGCGTTGGGTGCTGTGGTGTTGGATTTATCCCATGCCCAGACAGTCGCCCGGTGCGGGGCTGGCGATATTGCTGGCTGGCATTACATAACACCTTCGGCTCCGCACAGTCCCGGTGTCCAGTGAGAGCCTTCTGGCTATCCAATTACGATAGCAGATCTAAGATTAAATTATGCTTAAGATGCTATCGTTCCCGACATTAGACACCCGGCGATTGGTCTCTGTTCTGGCTGACTTTTTCACGCACAAAAACACACATCATTAACCTAGTTTTGTGCGCTCGAGAATGGTTTCTTTCTTGGTGAGCGATTTTTTGTCTCTTCCTCTTCGAGTATGTTTTTATGCTCAATTTTCAAAAGCTTGTGTAATGAAAGAACATATAATCAACGCTGTCGACGATATACGATCATATGTAGCAGCATAATGTTGGACATCGAATCAAACACACATACCACTGGCATACCGTCCAGTCAGTGCAAAACGATATCCAATTACCGAGTGTGCGCAACCATATCCATCATAATTAATCTTGCCCCACTAGGGCTACCGGTGTGGATCGGTATTTTTTTTTCTCCTTCTCTTTGATGCCTACGACGAACCACCGTACTATCCACCCACGGACAGGACATGTTTTCAATGCACCGCCTTCGCACAACGGTTGGCATCAAACAACAATCATTCGCTTCCAGCAAATGGTTCCACGGATGATGTGGCCTTCCATTGCCTTTTTTCACACCCTGGGTGTGTGTCTATGGCTGTTTTTTTTTTTTCGTTCACTCAACTCGCCTTCCATACGTGACAGATATGGGATAGCGAATAGAAAAAAAAGTACGGTACCATGTCTTGAGTGGAAAACAATACGTTCCAACGGACATCAGCCTTTTAGTTGGATTAGATTTCTGTTTGCGAGCGCCTCGCTAGTGGTTTGTGCTTGCGTAAGCTGCCAGTACGCCGATAAACAGACGCTAATGGTTAAACAAAATTGGGACCAGACTGGAAGTTATTTTCGCCCTGGGAAACTCTTGGGGCAGTATAGGGGGGCACTGCATGATTTGGCTTGATTTACTTCCCTGGAAAATATGATAAAAATACGCATCGGGAAGCGTTCAGTGAGTTATTTACGTATCGTAAACAAGCTCACCAGTATTGAATGGCCGTGCCCAATGTTATATGCTCAGGTGAAGATGGATAGTAAATCCTCCAGGCCCTTTGGTGTCACTTGCAATCTGTATCAGAGCGATGAGTTCGTATGTCTTCTCTGTAACCTTGGGGACTATTCATCGGTTCAGAAATGTAATCTGCCAGGTATTCCTGGCTCTGAGCTCTATAGCTTCTATTGGTCTATTTAAATCTTATCATACGCTGAGAACATAAATAGACTTGTTTCAGTTCTCTTACACATGATTCATCCAAATATCCAAGAAGTATTGTAAAAACTGGAGAGAGCCACGCTGACTAATACTTATTTACGCAGGGAATTTAGACAAATGGTTATACACGTCTGGAGCCCAAAGGTCTACATAGACTACTCAGATGACAAGAGATTACAGGGTAACTCTAGTAATTCTAATGGAGTGGTGCATATAAGCAAAATTAACTTAAAGAAAGAAATAAACTTCTGTTTCAAGAGTAAAGATCACAATGTCTAAACAGTTATTGAGAAATAATCAATTAGTATTTTTCTTACATTTAATGATAAATCCTTAAGTGTTTAAAGTAGTTTGTTCTGTTTTAGATTGTGTTTCGCTCGAAATGCTCAATAGCTAAGTAAAAGTACACCAAAATAAGCTTCAATAGCTAGATAAAATTATACCAAAGCTTTTTCACTCATTCTTACCAGAATAATGCATCGAAAATAGAGGAATTTTCACCCAAGTAAAACGTTCATTACGTTAAGCTGATTAGATCAGAGCAACATTTCCATCTTAATCCAAAGTAGAATATCATGTTCATCTCATCTCATGCGAAATGTTACGCTTTTATAGATCGGTCGAAGTGGATTAAAGTAAAACTGAACTGAAAAGGATGAACAAATTGTTGAAATTCCAAACATATACATTTATTTATACGTTTAAAGCAGTTAAATAACTTTAAAATAACGTATTGTATGGATAAACCACTGCTATTGATGTAATAAAATGAATCTATCAAGAATTATAAATCATTAACATATCTATAAATATGTCATGATTGCATAAGCACTGCAACATCACTAAGAAGAATTTCGCTCAGAATGCTCACAATGCTGATATGCTAATGCTCCGAAGCCAACGTTAGATACAATCGCAACACGTGTGAATAAATATACTGTCCTTTCCATCACTTTATATCAACACAATCAGCATAACATTTTTCTAAGCGTTGTTTTTTCCCCTTATTTGATTCGTTCGAACCTGCTTGTGTGTTTCGGTTTTTTATCTGCGGACTGCCGAATGCTCATTGTTCCGTTCAGATGTAAATGATATTTACTTTTCGAAAAGCAATTTTTTTTATTCAACAAAACGATACAGTGAACAGTGTTCGGAGAACGTCAAACGATAACACAATCTGTGATCAAATTTTCGACGGAATTCCAAAATAAACAACACTGCCCTATTCCCCTGGTGGAAGCGGGAAAGCCATAGCAATCGCGGTATGGGAAGCACACCGTCGGCAGGTGATCGACTTACCTTGGCCAGACTTACGCCGAACACATCCTGTGGAAATTTATTCTCTCGTTACACTACACTAGAAATTGGTCGGAATGGGTTTCCGATCTGGAACGATCTCGTGTGTTCGATGTTACACTGCCTGCTTCGAGGCAGGAAAGCACCACTAGAAGAATACGCACACTGTTACCGATTACCGCAACACGTACCGCATCGGAATCTAGAAGTGAACGGCACCAAAAAAAAAAACGGTGTGATTTCGTGAAAATTTCACCACTTCTTAGGAACGAACGCTAAGCGTAGGATAAGCCTTTCATTTGTACACCCATCGCGCGCGTCGTACGCACAATTTACGCACTCACTCAACCGTACACGTACACAAGCGCACACGTACAGCACACAAACACACACACGAGCACAAACGAAGGCAATGATTGGGCAAAGGACCCTTTTTGCAAACCAGCCAAACCCCGAGTGCTAGCGACGAATGGGGGAAATTAATTATTTCGATGAAATTTCGGCCCCGACCGTAAAGCGCCCCCCACCACCACGAGCGCACGATCAAACGTTAATTGACGAAAAGCGCAAAGCGTTTTGCGAGCGTGCGATGAAACGCCCGAAAACTGATACAAACTAGTTTAACGTGCTAGCGATGGTGGCCATTTATTTTACACTGCAGCAAAAACAGCAGCCAGAGATTAGACACTCGCGAAACGCACATATTCGCCTTACACGGGTGGAATTTTAAAGCCGTCGCACCAATCACGCACACGCTTCCGCAAATTTCGATCGATCACACGTACACTACAACATATATACACACATACACATACATTTAAATAACACACACACCTTTACCAAAACTCACTCGCGCGTTAGCAGTCGGGACGCTTAAACTCGCCAATTTTATAATAAGCCGTTTGTTGTAATTGAATTCAAACTTTGGCGTGACACGCGCGCTGCGGAAAATTAGGGTTCCGCCGTAGGCAAACAGCCGCACCGAAAAGACGTTGTAAAATACACAGCTCGTAGGCTGTGTCGTAATTTCGATGCTTCCCAGACGGTTACGAGAAGCACCACGGAAAGGCAGCTGGTTCGATCAGCTCTCATTTAAATTGTTGCTTGGCGTGGAATGTTGATTTACTTGATTTGCCTGTTTCGGTTTGAGATAATTGCATTACAGGAACTTGTCTTGTTATGCGCTTTAATCACTTATTTATGTACACACATACACACACACACAAACGCGCGCGCGCCAATTTTTCCCCCAAAAATAAATGGCTTGTTTACTGTGGACACAATTGAGATCCTTTCACTTTCACGGTACAGCATCGATCATGGCACACTGACTCACTGGCCCACTGGCACACTTCAAGATCGGGTGTCCTTACCCACCTAATACAGCGACATTCGAAGACACGAATCATACATACTAACGCACACACACACACACACATACACGAGAAATATTCTGCGCACACATACACACACACACACAGGCGCGCACAAACACCTAACCTTAACCTGGACTCGGGAGTGCGTGAACCAAACTCCGGCAACTCTGGGCGACAGAGTGTGTGTGCGCTTTATGTGTGCTTCACACGCGTATCCTGCTGCACGACTGACTGGCAAGGACGAACCGTACGCCACCGCAAGGCTGATGCTGTCGAAACCGAACGGCTTCTCGGGTTTTCGTTCACGGCGCGGATGCTGTACGAGTGGCGAAAAAAGCTTGCCCGCCTAACGGTTCGGCTCCAGAAAGCTTGCGGGAGCTTTTCGAGCAGTTACGCGAAACGATGCTGTACGCGCGTGTCGAGCACGGCAGCCGAGACACGAGACAACGAAAATCAGCTGTCGTTGCCCGTAGCAACGACGCGTTGCTACCCTGCTGTTCAAGCAGGGCACATGAAATATCAAATCATCAACCCACCACCCGAGCTTTCTCGCCTCCTTCCCTACCCATCCACCATCTAGCATTGGAGCACAGCAGTTGGTGGCGTTATTCGCTTACGAGCTGGTTAATAATATACTTATGCTGCTGTTGTAGGATTTACGATCGACCCGAACCCATAACGGCATCATTTGTTCCGCTACCTTCACACATTAGATCACACACGCACACACGCACACTTAAACACATCCCTTTTCCTGGAAAAAGAAAATGGTTGGGTGATAGGGTGAGTTGTAAAGTTTTTCGCAGGCAAAATAAAACCTCTACATACACGGGCCCAGGCTGCATACGCCTCAGGGGGGGATGTTTTATACCGGGTTGCCTCTGATTATTACAAACCGAAACCTCGTTTGGGATGGTAGGAACGGGCGTCACGGGGTCCACATTTGCTGTGAGAGGACATGCCAACACCCGACGAGTACGATGCGTACCCCACCAACCGTGACGGTGTTATTTTTATGAAATTATGCTAAAAGCTACGGGCCCACCCGGCGGATGTATGTAACCCGTCCACCACCCACCTCTTCTCACACACACACACGCCACAGCAAGCCACAACACGGTGGCAACATGGGCTACATGTCTTCACCTTGGTTTTACTTTCACCTTTCCGTTAGCGAAAACTTCCACTTCCTGCATCCGGCAGTCACTGTCCTGCGCGGCTTCCAGCAGGCATCATGCAGATGTTTTTCTTTAATTTGGCTCACCGATGTTTTTCTTTCCGACCGGTAGGTTTCTTGTGCGGTACAAAGGTTCGATGTGGTCGGCCTGCGGACTGCGTAGGTGGAAAATCAGCGTATTGTTTGGGCCACCCATCCGGACCTGATGTGTTTTTGTGTGGTTGACGGAAGATGATCGATACGATACTTTTTTTTATTTTCTTTCACTGTCGAAGTTCGAGTTCTTGCTCGTAGCATCATACAATAATGATGAGTTCGATGAGTTGGTAATGTAATGGGTTAATGGTTAAAAAATATCTTTATGAATTCGTCGGTCCAACAGCAAATTCAATTGAAATGTGAGATAAAAAAACCAAATTTAGATTATTTATCGTCTCATTGTAGCGCAACGAAGTATAACAAAATGAGGAAAAAAATGAAACTGCCGTCGAATGGAAATTATGTGCGGAATGTAGCAATCTATATGCGCAATAGCAGTCCGTAATAGAACATGTCTCTTATCTCACTCACTCGATGTGCTTCAAATTAACACTTGAAATGTTTCGATTAAGTGAATCTGCTGATGTAATGGTAGTCATGTGAGTTTTCAATTACTAGATTTAAGAGGTTTTTTTGTCTGAACATCAGCCATTTATATTATTTTCAAGCCATAGAACATTCTACAATTCTACTAATTCAAGCTAAAGTGACTCACTACATTTTTTTATTATAAATCGGTCAGTTTTTATCAAAAAATATTATTGCAGGACGTCAGTTTTTTGGAACCCTGAAAGACTATTACGGCTATTTTTTTTGTTGGCTTTTTTCCGACGTTTTGTCTGGCCTCATCAGGACAGAAATGAGTACTATGTACATTTCTCAATTTTTCCTCGTATTTCATCTAGGCCCGGGCATGTTTGTTTCGGAATATTTTTTCCATTCACTGAAGAAGGTGATTTCTTTCATGCAAATTGTATGGAAAAGATCCTGTTGCACAATGATTGCACAAACGTCACAAACGTAAAACACTGCATTAACTGCTGAAAAATTCGTAGAAAAGCAAGATTTTATACATTTTTGCCCAACAAAATTCACTTACAGGGGAAAGCCCTGCAATTTATATTCTCTCTCTAGTGAAACATTTCGCGTGAAACGTTTCAAGCGTTGAAACTTTTTGATTCAAACGTTTTTGTAACGTTATTTAAATTGCATGCAGTTGTTTTGCTTTTGCGAAACAACTTTTTTTTTTATTTAATTATGACGGCTTAGCGCCGTATTGTCAAACAACTTTTTTTGAGTTTGTTTTTTGCGTGATAGGAAAGAATGCCAAAATAGAACTTCAAAAACTCGTAACAATCACCAATCATTTTTGATGTCACATTGTAGATCTGATTCACATTCTACCATTTGTGTACAAAACGTAAATTAAAGCGGAGGGAAGATCGGGTATATAACGGTACGAGAAGTAAACTTTCATTACAGAACGGTTTGCTCATTTTATTAACTTCACAAGCAGCAACATGACCAAACCGTTGTTGTTAGTCTGTGCTGTTTTCGTTGGTGTGTTGCTTCTTGCTAACAGCCCGCTAGTGCAAAGCCATCTGCAAAATTGTACCAACGTAAATTCAACTACGGTAATTTATTGTTACCTTTTTTTTCTTGTTCAAAGTTTCAAATTGTTTTAGACTAAATTTTAATTATACTTCCTTCGCAGGTTTATTGTACAGTTGGTAACAGTACCGGATATTCGCACCGACACCGACACCAAGCTGTTTCCACCATAGTGAAAGTTTTGTCCACCCCGATAAAAATTAACCAACCGTAAGAAACTGAGCGGAAAAAATGACAATGGCATAGCATCTATAGGATCACTCACAATCCTTCGACAACTTCTCCACCTTCAACCACATACCAGCTTTCGGTGCTAGAATAGTATTCGTAAGGTCAATTTTCATAGGAATAGGAGTTTTGGAGCAGCAAGCAAATCGAAAGCTTGTGAGAAGATGTATCAATCCGATCCGTGTTTGCATCAATCCAAATCGTAATCCCACACATATTCTCGGACCCTCACCAAACGGTGTCCAGGCATATGGGTGACGTTTCGCTTCCTCTTCCGGTGTGAATCGGTCCGGATCGAACCGTTCCGGATCAGGAAAGTGTTCTGGATCATGGTGAATGCCTAGCACAGGAATCATTACGGACGTACCAGCCTCTAGGATGGAGTTTGTCCCCGGTACAAGATAATCATTTGCCGTGATGCGAAAATGAACCGATATTGGAGGATGCTTCCGAAGACACTCTGTTAAAACATGAATAACGCACATTGTAAAAAGCTCTAATAAAGTGTAGTTACGTTTCTAACCTTTCAACACTCGATCCAAATAGTCCATCTCCAAGGCAGCTTCGTATGTCAGCTCGCCTCCGTGTCGCTCAAGGACCTCCATCACACAGTTTCTAGTTTTTTCTTGCACGTCCTGATTTAATGCCAGCTCGTATAGCGTAAAAGTCATCAATGACGAAGATGTTTCGAATCCCGCCAAAAAGAACACAAACGCCTGGGCAGCAATCTCATTGAACGTCAGTGTACCGTCGTCCGACTTGGTCTCCTTATCACTGCGCATCCGGATAAGGATGTCCATAAAATCATTACGCTGCACATTGTTCTCCACCCGGTACTTGATCGTATCCCGCACAGCCTTCATGAAGAAGTCTGACACCTCCGGCACAATCAACTTGATGCCCACCATTTTGGCCACACTTGGAAAAGCATTCATGAGCAAGAGCGGTATGTTTGCACGGGTTCGGTTAAAGATTTTTCTTCCCATCACACGGAACTTTGCTTCTGGGTCGCGTATGCTGTTACATTCGATACCGAATGCACATGTTCCGATCACATCCGTCGTAAAACGAGCTAACAAATCCTTTAACTCCATTTCCATTTGTTCTGGTATAGTGTCCTCCAAAAAGTCTTTAAATTGCTTTCCAGCCGCCACGATTGTCGGAAACATCATCTTCATCTTGCCGGACGTGAACGTTGGGGAGATCTTGTTTCGCAGATTCTTCCACTTCTGACCTTCCAGATTGAAAAGATGAGCTGACAGTGGATCGTGCTTCTCGTTGTAGTACGTCCCGCGATCATGAAAATACTGGAAATCCTTCACAAATATACACTTTAGCAGCTCGAGATCGGTGACTAACGCAACCGGCTTAGTGAACATGTATATTCCACCAAACGGATGCTTTCCCTTGAGCTGATCGTAAAACTGACGAAACTTTTCACCGATGTGATAAACTTTGTTCACCTCTCGCACATCGCCGAATAATAGTTCCGGCTTGAGCTGTGGCACGTTACGTTCGGTCCAGTACTGAAATCTTCGAACCAGTATCAGATACAGTATGATGCACAGCATCCCTAAGGTAATTGCACCGTCCATGAGCTCCATTGTGCTGTATAGTAACGGAACTGGAACGGAACGGCTTCAACTCGTTTGGCAAACTATCGTAACTTCTATCACTTTCAAAGGCACATTCGCTACTGAGAAGCGTTGAATCTAAAAGTGACACTGTGTTGTTGACTAATCCACATCTTTTGAGTTTTGTTATCAGTTTGAGTATCTACCTACTTGGCAACCGTTAAAGAGCGCAAGAACAAAAACAGTGCACGGCAACCATTTTTTATCCGGAAAAGTAGCTCCATAAATTTCACAAATATATTTATTACTTTTTTGAAGTATTTTAATTCTTAGTTATTTTCAAAGATCATTTAAGCTAATTTATATTATTTCTTTTGATTATTTGGTACGCATAACTTTAATAAGTTAAATATACTAACGGTAACTCTAATTTTTGATAGTGAAGCATCATAATATTAGCAGTGTCTGGTCAAACCTCAAGAGTTCAGCTTTTTCACCTTCAACCACAATCCACCCTGAGGGGACAAAATAAAACTCTTAATGTCTAACTTCATCGGTACCATAGTTTTGGTGCCCGGTGTAAATCGGAATCCAGTTAGCAAGTAGGCCAATCCAATCCGTGCCTGCATCATTCCAAATCGCAGTCCCACACAAATTCTCGGACCCTCACCAAACGGTGTCCAGGCGTACGGGTGACGCTTCGCTTCATGCTCCGGTGTGAACCGGTCCGGATCGAACCGTTCCGGATCTGGGAAATGTTCCGGATCACGGTGTATTGCGTACACGGGCACCATCACGGAGGTTCCCGCCTCCAGCACCGTCTTTGTACCGGGCACTTGATATTCTTTGGAAGTTTCGCGGAAATGAACTGGTACTGGTGGATATTTCCGAAGGCTCTCTGAATGATAACAAAACAAACAATTATTTATCTCGCTCTAAATGTTTACGCGTATGAGTTAATTGCTTATCATGCTATACACACACACACCTTTCAGTATCTGGTCTAAGTAGTTCATCTCCATGACAGCCTCATACGTCAGCTCTCCTCCGTGTCGCTCGAGTACCTCCTTAACGCTGCGTCTTCCTTTATCTTGCACGTCCTGATTTAATGCCAGCTCGTATAACGTAAAGGTCAACAAGGTGGAAGATGTTTCGAATCCCGCCAAAAAGAACACAAACGCCTGGGCAGCAATCTCATTGAACGTCAGCGTACCGTCGTCCGACTTGGTCTCCTTATCACTGCGCATCCGGATAAGGATGTCCATAAAATCATTACGCTGCACATTGTTCTCCACCCGGTACTTGATCGTATCCCGCACAGCCTTCATGAAGAAGTCTGACACCTCCGGATCGAGGGTGCGCAGTCCGATCAACTTTGCAAGTCGTGGCATGGAGTTGATCACCAAACTCTTCACCTTTCCACGTGGGCGAGAAAAGATCTTCCTTCCCATTACGCGGAACTCCGCATCTGGGTCACGCATACTGTTACACTCGATACCGAACGCACACATGCCGATCACATCGGTCGTGAAACGGGCCAGCACATCCTTAAGCTCAAAGTCTACCTGCTCTAGAACGGTTTCCTCCATAAAGTCCTTAAACTGCTTGCCAGCCGCAATGATCGTCGGGAACATCATTTTCATCTTACCGGATGTGAAGGTTGGGGAGAGCTTGTTTCGCAGATTCTTCCACTTCTGTCCCTCAATATTAAACAGATGTGCCGTCAGTGGATCATGCTTTTCGTTGTAGTACGTCCCGCGATCGTGAAAGTACTGGAAGTCCTTCACAAACACACACTTCAACAGCTCGAGATCAGTGATCAGAGCCACTGGTTTGAAGAAGAGATAAACTCCCACCAGCGGATGCCTTCCCTTCAGCTCGCTGTAAATCTCCCGAAACTTATCTGCCAAATGAATCGTGCGGCTCACCTCACGAACATTGCCATACACTAATTCCGGCTTCGATTGCGGAACATTCCGGTTGGTCCAATACTGGAATCGCTTGTCGATCAGTAAATACACTCCTAAACAAAGCATCACTACCGAAATCAAAATGTCTAGTGGCTCCATAATGGCTACGTTTTAGGTTCGTTTTTAGTAGCGTTGAACGTTGCTGCTATCTGCTACAATAACCGGAAATCCAATTACCGTTCCCCTTTTTTATTGCATCACAAATTTACACTACCGACCGATCATCCAGACACGATGACAACTGTCTCTCGACTGCCAGACGCTCATTCAATTGTTGGCCACTATATAGCGCATCTCGTGCCAGTTATAATGCTCCCATACTCACGCACCACCGTGATCAGACTGGTGTGTTATCGCGAGGGCTTATAGAGTGCGTTGTTGATGCTCAATTGGTTTTGTTTGCGCGAGACTTACGGTGTAGTAAATACGCGAGAGTGTGATTCTGGATTTGAGTGAGAAGATTCACCATGACAATGCATTTCACAGACAAAAACGGCTTTCTGGTGCAATGTGATAGTGAGTGTTAGATGAAGCTTAAATATATTACAGCTTTAAACATAATAATAAGTAATGCAGTATAGCTTCTTTTGAAATTTATGCAGGGAAAAACACTAAATTACATCCTACAGGCAAAACTGTTATTGATCAAAATCTTACTCTACGGCATAATTTTGGATTGTACTTCCTTTACGAATCCAACAAGTTACATCAAAGTTAATACTCAATGAATTCTCAATACGACACATATGAGATCTGAAACATTGAAACATACATCTCTCTCAACTAGATAATTATTCATTACCAAGCAATATCGCTTCAGGTCTATAAGAGATCCAAGACTAAAAAAGTAAAAAAAAATGCACTAGACTCTCTCGCTCTCTCTCTCTCTCTCTCTCTCTCTCTCTCTCTCTCTCTCTCTCTCTCTCTCTCTCTCTTTCTTTGTATTTCTGTGTCTATCTCTCTCACGTTATTAATACTTCCAATAAAATTTCATTATTAGCATTAATCATCAAGTCAGTCTTTATGCGTAAGTGGATGAAGAAGTGTACAATTCTTTCTGTATTTGCTGGCGTTACGTATTAGTTAGACGACCCCTTATCATTTTACGACGATACGGGCAGGTTCCCTGAATGTGATTCATAAACACTTTATGTAGCGTGTTATCGCCTGAATGTCGCCTTATAAATGGTTTACACATTCTACTAACATAAATAGGAGACGAGGTTTAGTAATGAGATGGCACTGATTATTAGACACTGCGCATGATGAAAGCTTTTATCTGAGCGCGTGCTTGCGTCTAATTATTTCGTTCGATATGAAGCATAATTTAGATTAACGCGGTTACTGGCAAATTCCCAATTATCATCGTTGACGATTGTTTGTCAAAAATTTTAACAGTCATTTATTTTTGATAATCTCATTCAACAGCACTAATAAACACCTATATCCTAAACAGATCTTAACGGCTAAGTGACTAGCATGTCTTATATCTTATCCACCTTCAACCACAGTCCACCCTTTGGCGCCATGATGAAGCTCTCCGTAGAAAGCTCCATCGGGATGACCGTTTTTGAGCTTGGTGCAAACCGGAACGCATCCAACAGGTACGCCAGCCCAATGCGGGCCTGCATCATGCCGAAACGCAGCCCAACACATATCCGCGGTCCCTCACCAAAAGGTGTCCAGGCGTACGGATGCCGTTTAGATTCCTCCTCCGGACTGAAACGCTCCGGATCGTACCGTTCTGGCTCGGGGAAGACGGCCGGATCGTGATGAATGGCGTGCACGGGCACCATAACAGCTGTGCCGGCTTCCAGCACCGACTTCGTACCGGGCACCTGATAGTCTTTTGATGCAACACGGAAATGAACCGGAACGGGTGGATATTTGCGAAGTGATTCTATATAGTCATGAAAAAATCATGTGGTGAGTTTTAAGAATCTTGAGATTTCGGGAAACGTGAAAGAACTCACCATTAAGGATTTGATCAAGGTACTTCATATCGATGACGGCCTCGTAGGTCATCTCTCCGTTGTGCTTCTGCAGCACCTCCCTCACGCACTGTCTGCCCTTCTCCTGTATTTCAGCGTTCAGTGCCAACTCGTACAGCGTCCAGGTGAGTAGCGTGGACGACGTCTCAAACCCGGCCAGGAAGAACACGAACGCTTGAGCAGCAATTTCGTTGAACGTTAGCGACTCATCGTCAGACTTCGTTTCGTCCTTGCTCATCATCGTGATCAGCAAGTCGACGAAATCGTTACGCTTCACCTTGTTCGTCACACGGTAGTTGATCGTGTCCCGAACGGCGTTCATGAAGAAGTCCGACACTTCCTGGTCGGTTTGCTTCATGCGCAGCATCTTCGCCAGGGATGGCATGCCATTCATCAGCATCGTCTTGAAGGTGCCGGGCGAGATCTCAAAGATCTTCCTTCCCATCGCACGGAACTCTGCGTCCGGATTACGCATACTGTTACACTCGATACCGAACGCACACATGCCGATCACGTCCGTCGTGAAACGGGCCAGCAAATCCTTAAGCTCAAACACATTCTCACGGTTCACCGTCTCCTCCATAAACTCCATAAACTGTTTGCCAGCTGTTACGATCGTTGGGAACATCACCTTCATCTTGCCGGACGTGAACGTTGGGGAGAGTTTGTTGCGCAGGGAGCGCCACTTCTGTCCCTCCAGATTGAACAAATGTGCCGACAGTGGATCATCACGTTCGTTGTAAAAAGTACCCCGATCGTGGAAGAACTGGAAGTCCTTCACAAACACACACTTCAGCAGCTCCAGATCTGTGATCAGTGCGACCGGCTTTACAAACTGATAAATNCTGTTTGCCAGCTGTTACGATCGTTGGGAACATCACCTTCATCTTGCCGGACGTGAACGTTGGGGAGAGTTTGTTGCGCAGGGAGCGCCACTTCTGTCCCTCCAGATTGAACAAATGTGCCGACAGTGGATCATCACGTTCGTTGTAAAAAGTACCCCGATCGTGGAAGAACTGGAAGTCCTTCACAAACACACACTTCAGCAGCTCCAGATCTGTGATCAGTGCGACCGGCTTTACAAACTGATAAATGCCAGCGAACGGATGCTTTCCCTTATGTTCATCGTAGATTTTCTTCATCGGCACCGTAATGTGTTCCTTCGTGCCAACACTGCCGAAATTTCCCAGCAACAGCTCACCCTGCGGCCCCGGCACACCGCGATCCTTCCAGTACGATCGCTTCCGGTCGAGATAGTAATACAAACCGGCAACCAGTGCCGCCACCAGGAACGCAAAATCGAACAAACTCAACATTTTTACCAAAACTTTACACGTTCGATTGATTAAAGTGTTCACCGCCAACTGATGACCGAATCCGCACAAACCGGTTCTCTTTATAGGCGAAATTAGACGCCAATACGGATTCTCCTTCGTGTGAATTGGTATCTCCACCACCCGAATCTTATCGCCCATTTTTGCGCCTTTCGTTCCATTCCGTGTGTGTCAGGATGAGTTGACTGTTTTCTGGTACGTGGTCGCAGATAAATGTACGCGTGTGTACCTAATAGACGAGGCATGCCCACCACGAGGCCTCACGAGGTGTACTCCATGGGTGTGATGAGTGTTAGTTTCGCTAAAAAAAAAACGAAGATAAGATTAAGAAGTACGTTCAATATATATTGAGCACGGCGCAAAGGCTGGGAGAGACATGATGACATAAGCATAAATCGGGTAATGAATCGAAAGAATCTCATCAGGGTGCGTATCGCGGCGGTGAGGGTTGGAATGTGCCAAACAATGCGTAAACAAAAGAAGCAACTTGGTTTGTTTGGACGCTAAATTTGCCATCGTATAATTTTGAATGGGGAAGGGAATATATCGTTTGGCACCAAAACACACAAATTGTACGTGCAGTACTGATGAGTAACATTGAAAGTTGTTCAAATGTTTCTATGTACGTAGAAAAGTTCATTCTTCAAACAGATTTTTTGAATGGGACATTTGAACGTGCATACTTTTTATAGATGGTCTTGTGCAGCTTAATTTTGCTAACACATTTAGAGCAAAGGTTTTCTAAATCAATGATTATTCTTATCAAAATAATTAGCTGGACCTAAAGAAACCAATTACAGTTCATTACATAAATATAAGACAACTACCTTTTTAAATAAAAGATAATACTTGACAAAAATAGTCTAACGTCAATGTTTTACAAATGAATAGAGCATAAAATCATACAAAACGCCCTGGCCGATCTACCGAGAATAAACAAAATCATACAAACGCTTTTTTTTTCTTTGTGTATACTTAAACAGTTTTTTTTATTCATGAAGAACGGACAGGCCTTATTGCTACTTAAACAATTGTTTTCATCATAAAACATGAAAATTTCTCGGCTTTCAGCTATGATTCACCAAAAATGTGTCGCAAGAAGCAATCTAAACAGAGCACAAGTATTTTTACTTTTATTTTTGGACGTAGACGTTATACACAAGTAAATGAATAAGCACAAACCAATATCAAGCAACAACTCTACAAGCCTGCAGGAATAAAAAAGAATAGTTTCGTTTGCAATGCGAATTTAACGCTACAACACAACACGACCTGTTCGAGGTGGTTTGCGCCGGCGCACTCATGCGTCGCAATAGAGATGCGCATAAAAACCTTCAATACGTGTAAAAAACTATGTGTGAAGTGAGAATCGATGCTCGCACTATCCAACAGCCCGGCTAGCTCAGTCGGTAGAGCATGAGACTCTTAATCTCAGGGTCGTGGGTTCGAGCCCCACGTTGGGCGCTATGTGCAATATATTTTGCCATTCCGTTTCTCTCTCACACAACTTATGGTTGTGACGTTTAAATAAGAGCAACTAAGCTGCTTCATTACTCTATTCCATTCAATGATATCGGAGTGATTTCAGTTAAAAATTAAATTTCATCATTCTGTCGCACTGCTCACAGCATCTTAGCGATAATATTCTGCCAGTTCACGGTTATTCGTCTGTATGCCTCTGTATGAGGGTTCCTCCACATGATAATGATTGTGCATTTGTGGTGCAGGTGCAACAGTGTGTTTTTAAGCTCAAACTCACATTACAACGATTGCCGCCAACAACCATAATTCAACCTGTCGCGTGATTAGATAGAAGCCGGGAGGAAGCGTCGGGAGACGCCTCATCTGACAGGAAATCTGTTAAAAACGGCACCTTCCCTGATAATAATAATGGTGCCTCTGTACAAGCGTTTAATTACACACTCAACATTAGCGCGAGTCATGCTTGC
>STHB01000003.1:15351056-15385800 GCA_018908115.1 Anopheles rivulorum
CACGTTGAATGGCGAAGATGGGAATCAATACAAGAGTTCCAGCTTCAATAACGGAGTCTGTGTTCGGCACGCGATAGTCCTGTGTCGCCACGCGAATGTGTATTGGAAGAGGAGGATACTTGCGTAAGGCCTCTGAAATATAATTGAAATATTGCACTGTTACAAAGTAATTATCTCAAAGATATATTATCATACCCTTTAAAATTTGATCCAAGTATTTCATGTCCATAATAGCCTCGTATGTCATCTCCCCGTTATGTTTCTCCAGAACTTCATTCACACACTGACGACCTTTCTCCTGTATTTCGGGGTTCAGTGCCAGCTCGTACAATGCCCAAGTTAGTAGGGTAGAAGACGTTTCAAACCCGGCAAAGAAGAATACAAAAGCTTGTGCTGCTACCTCGTTGAATGTGAGCGATTCCTCAGGATTGTCCGTCTTCAACATGCGAATCATCAGGTCCATAAAGTCCTTACGCTCTATACCATTTTTCACCCGATAATCGATAGTGTCCTTCACCACTTTCAGGAAGAATGTAGATACTTCCTTATCAATAAACCGGATCCCTAGCATCCGACTTAACTTATGCGAAAACTGCACCATTATGTTCACGAACTGGGATGGTTGTCGTTCAACAAACAGTCTTCCCATCGCACGGAATTCCGAGTTTGGGTCACGTATACTATTACAGTCGATACCAAACGCACACGTTCCAATTACATCCGTCGTGAAGCGGGCCATAATATCCTTCATCTCGAGTTCACTGTTTTTCGAAACGTTTTCGACCATGAATTCCTGCAATTGTTTTCCAGCAGCCACAACCGTTGGGAACATCATCTTCATCTTACCGGATGTGAACGTAGGTGTCAGTTTGTTTCGTAGATTTTTCCATTTTTGACCCTCCAAATTGAACAAATGGGTTGTCAGTGGATCATGCTTCTCGTTGTAGTACGTGCCGCGATCGTGGAAATACTGGAAATCCCTGACGAAGATTGACTTCACCAGTTCCAGGTCTGTAGGTAACACAACAGGTGATATTAGCATGTACACGCCCATGAACGGATGTTTGCCTTTGTATTTGTTGTAATATTGTTCCAGATATTCCGAGAAATGCATCTTAGTTCCGGCATCTTTAAAACTACCGAGGAAAAATGTCGACCTTGGATGAGGAATATTGCGCTCTTTCCAGTAAGATTGCTTGCGTATGACGTAGTAAACTACCCCGCCCAATAGCGACAGTAGCACTAAAAGAGCTTCCATAGAGAAGAACCACATTTTCACTTCTTTTCCAGACAGCGTTCGATGGAAGACTGACAGCAAATATGGCATGAGTCGTAGGTTAGTTACCAAAATTGCTACATAAGTGTGGGTGTGTTCGTTTCATATGATCGTGAAGCGATAAATTGGTTATTTATAGATGTGTTATCCAGTCGTATATGTAAGGAAAAAACAATAAGATTAAAGAAAACAGTGCTGTACTAAAAACAGTCTCACGGTGCAATGGATTTGAAGTGAATTCCAAATTTTAAAATATACAGGTTCAATGCTTCGAAAAAAAGTCTTTCTTGGTCAAATAAGAAGTCATTGATTAACAGTTTCTGACATAAATGTCTTTTTTAAGAGCTGAATTATTCTGCGTTAAAACTTACTAGATATTTTGCACAAGCGTTTGAATTAAAATAATAATAAATAAAAGTAAATCGCCCTAAAGCTCCAACCGGTTCTACACGCCGGTTGAATGAGAGTAATAAGCTATCATCCAAGGTCATCCAAAAGACTCGCTACGCAACTACAACTGTCAGAGTACTCTCACAGATTCTCGCACCGCTGGGAGAAACTGTGCGTAATTCGCTCCATCAATGCCCATGTATACGCTCGCATTCGTGGAGATTGCGAAGAACTCGAGAAGGGTTACTCACAAAGTACCAAACGATGACTGACCGTATGGCTCAGTTTGATTTCGCACTTCAGCCCATTCGGAATCATGTACCTTAAAGTGGTGGCCATACTGGTCGCGATCGTGCTAACTTGTCTCGCATGGATTAAGCACCGGTACCAGTTTTGGAAGAAACGTTCCGTCGCTTTTATCGTGCCAAAGTTTCCGTACGGTAACTTTGGAACGCTCGGGAAGGTAGAGCACATAGCACCGATTACCCAGCGACATTACGATTACTTCCAGCAGCTGAACGTCCCATACGGAGGTGTATTTATGCTAACCACCCCACTGCTCTACATCTTCGATACGAAACTGATCAAGACACTGCTGGTGAAAGATTTCCACTACTTCCCGAATCGTGGCGTGTACTTTAACGAACGTGATGATCCACTGTCGGCGCATATGTTTGCTCTCGAGGGACAGAAATGGCGCACACTGCGTGCTAAGCTATCGCCTACGTTTACGACTGGTCGCATCAAGATGACGCTGCCGTTAGTGATGGAAGTGTGCCAACGGTTCGCGGATCATCTACACCAGTCATTGCAAACGTCCAGCGAGGTCGAGGTCCACGATCTACTTTCGCGCTACACGATCGACGTCATAGGAGCCTGCGCATTTGGCATCGAGTGTAACAGCTTCCGGGATCCTGACAACGAGTTTCGCCGGTATGGTAAAATCGCGTTCGACAAGCTCCGCCATTCGCCGCTAGTGGTGTACCTGATGAAAGCGTTCCGGAAGCACGCGAATGCTTTGGGCATGAAGCAACTCCACGATGATGTTTCCAGCTTCTTCATGGGCGTGGTCAAGGACACGATCGAGTATCGGGAGCGGGAACAGATCGTGCGGAACGATTTCATGGATCTGCTGCTCAAGCTCAAAAATACGGGGCGGCTTGAGATTGGTGGTGAGGATATTGGACGGCTAACGTTCGAGGAGATTGCCGCCCAAGCGTTTATCTTCTTCACCGCTGGCTACGACACGTCCTCTACGGCCATGACGTACACGTTGTACGAGCTGGCGCTAAAGCAGGATGTGCAGCAAAAGGCTCGACAGTGCGTAAAGGAGACGCTCCAGAAATATGACGGACAGCTAAGCTACGAGGCGGTGTGCGATATGAACTATCTCGACCAGTGCATTAATGGTGGGTGAGCAGTTATCTGGAGCATTTTGTTTTTGGGCACACAAACCCCAGACCCAGACTCTTGTCTTTTTGTTATGCTTGTGTGCCATTTCAGAAACGTTGCGCAAACATCCACCTGTAGCGATACTGGAGCGTAATGCCGATAAGGATTACAAGTTTCCGGACAGTGGATTGGTGCTGCGTCGTGGTCAGAAAATCATGATACCGATCTACGCCATGCATCATGATCCGACCCACTTTCCCGACCCGGACCAGTATCGACCAGAACGATTTGCTCCGGACGAGGTGGCCAAACGTGATCCTTACTGCTATCTGCCATTTGGTGAAGGACCACGGATCTGCATTGGTATGCGATTCGGTTCGCTGCAGGCCAAGATGGGTTTGGCAAGCTTGCTCGACCGCTTCCGATTTAGTACGTGTGAAAGGACACAGATACCGGTGCAATACTCGCGCACCAACTTCATACTGGGACCGGCAAATGGTGTTTGGTTACGGGCAGAAGCGCTGTAGATGAAGTTTGTGGAATCCCCAATTCTATTGCAGAGTTTACCACCGAGATTCTAGTAGAATTAGTTTCATTTACTTCACGTCAAAGAATGTGAGAGAATCTAAAAATATAATTTTTACATAAACTTAACCTATGATCATACCTTACTCTCAAGAACAAGTATTGTTGTCTATAGTTCGTCAGTTATTGTGACGAGCTGGTGTTGTGTTATGGACTACTGAAGTTGATCACTACATTCGTTTTGCAATTATTATTACATAGGTTAATCACATAGGAACCTTCATTTCCCATACACTTGCTTACCAAAAAAGATCACTTAATGTATTGAACTTGTTCTTAAAAACCTTGGCAACTTACCCAGATGTTCCATAATTTTCTCCCGAATTGCCAAAAGATAAGGATGATAAGATTTTTGGCAGCGTTCATCGCAGTTTCCTAACAGCTTTATCAGTTTATCATGTGTACCAGATCTAATAAAATCTCCGTAATTCCTCCATTAAGAGGCAATCTTTCTTCCATTCTTAAACGTAGACGTACGCGTGCCTTGCACTATCTCTCTCACACAAGTGCGAACAAACACAACCGATCGTCGCGACATCAGTTGAAAAATAAATCATAGCAACGGAAGGTGGGAGAACATAAATAATTCAAACCACATCTTGTCTCCCATTACATCAAAACACCAGTCCGTGGTAGGTGCGTCTCGCTCTCAAGTCTCATCACATCGTAGCGCGCCATTACGGAGTTCGTCGCTAAAACAGGTCTCGGCTGTTGCCATTTCTAGTGGCAATTGGCTGTCGGCAATATGGCCATCGTAAGTAGGTTTCGCTTCATGCATGATTGTACCGTGCGATAGTAGCACGGGCATGTCCATGGTTGGGGTCGGCGCGTCGCGATAAAGCGCGACGTTAGTACTTCGCGAATGGAGCTCGTGGTAGCATCGGTAGCCGGTTTCGGTGCGTTTCTAGCGACGTTCTGTCTGGGTGTGTACCTTTTCGTGGTGCGCAAGTATTCCTTCTGGCGCGATCGTCATGTACCGTACGTGGAACCGGAGTTACCGTACGGGAACTTCAAAGAGATGGGCAAATCGATCCATCCGGCCCATCTCAGTCAGCGGTTTTACCAGCAGTACAAAAGCGTCGATGGTCCCGGCTTTGTTGGGTTATACATTTTCGTTAATCCGGTGCTACTCGTGACCAACCTACGGTTGGCGAAGCGAATTCTGATCGAAGACTTCCATTACTTTCCGGACCGGGGTGTGTACTACAACGAGAAGGATGATCCACTCTCGGCCCATCTGTTTGCGATCGAGGGTCAACGGTGGAAGGATCTGCGGGCGAAGATCACACCAACGTTTACGAGTGGCCGGATGAAAGCCGCATTCCCGCTGGTACTTGGCATAGCTGAGCAGTTCTGTGACTTTCTACGGGAGCAGTACACTTCCGGCGATGTCGTTGAGGTGCGCGATCTTATGGCGCGCTTTACAACGGATGTGATCGGTTCGTACGCATTCGGTTTGGAGTGTAACAGCTTTCGCGATCCTCAAAACGAGTTCCGACGGATTGGACGGAAACACTTCGATACACCCCGCAATCATCCGCTCAAGGTGTTTATCATGAAAACGTTCCGTGGGCTAGCGAACCGACTCGGACTGAAACTGTTGCATGACGATGTGGCCACCTTTTTCCAAAGTGTCATCCGCCAGACGATCGAACATCGCGAACGGCATGGTGCGCAGAGAAACGATTTTCTTGACCTGCTGATAAGACTGAAGAACACGGGTTCGCTGGAAGGCTCGAACGAGATAGTGGGCCGGCTGTCGGGTGACGAAATTGCCGCACAAGCGTTCATCTTCTTTACCGCCGGTTTCGAGACATCGTCCAGTGCGATGACCTACACGCTGTACGAGCTGGCATTGAACCAGGAACTACAACAGAGGGCCAGGGACTGTGTTATGGAAGCGCTGGAAAAACACGACGGAGTCTTGTCCTACGAATCGTCCAAAAACATGTTATATCTGGATCAATGTATCTATGGTAAGCATAGAAACCTGTTACGCATATCTTAGACCGTTGTTAGACCACGTTTGTTCCATATTTCAGAGACTCTTCGCAAGTACCCTCCGGTAGCAATATTGGAGCGTACAGTCGCCAAGCCTTACAGACTGGCCGACCCCAACATCATTCTGCATCGTGGGATGAAGATCATGATCCCGGCCTATGCCATCCACCACGATCCGGACATCTATCCCGATCCGGCTACGTACGATCCGGACCGGTTCACTCCCGATAGGATGGCCAGACGTGATCCTTGCGCGTATCTACCATTCGGTGAAGGTCCACGCATATGCATCGGACTTCGGTTTGGTATGATGCAGGCACGTATCGGGCTGGCGCTTGTACTGAAACATTTCCAGGTGCTGCCCTGCAAGGAGACGGACGTGCCCTTGACCTACTCGCCACAGGCATTCGTGCTGACGCCCGTTAACGGCGTGCGGTTGCGGTTGGCTAAATATGAGCTGAACGAGCCATCCAAAAAGGGTTTCTCGCATAAGGAAATTTAATTTAGTTGAACTCTTGTTTCAATTTTCATATGAAAAAAGGGATAGAGATTTTAGTTAGAATTATATAAAAAAGTTTGCAAAATCTTACTCGTTTATTTTGAAAATGTTCGGAACAAGACTGAACTCAGCTGTAAACCAGGAACAACCAATAAATTATTTTGTGCAAGGCGATGTAGTAAATGTATATTCAAATTAAAAATAAATAGTATATTTTACAAAACTGCTTAACAAGATGACGGGGCTCGTTCGGCAATGCTGTTATTAACCACTGAACCAAAAATAAAAATCTATTTCAAATGAAAGAAAATCACGAAATAAAACAAGTAAACAAAGTAATTTTCTTATTTCACCTAAACCGCCTCACGTTGCGAAGCACCCTGTACCGAAACGTCCTTGACCGAGCGTGCGAATCACAGCACCACTACCTGCTCAACCGTAGCATCAAAACAAAGCAACCGTTGTGTGCGTATCAACAATGCACCGGTGCACGGTAGTGTGCGTGCGTTTCGCTCGTTTACCGTAAACATAACACACACCAGCTGACAGATAGCGTTGCAAAATCAGAATCATTTCATCTCGAACACTCTGTGGTTGCGTTTGTTGAAGCGCTGCAGTGAAGCGTAAAACGAGCGCACAAAGGAAAGGAAAAGGGCGCAGATAAGTATAATTTACAATCACATAATTGACTTGTGTGACACTTGTGTACGACGTGATCATAATTATACGGAGCGCCAGAAAGCAGGTTGCTGCGAAGATCGCTTTCCAGTCTGGTGCAAGATGTGGATCTATCTGCTGCTGATTGCCGTCAGCGTTGCGGTTTGGTACGTCCGCCGGAAGTATTCGTTCTGGGAGGAGCGGAATGTGCCGTACGTGCAGCCCCGATTTCCGTTCGGCAACATACAAGGCATCGGAAGACGGATGCATTCGTCCCAACTGATGACCAAGTTTTACAACGAGCTGAAACCATCCGGGCGACCATTCGGTGGCATTTATTTCTTCACCAATCCGGTCGCGTTGGCACTCGAGTTGGACTTTGTGAAGAATGTGCTGGTGCGTGATTTCGCGCACTTCCACGACCGTGGTGTTTACTACAACGAGAAGGATGATCCCATATCGGGCCATCTGTTCAACATCGAGGGTACCAAGTGGACCAACCTGCGAAAGAAGCTGATCCCGACGTTCTCGTCCGGCAAGATGAAAATGATGTGTCCCACGATCGTATCCGTTGGTGGCCGGTTCCGGGAGTGTTTGGAACGGTGCATTGCGAATGATGGTGTGGTAGAGATGAAGGAACTACTGGCCCGGTTTACGACGGACGTGATCGGGACGTGTGCCTTCGGTATCGATTGCAACAGCCTGAACGATCCGAACGCAGAGTTCTTGCGCATGGGTCGGAAAGTGTTCGAAGTGCCGCGTGGTCGTATACTGAAGTTCTTCTTCATGGCCACCTTCAAGGACTTTTCGCGGCGCATCCACATTAAAGGCACGAGCGAGGATGTGTCGCAGTTCTTCTTCAAGGTGGTACGGGAAACGATCGAGTATCGCGAGCAGCACAATATTCAGCGGAACGACTTTATGAATCTGTTGATGCAGCTAAAGAATAGCGGCCAGCTGGATGATTCCGGCGAGACGGTCGGAAAGCTTAGTTTGAACGAGATTGTTGCTCAGGCGTTTGTGTTTTTCCTCGGCGGGTTTGAAACGTCCTCGACGACGATGTCCTACTGTCTGTATGAGTTGGCCTTGAACGAGCAGATACAGCAACGGGCACGGCAATGTGTGCTGGATGCTGTGCAAAAGCACGGTGGTCTTACGTACGAAGCACTCATGGACATGCCCTACATCGACCAGTGTATCAACGGTAAGGGACAACCCATTCCTTGAAGTCTTGGATTCTAACGCTTTTACTTTCTTTTCGATAGAATCTCTTCGAAAGTATCCACCGGGAGCGAATCTCATACGGCAGGTCAGTCAAGATTATCGTGTACCGGGCACGGATGTTACTTTCCCGAAGGGTATGAACGTTATGATCCCGGTGTACGCCATCCATCACGATCCGGACCACTATCCCGACCCGGAACGGTACGATCCGGACCGTTTTGCACCGGATGCAAGCGAAGCAAGGAAACCGTACAGCTTCATCCCGTTCGGCGAAGGTCCAAGGATTTGTATAGCGGCCCGATTTGGAATGTTGGAGGCACGGATTGGGCTGTCGGTGCTGTTGATGCACTTTACCTTTACAAGATGTTCAAAGACGAATGTGCCATTGGTTATCTCTTCCCGTCATGCTGTTCTGACGCCGGAAGGTGGACTGTGGCTGAAGGTGGAAAAGCTTCAAGCTTAACCGGAACACGCGGAAGTCCTTCAGCCCGGAATGAATCGATCAGATTATGGGTAAGANCTGGCAATAGTAGTTTGTATTGGATTTAATTGTATTTTTTAAAGTGGTAGAATAAATCTAAATCTTTTACTATATCTGTTTGCAAATGCAAATTTAACTTTTACTTACTTATCAGGTGCTTCTCAACCCTCTTGATTTTCTTTGCTGGTTCTGACAGCTTAAAATACCTTGCGATGTCTTTCGAATGATAGGTTCATCGAAGGTTGTCATCATCATGAGACTTCCCCGAGCAGGTGGGCTAGCTTGTATAGTCTTTAACTTAGCGCTAGAGATGGTAATTCACGACTTGTAACAGGAAACTTTGGGGACCAACGCGTATAGAAGTCATTCAAGATCCTGACATTCGCTAATGATATTCATAAAATTAGTTGACGACTCTCGTATGTACTAAACTGAGATGGAATGATGACGTTGATGTGACAGCAGTGTTCGGTCTTGAGCGGTTCAAACAACTTCATACGGCTTAAATTCCTCCGAGTACAAATGCCCCCTATTCCCAACCTGTTTTCAACCGAAGATCATCTTGAAAAAAAAACATTTGTTCTCGAGTATGTCACACGTCTATCCTCGTGTTCCGTAAACGAGGAGAAGTTACGCATCTCGACTGCATCAAGCTTCCTCAATTACCGAACTTGATGACGATAACGGTTGTAAAGCAAACTAAGAATCAAACCGACAATAGACAACGAGCAAGGCTAGCTAGCAGTAGACGCTTCAATTCCACTAGTCATCAAAACTGGTTCACCTTGGACCATCGCAATGCGCCTCTGTCATGTATCTGTAACTGTGCTTAAGTTAGAAGATCACCGATAGCCTTGCATAAATGCACAATGATAAAAGAGATTTGCATCACTTTAAGTTCATCGTTTGGCCGAACTAAATCGCTAGTGTACCTCGTACAATTATGTTACCCACGGTGTGGTTTCTCGTAAAAGTTGCATCCCTGCTTACGGTTGTACTGTGCTTTATTAACATTCGAAAAAAATATTCCTTCTGGGCAGAGTTGGGTGTACCGTACATACCGGCTCGCTTTCTGCTGGGAAACATTCAACACACGTCCGATCTGATGTTGGAACACTACCGCGAACTGAAGGGGAAGAATGCTTTCGGAGGACTCTTCCAGTTCACCGAACCAGTCGCACTGATTACCGATTCGGAGCTGATAAAAAATGTGTTGGTGCGTGACTTTCGCTACTTTTACGATCGTGGTGGATACAGCGATGCAAAACACGATCCCCTCACAGGTAGCATGCTGAACAGTGAAAGTGTACGGTGGTATGCCTTACGACATGCAGCAAGTCCAATATTTTCCACCGGCAGAATAAAAGCATTCCTTCCTGTTGTGTTACAAAAAATCAATCACTTTCGGGAGTATTTGGATGCTAAAGTTAACGCGGCAGGTGCCATGGTGGAACTGAGCGGAATGCTGGGACTGCTGAACACGGATATTGCGATGCAGTTTGTGCTGGGAATGGAGGGCAACAATCTGACCGCAACGGAAGGTGGTCTGCACGAGGCAATGATGCGTGAAGCGTTCGTATTGCCAAGCGTTTGGAAGCTGTTCCTGATGACGTGCTACCGGTCGTTAGCGAAGCAGATGCGTTTACGAATGTTTTCCAATGAAATCACTCATCTGTTTCAACGAGTGGTACGAGAGACGATAGAGCACCGGCAGGGACGGCAGGAGTGTTTCACACGAAGAGTTGATCTTATTGATCAACTACTCGGAATGCCAGGATTTGATGGACAAAGCACGCTGACGATGGAACAAATGGCTGCTCAAGTGTTTCTCTTTGTGGGAGCGTACGAAGCGACGGGTATTACTTTATTCTACTGTCTATACGAGTTGGCACAGCTTCCCGCTGTACAAGAACGTGCTAGAGCGTGTGTCCTTGAGGCACTGGAAAAACATGGCGGCATAACGTACGATGCACTTGCTGATATGCCGTTCATCGATCAGTGCTTGAATGGTAGTAGCTTTGCAATTTAATTCCATACGCCTGTCACAAAGTGCGTTTGTTCTTCTCCTTTTGCAGAAACTTTCCGAAAACATCCACCCGGGATTAATTTGTGTCGTGTCGTCACGGAAGACTATCCCGTACCCGGTACGTCCGGTATTGTGCTGCCCAAAGGATTAAACATCATCGTACCTATGTACGCCATACATTATGATCCAGATTACTTTCCCGACCCGGAACGTTTCGATCCCGATCGATTTTCACCGGACGCATGTAAGCAGCGTACACCGTACACCTTTTTCCCGTTCAGTTTAGGGCCTAAAAATTGTCCAGGCTATCGTCTGGGGAAGATTCAGTTGCGTGCCATGTTGGCTGTACTGTTGAGTAATTATGAGTTTACCACATGTCCCGAAATCACGCAGGGTGCACGATCGACGGTTCACACCGTTATTAAAATGCAGGGCGATCTGTGGTTAAAGGTGAAAAGGATCCATGGTACGAATTGAACTTAAGCTGCTTTATTTAGGATTGTAGAGGTTAAGCTTTGCTTTGACCAGATGGCTGAGGTAGTTTAAGCGATAATCTGTAGGAATGTTGCCCATGTCCTTACATGTCAACGATACGTTTCACGTTCAACCATACTTCCCCGGTAGGACCGTGCAAAAGATTGATCGGATCGATACGCAGCGGACGGTCTGCTTCGGACGGATCGATAGTGAACGTGTAATTCTTCAAGAGCATAGCTAAGCCAAGCCGCGTTTGAAGCAATCCGAAACGCATCCCGATGCATATCCGTGGCCCTTCGCCGAAGGGAAGGTAGCTAAAATTGTTCTTAAAATCATTCTTAATTGAAAAACGGTCCGGTTTAAAGTCGAGCGGGTTTGGGAAGTAGTCCGGGTCGTTTTGAAATGCTAAATTGGGTAAAATTACACCGATTCCTTCCGGCAAAATGGCACCATTTGGTAGTTGGTAGGGTTGTGTTGTCATTCTGTGCAGGGTTGCCACCGGTGGATACATGCGAAGCGTTTCTAAAAGTGAAAAGAGAAATTATTTACTGTTGGCATTAATTTCTTTGTAAAAAACTTACCGTTAATAATCCACCCAATATATTCCATTTCCATGACGGCATCGTACGATAGCAGATTGTTGTGTTTTGTTAGTGTTTCGTTAATACATTTTCTTGCCTCATTTTGCACCTCCGGATGTTTGGCCAGCAAGTGTAAAGCGCATGTGATCGTGGTCGTGGAGGTTTCAAAACCGGCAAAGAAAAATACAAATGCTTGGGCGGCTATCTCTTCGAACGTTAAACATTCCCCCGTTCCGACACCGTCCTGTTTCATCATGTCGATTAAGAGCTGCATAAAGTCGTCCCTACGGACGTTGTTTTCCTCCCGATAGCGGATCGTGTCCCGGACAACGTTGAGAAAGAAATCGGACACATCCTTATCGTTGAAGCGAATCCCCAGGGCACGCGCTTGCTTCCGGAACATCATGGCGAAGAACACTTTGAGGGCTTTTAGTTTGGGCAGATTTATCATACGCTTGCCCATCACGCGAAACTGGGAGTTTGGGTTGTCTATGCTGTTACAGTCGATCCCGAAGGCGCACGATCCAATCACATCGGTTAGGAATCTTGCAAGCAGTTCCTTGATATCAAGCCGTTGTTCCTGGTTGCACCTTTCTGCCAGATATTGATCCAAACGATTTCCCACGTCCACTATCGTGTGGAACATGGCCTTCAGCTTTCCGGACGTAAAGGTTGGCGCTAGTTTGGAGCGTAATTTTCGCCAACGATTACCTTCCATAAAGAAGAGATTGGCCGAGAGAGGATCGACCTCTTCATTGCTGTACACACCCCGATCGACGAAGTAGTTAAAATCCTTCACAAGAATTGTACGGGCAAACTCCGGCGATAACACCAGCAGCACCGGATCACGGAAGAAGTAGATGCCGACATAGTCACCTCGTGATTTCAATTTCTTGTACAGCTTCTCTATAATGTGTGCAAAGTGTATTGTTGGCTTCAGTGTATCGGCAACATTTCCAACCGGGAATGCAGGCTCCATATAAGGTACATTTTGATCCGCCCAGAAACGGTAGCGTTGCTTAAAGTGTAGATAAATCCATAGCAGACCAAAGCTGACCACCAGGAGTAGATGCACAAACATGACTAGAACGAACGAGGCACTAAAAGGTAATCACTTGAAGATTACAATTTGCTAATGATTGAGGTAGTGAATGCAACAAAAGCTATTTGAAATCGATTGTTTCACATTTTATCACCGGTAATCGTTACTGATTGCTCCACAATCACCGCAAGCGGCGAATGGGAAGCTGATAAACAAAGCCCATCTGCTTTTGACGTTTGTTTGTGTACGTTTGCGCACATCAAGTGTCAAACGGTCATTTTTTGTGAATAATTCGGTAAATAATAATTTGAAATGTCCGTTAGCTCTTGTTCAACTGTGGTGAGTTATTTCGAAAAAAAATCATAAAAAGCCTGAATTTAAACGATACGGTATAAAAATAATTCGGTTCACCCTGAATGCAAAAACCGTTTGTTTCCACGATTTGTTTGTTACGTTTTTGTGCTTTTTATACCATAACTTACAAAAACGAACGAGTCCAATTGTACTTCCATACCTTAACATTTATTCTCCACAGTACGTTCCACATTCAACCAAACGGCCCCCGCCGGTCCATGCATCAGGTTGATCGGATCGATAAGCAACGGACGATCAGCATCACAATCGTCAATCGCGAAATTGTAGTTGCGCAACAACATTGCCAACCCTAACCGTGTTTGCAGCTGCCCAAAACGCATCGCTATACACATCCGTGGTCCATCTCCAAAGGGAAGATAGCTTGGATTGTTTTTGCCAACCGCTTTGTCTTCGAACCGTTCCGGTTTGAATAGGTGCGGATCGGGGAAATAGGTGGGATCATAATGGAAGGCAAGATTCGATATGATCACACCAACACCGACCGGGAGGACTTCTCCGTTGGGAAGTTGATAAGGTTGTGAGGTCATTCGATGGATTGTGGCCACAGGCGGATATAGTCGAAGTGTTTCTGAAACGAAAGGATATATAAATCGTGCAATGATTATTTACCTTTAGTTTAATATGAATTCTTACCATTGATAACACACTCAAGGTAGTCCATCTCCATAACAGCTTCGTACGTCAGCTCATTGCCATGTTTGGCCAAGACGCTTCTCACACACTTTCTTGCTTTTCGCTGTACTTTCGGATGTTTCGCCAACAAATGCAATGCGCAGGTAATTGTTGTCGTGGATGTTTCAAATCCACCGAAGAAAAACACAAATGCTTGTGCGGCTATCTCTTCGAACGTGAGTGCCTCACCTGAACCAGCACCATCCTGTTTCATCATGTCGATCAGAAGCTGCATAAAGTCATCTCTACGAACTCCCTTTTCCTCCCGATAGCGAATTGTATCCTGGACGACTTTCATGAAAAACTCGGACACATCCTTATCATTGTAGCGTATTCCGAGTGCATGCGCTTGCTTCCGGAACATCATGGCGAAGAACACTTTGAGGGCTTTCAGTTTGGGTAGATTGATCATACGCTTACCCATGAGCCGAAACTGAGAGTTTGGGTTTTCCAAACTGTTACAGTCGATCCCGAAGGCACACGATCCTATAACGTCCGTCATAAAGCGTGCCAGAAGCTCCTTGATATCTATTCGCTGCAATCGACTGCATCTTGCCGCTAGATATTGATCCAAACGATTTCCCACGTCCACTATCGTGTGGAACATGGCCTTCAGCTTTCCGGACGTAAAGGTTGGCGCTAGTTTGGAGCGTAGTTTTCTCCATCGATTACCATCCATGAAGAAGAGATTGGCCGATAGAGGGTCAACCTCTTCATTGCTGTACACTCCCCGATCGACGAAGTAGTTAAAATCTTTCACCAGAATTGTACGGGCAAACTCCGGCGATAGCACCAATAGCACCGGCTCACGGAAGAAGTAAATGCCAGCGTAAGGGCCCCGTCCTTTTAACCGTTTATACAACTTTTCAATCAGATGTGCGAAGTGAATGGTGGGACTGAAAATGTCCACAACATTTCCAACCGGAAACGTAGGCTCCAGGTACGGCACATCACGTTTCAACCAGAACAGATAGCGTCGTTTAAAGTGAACATATATAAAAACTAAACCAAAACAGGCCACAAACACGACAGGAATTAGCATGTCTAGAGGTATTACGGCACTGGAAACGTATCGGACGATGGGAACACCATTTAAGGTGGTGTCGAACCGGATTGTTACACATTATTATCGGTAGCACTCGTAGCTGATTGCGACACAGTGCGTGCAGAATCGATGATACCCGTGTTGCTTGCGTACTGGCCGGTAGCTAGTGCGTACCGGTAGGGTTTCTATACGACCGGAGAATTATGGTACAAGCTGAAATTAAAAGCATTAACACATTATTTTAAATATGAAATGTTAATCGGAGAAAAGCTAGCTCAGCTGTCAGTTTCAAAAGACAGCATTTTCAAAACAAAGCATTTGACAGCAAATGATATGCAAATTGCATACATTTTAGGCGCAAAAATGTGAAAATATTTACTCGAATAATCTTTTTCGTGGCACAACAACGCCGACAGATTCTTGATTTGTCGCTTCCAGTTTTCCATTATTTTATATAACTTGAAGCAGGATCGTCAAAATGCATGAGATCGTTTTCTTAAAACACCAACCCTTTTTAAAAACCATTATTTGTAAATCACTAGTATGTGATTTTTCGGTTGTACAGATATACGCGGCCGAAAAAATTATATACAATTTACAGCAATTAAAAAGGTTGAATGAATAACGAACTACCAAACATTCATCGATTGTCTGTAAATTTAATCCAGCGAATTGATTCGTTACGAACAATTTGTACGCCTGCAGAGTATGCAATTTCAATGCATCTCTGTTTCCTAAATCATTAATACACTTAATCGAAACATTATTAAGGATTTGTAGCTCTTTAACCTTTTAAAATCTTTTGATTGAATATTTTTCTGAAAAATGGTTGTGTCCTTCTGCTTGTCCTTTGATAGCATACATTTAGGCGGATTGTGATTTAATTCGAATCCGCTCAAGCAAATCTGATCCATCCTTCGCCTTAATGTATGAGACTCTTCACAAATTTGGCCAGAGAAGAGGTGCACGGGCCATAAAATCAAACTTCACCTCTCCCATCCTGGAGCATTGTTTTGCAGGAGATGGATTTTTCATTCTCTCTACCAAGAACTTGTTCAAACTCTACCAGAACTTGCAACCATAATCGTTTTGTGGAACCATTTTCTGATCAAATGTGCTGACTTTTACGACCGACCGGTCTTTCGTCTGCCAAACGTCTTGAAAGTAAAAAGCTTTCATCTGTTTCACGGAAAATTGGGTTAATCCTCGCTCTCAATCAGCGGCGTGCGAACACAACAACAGCTGCCGATATGGCAGGTTGAAGGTGCTGTAGAGACACATAGAAAACGGGACACGTGTTTTGTCGCTTCACGCTTGTATCCTGTCGGTACACACGCTGGTAAGCACCTTGCCATCACCACATCCCAGAATGGCGCGTCACGCTCTTACCACTCTTAAGCGCGCCCGAAGAACTCAAGCAACCGTGCCTTCCTGGTTTGCCCGCCCGAATGTGCAACACCAAAAGAAAGTGGAAATTGTTTATCACACACCACGGGTTTTGCAGGACAACCTTCACCGGCTGGTTGGTTGGGTACCTCCGTTTAACCTAATTTATATTCCGGCGCACCTTTTATCCCCCCCCCCACGAGCCGGCGCGCGAATGGCGAAAGCGTTCGTTCACATTTATTTACCGTCCTGTCGATAAGGCGGAATCGAGCGTTTGCGATGAGCAATCGGTTTTTTGGTTTCAGCATTGAAACCAGGTGAGTTCGTGGTGGGACACTCCTTCGCACACTGTTGGCCAACCGTCCTTTTCCACGACATCAGTGATCCGGTTTTGTTATTGATGTATTTTAGCGAGAAAACCCGGTAGCGGACCGTACCTTTGCGGGTGTTTATTCTTACGGTTCGTATCCCGGTATGCCCTTCGAAGGCGAGATCACAGCCACGAAGGCCACTCGATAAATTGCTGTCTCGAGTGCCTCCCGTACGCTCCCCAAAACACCCCGAACACTGCCAACGTGCAACAGGAAGGAAAGTTTTTTCGGGAAGGTAAGAAGCAAAATTTAAGATGTTGTCGCTTTGGCCAATGGTTTACGATGGCGGGTTACATGGGGCCCTGTGTCCTGGCCCTCTGGGGAGTTGTCCGTTGTACGTGCCGCGTGTAAAAGGTTGTTCAGTTCCTGGAGCTAGCTGCGAACCAGGGTGGCAAAGCAATGTTTGTGGTGGCGATAAAGTGAGGGTAATTTATTCTTCATGAAATCCAGCCACAGTCCAACAAAAAAAGACGAAACTCCCTTCTCCGTCAGGTGGATTTTTGGAGATTTGCGACTGTAACGAATGATCGATTGAAGGCCGGGATTGGACAGATTTGTCAAAAAAGCGGACCTAGTTGATCGGCGGTCTCGCAAGCGTGAGAGTGAAATGGATTAAAGGAATTGACGGTATCGGAAGTCGAGCGAATGAATTTTCCTTTTTATCGCTTGCCCATTGAACGGAACCGGATGCACCCGGAATGGGCTGAATGCTGATTAACGTAATCGTAAATCATGCCTTCGGAAAAAGGGAACGTGATGCTGATGATACTGTCTACGGTTAATGTGATGTTAAAAGATTGCATCGCTCGAATGAGTTTGATTGTGATGAATGGTCTTATTTATGAGTACTTTAGATGTGTTTGGTAATAATATTAAATGTTGATACCGTAACTAATTATAGTCTCTGTTTAGAGTAGGGTGTAGGTTTTATAAAGTATAGAGTTGAGATTTTAAATTAACCCGATTTCTGAGACTTAAAACCTGATCTTATCTGATTGGGCACGCACAAAGCTTTCACACGCATGAGTAAAATATGATTATGCACTTTCTCAAGTTGTTAATAATGTTATATTGATCGAAAATTTTCAAAAAACATTTTAACGGACTTTTTGTATGATCATAAATAAGTAAACAATATATCATGTAAACGAAACCTCCGAAATGACTTCAGATACGTACGCATTAGTTTTATCTTCTTGTACAGCACCTTTTAGCTAGACATCAGTAACTCTAAGATAGGGTCTCTCACTCCATTTCGAAGTTATGTGATGATATTGTTTTCAATTCCCAATCATCATCTATTGGTACTCTGGTTGTCATCGTTCTAAGCATCTTCCATGGAATGCCAATGTTTTATTCAATTATACGACTTCAACACCACCAAATGCAGAATGCTCGTTGTATTAAGTTTGGCTCGTTTGAAGTGGTATATTTTCTTTTCAAGGGATTTGATAAGCTCCTCATGCGCAAATTCGAATTGATTGGTGATTGTGTGGGATCTATGATCAAGGAGGACATTGGTGAATAGAATTCTATACTCAACAACATGAGACGCGTCCTATACTAAGGAATGTCCCGATGAGATCCAATTTCTTCGTTGTGGTAGATCGAGCACCATGTCAAGAGATAAAGACAAGGATTTAAAGATTCAAAGAGTACACGAATAATTATTATACATAGGAATATATACAAAGGTGTAGCTTAAGGATGTATAAAGAATTTAAAATTATTTCACTTAACCACTTAAACACTTTAAACATTTTATAAGACTTCGATTGATACTCACTTGAACTCTTTATATTTTAGCTCCATTTAGCAGCAACCCAGCTCGCAGCAATCTAATTAATTTCCCTTAAACTGCCATCGCTTTGGCAGTAGCCTAATCGTAGCCTGCAGCTTAACCGTACCAAAGACCCACAGATAACCTGATGCACTCCGCTGATAAGCATTCAGCCAGCGGTTTGGCCAGTGTATAGCGTTGGGCTGTTATCCCAGGACCCCACAGCGATGGTCGAGTGGTCGAGCTCGTCTCGCCTCGAGCCATTGCTCGGTCCACGGCGAGCAGATACAGTGCAAGCGTTTGATGCAGAAGAAGAAGAAAAAAAAGGCACGTTGCAGCTGAACGCACTTGCACCAAGCGATCGTAATTGAAAGTGCACCACGATGGGAACGAACCACACTGACACACTCGGTTGGGTCGGTTCTATTCTTCCCCAGCCAACCCCAGGAGGTTGTATGCGGGTGTGAAGGGGAGTGGTTGTGGAAAGAGTGAAAGAGAAATTAGTCCGGTCACCGGTCATTTCCAGAGGCCGGTTTGGCTGTCTTGTTACAGAACAGGGAAACGCTACGTTACAACATGCTGGGTCTATGATGGGTGCATTTAGCCAGTGTCGGTGTATGCCGCAGTAATTAGCTTTCAGCCCCAAATGTACCACTGTGTCCCTGTGGATGACATGGTTCGGTTGGCAGATGAAATGGTAGTTTCGTCTGCCGGCATCAGGTGTTGGAATGACACTGAATCAACCAGGCATTTCCTTCCTTTATACCTGGATTTTTCTTTACGAAGAAGCAACCTAGTAAACTTTTCACCACGGAAGAAGAGCACCAAAGTGTACTGTTAAGTAAAATCATATTTTGTGAAAATCATATTCTGTTGGTGTTTTATATTAATTTTGTTTAAGCTTAACAAAAGCAAGCTCAAATGCAATTTCGCTTCTCACGTTTACTTCTTTAACCATTTGAGCAAACAGGTAGTCGCTGCAGGGCAAACATCTACCGCCAATCTTCCTTTTGCTAGAGCACGCTCAAAAACATAAACTCTGCTCACCTTTCCGCTAAGATAATAGCGCTTCAAAGTGGTAAAGAAGGTGAAAGAAATAAGAAAACCACATCCCCTGGCCTGATGGGTGAGCTGCGCCATGTGCCAGGTCGTTTCTGGTGTTGCTGTATGCTCTGTACCGAAACAAATGTTGTTATTCGCTAAACAACATTGCACCTTTTTACGGAAGATAAGTTTACTCTTGTTGGCCATTCGCTAAAAAATGGGCGTCGGAAATGGTGTTTATGTGTGCAGCGGGAGAAACCGCGGATTCAAACCCGACGAGCTTATGGTGGCTTGGATGCAGCTCAGCTAGAAGTAGAGTAGGGCAAAGTAGAATCATTTTTCTGCACAAAAACATTCTTCATTGCTTCATTGCAAAACGGTACGCTTGGCACGGAATGCAATTGCAACTTTTTAGTTAAAAAAAGAAAACACACACGATCCTGCACTCGTCGGTCGTGTATCGTCGGGATGTGCATAGTTAGCTGCACGCATCAAATGGTAGCAACGGAACAAAGGATGCTTCTACGGGTACGCTTAAACCCTTTCGACGATGGTAAAGTTTCCTCAGAGGAAGAAGTCCATTTTTTCTTTTTCACTTCGTGTGAATGCAGGTGCTAAACACACTGGTTTATTATAGTGGCGATACTTTACTTTGCCGCATGGCCACGGCGAAAGAGAAGCTGCCACGGCGGGTCCACCGAAGAGTTATGAGCTTGCATGTGATTTTGTATTTCTTAAGTCAATTTAATGCTTGGGATGATGTGGAGGTGAAGATTTAAAAAATCGTTGTTAAATGTATGGGACAAATGTAAACATGGCGTAAAGTCATGTTTCGTTTAAATTAAGGCTTATTACAAACATCCTTAGACTTTAAACATAGAGCTTTTAAGTAGTACAGGATTATCTACTTATTTTCTTTTATTGGGAAGTTTATTTTTAAACCCAGTCAGTTCATTTATACGCCTGAATGTAGGCAAGCAAACAAAAATCTAACAGCCTAAAGTTATGCTACACCAATAACAAAATAGTGTTAAAGCACTGTTTTTTTGGCACTTTTTAAGAGTTCGAACAGGTATGTTAAAAATAGCATTTTTCAAATTCTCATTTAACAGCTAACATGACAGTAATGGATTTTTTGAAAGGTACCGTCCTGCATTGTACGAGAAGAATGAATTTTAATCAAACAACAATACTAGCATTCCAGTTGCCGGACGAATAAATCTTTGTCCTTAAATGTAAGAAATTGCGCATCTTTCTACACTGACCTTTATCGGATGATTTCGTAACCTCAATCATGTTGTACAAGCGTTTCGAGGAAAAAAAGGGACTTGTACGGAAGAGATGAACTAGAAACGCACACAAAAATTTTCGGAACATGTGGTTGAAGCCTACATAATAAGGGACAAAAGAAATATGGAGGGATATATTATGAGGAGCAAGTTGATGACCGATCGTTTGTTAGGTGATGTTTCCGGTATATAGGGATACATAATGTAGAAATAATGCAGGCATTTGTAATGAGTGGTGCGTATATATTATTTCAATTACGATGCTCAATCATTTTTCAAATAATATGCCTAATTTTATGAATATAATTGCAATCAAAGCTTAAGCTTAATAAAATATAGAGGAGCAATCTAAGCAAATAAAGTTTTGTTTTACTGTAGATGGATTACAATCGACCAGACGAGATTGTGTAGAAAGCTGTGACAGGAAAGGCTGTTACATTCGATCTAGTACAGGCTTTATGTACACACGTCATAGCAACGGCAAAACCTCCCCATACCAGTTGCCCATAGGATTAGAGTATTCCTACAATGTATGATAGAATCCACACAGCACTGCAAAAGCATATCATTTTGAATGTCATCGTCACAAACACCATCGACCATCGTTTGTCAGACGATGGCAATCATGAAGCAACTCTTGCTTCATCTGACATTTGACACCCACCCCGGCAGATACCCGATACATGTGGAGTTCCAATAAATCATCCCCCGTTCCACAGGGAAACAGGGAACAACGATATACAAATCATGTCCGGAGTAAGCTGGCCGATGAGTGGGCCCCCGCATAAGTTGTGTTCCGGTTGAACGAAAATGGGGTTTGAAGATGCCACGCTACAGCCAATGCCATTGTGAAGGTGGATGGCGTACGCTTAACCGCCCGAATGTCACCGGTAGCGGGGTGCTGCTACAATAGCTGTAATCCCGGATGAAAAGTGTAGTTCCGTTTTTACTTGTCTGATGAAGTTTTCTTTCGCAGTGCACAGCGTTTCTTTGAGCTTTGCGCTCGTGAGGTTTGGTTTTGTTTTTTGCCTTGAAAGGAAAAACTTTCATGGCATCATGGGTTGAGAAGGTAGAAGGCTTGTAAAATATAGTGGACGACAGGACAAAACCGAAAAGTAGATGTTTATGTCCTTTTGTTTACCCGTTCATAAGCAAAAGTAGTTTTATTAGAGTGAAGTTGTCAAAAGTAGTTTTATTAAGTGAAGTTGTGAAGATAAATCGTCATAAGAAAACAGAATGAATTTTTTAATTACTTCTGAATCTGAATCTTCTGACTTCTGAATTAAATTAATAACATATTTAAACAATTTAAAGTACATTCATTTAGAAGTAAGTAAAAGAAGGAACCATAAAACATAGTGAAAATTATTATCAATGTAAACAGAAACTGTATAACAACCAACCATGAAACAAGACAAGTTAAAAAAAAAGAAAACAATAACAGATGAAAAGTAATGCAACTGAAAAACAAAAGTTATTTCTACCAAACATGATAAAAGACCATAAATATTCAAAGTATAACAAAATATAAAATCAAATATATAAAAAGGCAAAATAGTAAAGTACAACTTGAAGGGTATTGGATTGGGTTTCCAATAAACAAGAACCTTAAAAAGGTTAAGTTCACTAGTAGATTTACACAGAAACGTACAAAGAAGGAAGAAAAACGCAAGGATATCATTACAAAACATCTGTTTGTGCGACCAAAGGAACAAAGCACTATCAAGGAGGAATTTGCTTGCACCGGCGAACAGAAGTACTGGCGTGTTCGATCCGAACGACTATTACTTTGCCATTGTGCGCTTAAGCGTACCTCTTTATCGCAACTTCCTGCTTTGGTGGTGCAAATTGCAAGAGTGTCGCAAGGCGTTCTTTCGTAACCAGCATAACGGGTGTACATTTTCTTATTTTCTTACCTCTATATGTATGTCCCACGCTGACGGCAAACTCAACCGGATGCAGTAGCTCCGGGAGCAGATGATGATGATGATGATGATGCCGGTGAAAGGCATTGTTGTACGTTTGGTCGTTGGGTTTTCAGCGCGTACTGCGTGAATGGGAACCGGGCAACCTGTCTTCGGGCCAATAACAGCGCTGCTTCCGGGGCCGCACTCTTAACGAAGGGATAGGAAAGCGGCTTAACAATTATTGTCGCCAACAGGTTGCTCCAAAACGGCGGGTTGATCCTTGCACGGCACAAGCATAAGCCGGGAATGTTGTTGTGCCCGCCAAATGCTGTGAGAAGGAAAGCTGCACGAAGCAAGGCACTCGATTCCGGTACTTCAGCCGTGCTTCGAAAGGGCGAGGTGAGCAATCGACAGAAGCAGCGTTGTTAGCGTGATTGCTGTGCACGTCCCTTCATTTGGTGGATCGATTTTCTGTGTAGACGTTGATGCCCAAAAAATCCGCTCAAACGAGCGAGATTCGATTGCAATGTTCTATGAGTAGAAAAAAAAAATCAAGCTGCTCGTTGCTATTTATTTCTTTCTGCTTACGTTGGGCATGGTTAAGGTAAAAGTGCAATCCCCATCACTCTAGCACTGTAGGTTGTGCCGAGAAATGGAACTTGCTCTCCAGAAGAGTAAAAGGGACCAGGGATATTTAAATTTTTAATGCCATCCAACATCCAGCAACCAAGAACCCGCTAGACCGCTACGGGGCAATGGTTGTAATGTGTTTTCCCACCTTTGCGCGGTACCGGAAATTGGAGCGCGCTTTTTACCCAAGAACGGTGCAACAAACCGACCGTTGTTGCCACGTCCCGTATGAGCGAAAGTTCCGGTTCAATTTGTGGATTCATTACTCTCCGTCGAAGTGCTTCCCGGGAAGTACAAAAACGGGTGCTCCAACAGGGAATCCTACGGATTCTGGAATCGGTATTTCAAGGTAGTGCTGGGAAGCATAAGCAAAAAAAGAAAGAAAGCTTCCTTTAGACGTGTTTGCACTTCTATTGCGCGCAGGATGGTAATTTGTTTAGGCGCTTCTGTTCTTCTGCTGTGTCTTCATTTATTTCCGTATCCGTGACGTCAGCGGTCGTACGGTGAACTGACGGAACATCCAACCAAAAGGTGTGCCGTTGGCAGGTAAACCGGAAATGGTGCCGTCAGATTGGAAATAGCACCTTTCGGAATGATTCCGCATAGAATGGTTCGATGGCAAAGAAGCATCATTTCGCACACACTGGTATGTGTCTTTGGTGTCAAGTGCAATAAATTACGGCTCACGCCGCTAATGTTGCCGGATGTGTGAGCATCGATTGATTCTAACGAGACTCGTCACATTTGGTTTTGCGCTTGCGGGTTGTCTTGGCATACAGCTCAGCAAACGGCTTCTGTTTGTGATTGGCTCTTTGTTTGTGTTTTTTTGCTAGTTGTTGGGCTAGATTATTGATGGCTTCTATAGAGAGACTAGGAGATTATCGTGTATTATCCTAACTCAACAAAGAAAAGTGAATTATTATTATATAGTCTATTATTCGTAAAACATGTACCGGATATTCTACAAATTGTTCTTTGTTTAACTCCGATCCTGACTTTCACCGGGATCCGATGAAAGGTTGTTTATTCTGGTAATAGCCAAGTAATTA
This sequence comes from Anopheles rivulorum, assembly GCA_018908115.1. Lineage (NCBI taxonomy): Eukaryota > Metazoa > Arthropoda > Insecta > Diptera > Culicidae > Anopheles > Anopheles rivulorum. Next base: position 15,375,236 of record STHB01000003.1, read on the forward strand.
TAAATTCTCACAAAGCAAGTGCCTACATTCAGGCGTAAACGATAATTTTATCAATACATGCAAATTGCATACATTTAGGCGAACATTCCTTTGCTCTTTTGAATGCTTTTTTGAATTGTTGAAAATGAACGTTACAATCCAATTGTAAATTGCTATGCGTTTGTTGTATCGCAATAATTCATTTATAGTCGTTTAATACACTTAGTAAGCTAACCACACCGCCCAGTAAACCGGTCAGCAACAGCCCAAACGGCCAAGCGAATGGAAATGAAGTTATCACAAACAACAGCGTCCCTAATCGTACGCTCGATAAGAATTGAATAATAACGCGTCGGAAACTGGAACAAAGTATCGTCAGCGGCTCACGTTCTCAACCGGGCCCCGTAATGGAATGCACGGCAACTGCAACGCATGCCAACGAGTACCGGGCTGGAGAACTAGGCTGGAACCAGTGTGGAATGGGGAAGGGAGGAGGAATAAAAAACTCCATCCCACAAGCCGGAAGCAAATCGAATTGTTCGGGATGGTAAATATAAACAAAGGTACGATAATACTACTAACACGTACATAGCACACAGACACACGCATATGGAACACCTGGAAGTAAAGTCGCGACGGAAATGGATCACACTGGAACGGAAGTGGGACAGCAAGTGTGTGGGTGTGTGTGTTTCATCAATATTCAACACGTGTCTCTGGAAGTCATGGGCCGACCAGGAAAAAAAAACAACCGTATGGCCATCATGTCGCGTAGGGCAGTGGATAAACACAATCCAGCGAGGAAGAATGTTTTTGTGGCTTCTCTCGAACCCACACACACACACACACACACACACACCCCTTCCCCCTAATGGGTGTATAAAAACAGACGCGAAGTTGAGCACGTCCCATGAGTAAAGAAAAAAACAAGGCTCTTTCTGTAACTTTTTTTCTCGGCCTCTTCAAATGGTTGTCCAGTTGGCATACGGCTCTGTCGGTCGGTTTCCATCTCATCTGGCAACGAAAAAGAACAACGCCGGACAGACAACAGCGGACGGGCAAACGTGGACGCTTTGATGCAATTTTTACGCTTGATCTTCTCATTCCTTTACTACGTCTGTGTCTGGGTGGAAAAATGTGTTCTAACTTTTTTTTTATATATCTGCTATTTTAGTGCAAAGTAGTGAAACGTGCACCGGAAGTGGACAGTGTAGACGCTGGGTGGGCAAAAAAGTGTAACAAAATCTAGCAAAACCAAAACAAAAAAACGCTCTCCCCGCTGAAAGTCAAGCCACATTTCGTTTGATCTTTTGTTTGGATGGCCGAAAGCGAGTCTCTCGGGCCGGATTTTCTTGCCTTGACACACGGCAAGCAACAAAAAAAAAAAAACAGAAAAAAAAGATGTTGAATTGACCGTACAAGACGGACGGCAGCACTCTCGAAGCTGAAGAGAAATGTAAACAACGGTGCAGAGCAATCAACAGTTTTCCGTGCCGAACCGTGGCACAGATGCTGCTGGTAGTGCCGTCACCGTCGTGTGTCGTTTGTCGTTGTACCTACGTAGCGCTGGAAAAACATGTGCTTTTCCCGAGAACCCGAACGTACGCCGAGAGAGTACGCGAGAGAAAAGACAGCAGACAGAGAGTGTGGTTTCGGTGTAGGAATGAGAGAAAATCAAATGGGCATTATTTGCACGGATTTATACACAGAAAAAGGAACTTATGTACCTTTCCTAGATATATTTAAGTTAATTCGCTCGAATAACTGCTTCAATCGTAACAGAATTTAATTTTTGTATAAGATATTAAAAATATTGCAAAACTTTCTGTGTATGTCCACACCACAGACCCATAGTGCGACGCGTCTTCTCGCGCGTGCGAGAGCAAAAGCAACGCTACCAGCTAGCGAAAACGGGACAACCAGTGTGACTTTTCACGTAACGAACTTTTCACTCCTCCAAATGGGCAACAGGGATGCTGCCGGTCGCGATCGGCACGATCTAGTGTCGGCTTGGCATCAGGCATCAGGCGCCTGCTACGTGGCGAGCCGAAGGGAAAATACCAACAGTCCTAACAGTCGGTGCCGTGAATTTCCTCCGTGCGGACGTTTCCGTGTTGTGCCTCGGCCAAGAGGAACCGCTTTCCCGAAACGAGTGAGAAACTTCGTAGGATATTAAAATTGTGACGTCGAGGAAAAAAAAACACTTCATTTCCCTAAAAAAAAAACAAAGTGCTTGAAAAGGGGTCACATCGTAGCACCAAATGGCACTTTACCGATCGTCCCTTTATCCGGTGGGAAATTAAGTAAGAGGCTAATGTTTGGTAAAATTGCTTCCGCATTCTTAGCAGCAGTGTTGCCCCAGGTGCATGTGTGCTTTTAACCGTTGACGGGAGCGTTTGAGTTGCTTGATGTTGTGGTAGTACTACAGGTTGCGCGTGCCGTGAAGCTGCAAGGAGTTTACCTAAAGCGGGTGACCCTATACGTTTCTTGCCTCTTCCATTCTTGCAAGTAGCTGTTATTTTTAAACCAACCGGTAACGAAGTAAATCAAAATTTAGCCAATCGTGAAATTCTTACTCCTTTCGCTCACCCACACAATCTGACCAACCTTAGCGAGTGTGTGTGTGTGTGTGTGTATAAGTGTGTTTTGTGCGCGGGTACGTGTTTAAAAGCTTGTTCTAGCTGTCCCACCGATACACACACAAAAAAAAAGGATAAAACGAATCCAAAACGGTTCTAGGGTTGCTGGGCTAAAAGGAAACCCCCGGCGATGGTGTGCGAATGGTAAAGTTAAAAGTAATCCAAAACGCTTCATTTTCGGTCAGGGAAAAATCCTTTTTTTTCTCGATGTAGTGTAAGCTGTTAGAAGATGCAGGTGAACCGGTGGCCGTGTGTTTGACAGATGGAGGATCGCTTCCCGTTCCCGAACCGTGCGTAGGGTGCGTACGTTCGACCGAACAGTGTTGCACAACGATTGGTTAGAAAAAAAGGGGGTGTAAAACAGCGCAAATAAAATACCCCCACGAAAGGTATAATTTACACTGCGACACAGTAAATCATATGGCGACGGTCCAACAGATGTGTTTTAGGCGGGCGCCTGGTGGTAAAATAGATTGCCAGTGTTATTGACTTCGACGGTGGGTTGATCGAGAGTTTTTTTTTTATTTTCGGTCCCCACTCGGGAAACATAATAAGGAGAAGCCGAAAGGAAAGGAATGCGTGACCAACGCGGCATATTGTGAATGGCAAAGCGGTAAGTTACCTTCTATACAATTTCACTTTTCTCCCCGTTACACAAAAGGCAAGTGAACAGCCTGGTGGCCGGAAAGGTATGTGACGGGTTGTGGAGTAAAAGCGTTTATCCCTTTCGCTTTGGGGGGGGAAAAAATGATCAAATCACTCACTGACAGGCACGATTTATTACGCCGAATGGTGGTGTACAGGCCACCCGAGCGAAGGGTAAAAAAAAAGCGGGTGCGCTTTGATGTCCCGTTGAGTGAAGTTATTAAATTTTTTTTCTACTGCTGCTGTTGATTGCCTGCTGGCTGGCTGGTTGGCACGGAAGTGTTGGTGCGTGTTACTGCCCAGTAGGTGTTTCCGTTGGTGGCACAGTGTGAGATGTGTGGTTGGGAAGCTGTTTTGTAAATTGAATTCGTTGTTTCGAGTTCGCTAGCAAAACTGGTTGCATTGTATTGGTAGAGTTTTATGTGCCTATTGCCAAGCGAATTCCTATTAGACTGATTTTTTAAACAATTGCATAACTTTAGGCGTGTTAAGCGAATAGCTTGAAGCGGGTTTGAAACGTTTAATCGATTTTGAATCCATTCATACATTGTTGCTGGCTACAATTCCATACCGTTGAAGTTAGCCACCATGTGATACCAAGTCTAACGCAATGCGAATGAAATTCATCTGTTATTAAATTATTTCCAGATCTGGAGAATTTTCTTTCACCAATGCTTACCATTGTGTGCTGACGAATCGTTGTCAATCCGTACATTGAACCACAAGCTATTCAATCGGAATCGCATCAATCTTCAATAAAACTTCATTACGGCCGTTACACTAGGAAGGAGCAGAACACTGGGCAAAAGGCAATGTTTCATCATTTCCAAGAAAAAAAAAGCATAATTTTGGTTCGCGTTTCTATATCTTTGGGGAAAGAAATTTTTGTTTTCCCGGTGGCAATGCGTCAGGCGATTAACGAACGCTTACCCACGACGCATCCGAACGATGGATGAAGAATGGCAAACCTATGCATAATCTAATTTGACGAAAATAAACGATTACTTTTATGACCCACCTTAGCTTCCGGGTGGGGTTTTTTTTTCTTCTTCTGTCGTCTCCCGGCCGGGAGTCGTCCAATTCGATTCAATTATGCTTGTGTTGCCCCGTACTGGTAGAAACATTTTCCTCGCTTGAGAGTGAGAGTGAGCCGGTGGTGGGTTTTTATTTTATTTTTTGTTCGCTCCTTTTGGTTGTGCGCGTGCATCTTCATCTGCGTCTACCGTTCGTTTCCTTGTCTCAGGGTCACGTGCTTTACCGTGATGGTAAAGCTGTGCTCACCGGTTCTTCGGACAGCAGCCGGCTCCGGCACGTGGCGGACAAGTGTGTGAATAACGACGATAAAGTAGTTACTGATGCTTTATGAAGCTACAGCCAAACGCTTCGGCTATTTGACAAGGGAAAGATGGCAAAGAAGCTTCCTTCGGGTTGCAGATGAGAAGAAAAAGAACGATGAAATTCATGTCCAAAGACTCGGCACACCGATACTTCGGGCAGGTCTCAAGCAATCATGCTGATTTAATTTCACTCTCTCCCGCATCGTTACTTGCGCTGAAGACTGAAAGTTGACTCCTGTCTTGGCGCTTCCATGCGCTGCCGAAGCATTTTCCCAATCTCGGTGTTAAGTTCATTCTGGCACGGATTTGCCTACCTCGGGTTGGTGTGTCACAGTCAAGATGTCGCAGCTGTGACTGAGAGGCACACACCCACAAACACTCACTTGCACACAATGCCGTTGTCGAAGCGATTCGAAACCGTCTCGATCGCAACTGTACCGTACTTTGCCATTCGTATCGCCGGATATCGGTTTTAATTGGCTTGCCGGGTACGCCATTGTGCTGTAATGCCGTCATAATAAATGGTGGAAAAGCTAATGAATGTTAAGTGAATTTTGTGTGCGCGGCACGATGCACTGCCCTTACTCGGGTCGGGTGGTAGGGGTTTTTCGGGTTTTGTCAGTGCCTGACTGTGTTTGGCTTTTGCTTGCCATCTGTAAATCATTAATTAGTTCGTACCTCGCGCATCGCGATTGGCATGACCGTGAAGGCGTTTGTTCGGTTGAATTACGGTAAGAAAAGGTTAAGGGTGGGAAAGGGAAAGGGAATTTATAGAAACCCACCCGACCAAATAAACGCACAGGAAGGAGTCTCAGTGTTGATACTACCTTTTGTCTTTGTCGTTCCGGTTAAAGATGTGGCAATGAAATGTTAAGTTGTGCTTCAGGGGAGTGTCTGCTCCAAGGGCAAACTTTAAGCGCTCTTGATAATAAATGTTATGAGTACCCTGAAGTCCATTTTAACCGAATGTTGAAGACAATATTATTTATGTACAATTAAAGTTTCATAGCTCTTGCTGCCGGAAGTATATGGGCACTATTTTTGTATTTTATTTATATTTATTAAATAACAGTTATAGTAATTCTAAAAGAATTATTAACGTTTTTAGAAGATTTTTATAACTATTTGCCGATTCAAATGCAAAAGACATGTGTAAAATGTTACACAATTTTACATAAAAAGTAAGAGTAAGCATTGCTTTAACCTGTTAGATGCAAAAGTCCCACAAATTGCATACCTTTAGGCGTCGTTTTCCTTCCAATCACTAGCACTTTTTGCCTTCGTCGCTTCATTTATAAAAAATCTGTTTTTCAATCATTAACTCTATGGATACAATTGTGTTGCTTTTTAAGTGACGATATATGGTTATGGCTGCAAGAGGCGCATTAGTCCCTCGAGACACAAATGTTTTTCTCAGATGGCGATGTTTTCTCAGTTCACATATTTCGTGTGGAGAAAAAACAACAAAACAGATGGTGTTGATGAGTGAGTAGTATAGCTCGATGTGTTTAGAACCAAAAAAAAAACAACCTTACCCATAGAGTATCATTCGCCTGCCAAAAAAACCGAACCAACTCGACCATCACACAAAACACACTCATGCACACACACCGGAACTGAAAAATGTGACCCACCTGTGTCCGTTGTGTGAGAATACTTTCCAATGGCCCCCAAAAAAAACGAAATCCAAGAAAAAGAATCACATCACACTCGAAAGACCATTTGGAAAATTGCTTATTTGGATTGTCGTGTTTGTCGAAGGGAGGGGGGGGGGGATTCGGGTGGTTTCCCTTTGGGGAGTTTTCCCTTTCCGAAGCGAAGGTTTTATTTGGGAGCAACCAAAACGTTGCACTTTGGTATTCATTTGGTAAGCGGGTTACGGTCATGGGAGTTTGGTTGCTACACGTCTAGCCACAGAGCACGTACCGAGCTCCGGTGTTTTGCATCTTGAAGCGTAAAATATTCCACGGAATATATTTCGGAAATCTAGCAGCTTCTTTCATGCTGGCTGCTCGTTCTAGCTGCTTTGGTGTGAGAGAAAATGGTGCGACGAATGAAATTTTATTTACGAGAATGTTGCACTGGCTGCTCGAGTAGCTTTTGCTGACTGCCATCCTGCTAACAGCTTTCCATGTAAGATTTTTCAATCTTCTTCCAAGCATGAATCATGGCCGAAAAGAAGGAAACAGAAAGAAAAAGTTAACACGAGAGGTCAACGATGACGGTCTCGAAGAATCTGTATGGATATTTATCGTACATCATCCGAAACGGAATTTAACCATCTTTGGATTCCTGCGGTGCGAACGAAGTGTGTCCTCTTTCTTTGGGAGAGATTTTTTTGTTGTTTATGTTTTTTGGTCATCCCTCCTGTGTCATTTGGGATGAATTCTTAAGGAGCGGAAAGTACACAGTCCCTTAAGCATATCAGGGTGAGCTGGGAGGGGTTTTGTTGTTTGGGTTGCAGTTTGTCCAGCAAAGTGTTCTTGCGAAGGTGCCGCAAGACGCCGATGATGATGATGATGATTTGGATGCTGATGAAGAAGACGATTTACACAGCCAGATGAGATTTCATTCATTTTTCATAAGTTAATCTTTCATTTGGTTCACTTGGGTGGTGTTGGAATCACCCGACTGCGAAGGAAATGATTCATTTATGCACGTTTAGCTTGTGGCTAGCTTTTTTTTTTTGGGGCAGATTGAGCTGAGATTTTACTCCCTACTGCTGCTGATAGAGCTGCTTGCAAGAGGAGCATGAGTGTTTGTGGATTTTTTTTGGGTGTGTTTGTGGTTATGATTAATATCATAAGCTTGTTTGCTGTTGGGTGGCTCCAAGGTGCTCATGCATTTTACGGAAGGAATGCAGAAATTACAAAATGAAGATGTAATAATTAGCCTTAGGGCTTTCAGTAAAAGGTTCGCTTTTCCTCGTCACTAATATGATTGGCACGACTCTCGTTTGCCGGGTGCAATGATTTTCCCTCACCCAGGTGAATCATGTTCCCATTATAAAGGTACAAGCAAGCAGACGTCTTGCGAGATGATTTCGGTACGAAATTGCTTTTGACATAATTATACCCACGTTACATCCGTGCTGCAGGAGTTCAATCGAAATTAACCCACGTGGCTACCCACACGAACCAAGAACCAACCGCATGTCTTGCATCATCCTTTCCCAGTTGTGAATATGACAAAGCGAAAACCACCTACCTACGCACATTACGTTATGCCTTCTTGCCCAGCACAATCGAACACGTAATTAGCATAATTGGTAGTGAAGCCCAAGGGCGGTACGCTTACCATCTGCTCGAGGCAAAATGCAACATTTCTCGGGCACAGTACCGCATGCCGGACGTGTAGTACACCGGAACAGTGGTTAGTTTATATTTACGAGCTCCATCATAATGAGCGACCGATGGGGTTCGATCGATTTATCGCTTCCTGTACAGTGCCGCGTAGAACGGAACCGGATGGATGGTAGTTTGTTTTCGAATTAGTTAGATCAAATAGAAAGTGAACCGCGAACGTGGCGAATGGTGGCGATTGACGGAAGGTAAACAAACAATAAATTGACCCCTTTGAGTGAATAATTCATCGGTGTTTCAATAGCGAAATTCTGCTTGCAAGATCAATTAAGATGAAACAATTGCATGAGAGGAGTGTTTGACATCATTAATTGCAATAAAATTTACATAACCAATGATGGAATACTGTAAAGCATCAATATTGGTTTATTTTAAATGATGAGCAACGCAAAATGTTTAACCTGTTGCATACATTAAGGCGCTTTCGGTGCAATGAAAGAATCGATGTAATGTTTATTGTATAACTTTAGGCGTTTTTTGGAATAAATAAACATATTATTAAATATAGTGAAAATAAATGAATATATGGAGCATAAACGGTAAGCAATTACAACAAAAATGTGAAATAAATCGAAACAAACGTTGAACATTGCTCATTGCGAACCAATTGCATCCTCCCATTCGAATAAAACCTATAAAATCTATTCGTTTTACAGAAACGTTTTTGAATTTCGCTTAAAACAGTTTTTAATTTTCGTTATAACAAAACGATGTAAAACGTACCTTAATATCAGATGTCTTAAAAGAGCGATTGAAACCCAAACGCTTCGCAACCGTTCAGTTGGCGAGCAATTAATTTATTTCCTTGTTATCTTGGTAGGAGTGTCTGCAGCAGTGGAAAATGTAAGAATCAACTCATGTTTGGGAATGCTCAGCCCACTCTCAGACCCAAAAATACTCCAACCAGCAGATTAGCAGACACTGCGTACCGGAGCATAATGATATAAAATCCCGATTCGCAGATGTAATCCAACATCTCCTGTTCTTCGGCGAACAAAAGAACCAAAACCTTCCTCCCTGTGCCGGCGCAGGTACAAGTAACAAAATTAAGGATTTCATCTTCAATTTACTCTGAGCGCTTCCTTCGCCTCCAGTGGCGGTCTTTTCAATTGACTACGTCGAAGCGGCATTAAGATGTAAGCAGGAATGCTCGATCCCCACATCCCGACTGTCTTGCTGCTGCCGCTATCGGAACAGATTTAACTGGAATCATTAATTTTGCTACTCAATTTGTAGCTACACACCCCGGTATGTAGGTTGGCTGTAGCTGTCGGTGGTTTTTGTGTCTATCAGAGAGAGAGAGAGAGAGAGTTCGGGGTGTTTTTTTTTCTTTATTCCTACTGTCGGTAGAGTTGACCTAGCAAAAGGCACCTTTCACAACCAGAACGATATATTCTGCATTTTAACGTGTTTTTTTTTTGTGTTAAAAAGTTTCCCATTACTTGGGCGAGAGTTTCCAACAACAAATGAGCCGTGGGTTGTGGGTTTGTTCGAATGCCACAGTGATACGTTTCGACGGTTGGTCTGTGCAAAAGTTATTTTAGAATTTGCAGCTGAAAAGGCACAATCGATCGAGTTTCGGTTACGGTACGGGAAAAGGTTTCCTTTCTCTAGAGAGAAATAGAAGTTCCATGCTTGTGATTCTTTGCCAGAAATGGGAAGAACTTCCAAACGAAACATCAGTAGTATGCTTCAATGCGTAGGCATAAAGCAATGAACAAGCGGTGGTTGAGTTGTATTGGTTCGAATTTTGTAAAGAAACTATCCCATTGCCATTTAACGCCTTAATTATCGAGCGGTTAGCTCAATTTGCAACGTGAGTAGTCGTACTCATGTATGAGGTTTTTGAGGTGTAGTACTGATTTTTTTTTACCGCCAAAGGTGCCAGGTGTGCCCTGATTCTCTGGTGGGAAATGGCCCAAAGGATCCCATCACAATACCGTAGGCATCCGGCAGGAAGTGGTCTGGTATCTGATCCTTAGAAATGTTGCTGGTACAGTAAGCAGCTTTACCCGCTGTAGATAAGTCAATGCTGCACAGTTTCGTAGAAAGGATGGTTTTTGATGAGGGTTAAGCCAAACATACCATCATTTAGCTTAGTATCATCTTCTGGACACATGCATACTGACTATTGCTCTCGCATTGCAGGGCAGGTTCCACTCAACAATACCACAATTTCTATGCATCGAAATGCTATGCATAGCCCTCATTGCTTTGCCACCGTAAAGCACAACCATGGTATCAGCTTGTGATGATTTGAACCCAGTCGATTCTGTGTCAGGATCGTATCGAACGTTACGCTGCAGGGAAGCATATCTACATGCAAAGAAATTGGTTCTCTGTTTGATTGCATTGCATTTGCTTCCATGTGCGGTCGGCTGAGCGTTAGCATCGATCTTCGTTATGCTGCTGTGCTAACCAACTGTGTTATAATATAATATGGGAGGAAAATAAATCCACAAAAGGCCACCCCTAACCGTAGAAGCATTTCCCCGGTACCAGGTGAACAAAAACACAAAAAAAACGGGATGTATGCCACCTGAGGCAATTCGGGTGAAAGCTAAAGCCGGAGAAGATTTCTTCCTTCCCGAAAAAGAAAACGC
>STHB01000003.1:15441912-15456905 GCA_018908115.1 Anopheles rivulorum
CGTATGTGTACTTGAAATGCGGCATGCACTGAATTGAATTATGATCACGTGCAATTTTCAATTAGATCGTAAGCATGCATAATTGTACGTCATCTTCTCTCCCTCTCTCTCTCTCTCTCTCTCTCTCTCTCTATATATCTCTCTTTTTTCTCTTTATGTCTCTCTGCCCACAATCTTAGGTGACGCCGAACATTTTCGAGTTCATCAAATCGCCCGTCAACATCATCGACCTGGCGGCCACACTCAGCTTCTACACGGACGTTTGCCAGCGGATGGGCGAACAGACGGGCCTGCTGGAAGCGTTCTCGATCGTGCGTATCCTGCGGCTGTTCAAGCTGACGCGCCACTCGCCCGGTCTGCGCATCCTGATCCACACGTTCAAGGCATCTGCCCGGGAGTTGACGTTGCTCGTGTTCTTCCTTGTGCTCGGTATCGTCGTGTTTGCCAGCTTGGTGTACTACGCGGAAAAGCTGCAGGTAGGTGGCGTGCCGGGCGTGCCGGGACATTTCTTGTGGGTTTCGCTATAAACAATACGGCTGCTGTGTGGCACGAGTGTGTGCGAAGCATCTTGTTTGCGTCAAGATGTTACCTTGAAAGCCCCTTTCGCACAGTTTCGCCGAAAGGATGACTGCGGATGATGTTTGGTCTGTCGGTGTACGGCATCGGAGCACAAGCGGTGATGTGTGTTTTTTGTGATTATGACCTGTTGTTATGGTAAACCAACACGGGGACGTGTATTTGTGTAAGCCACAATCACCGCTACTGGGTTGAATGTCACGAATGGTTCCGAGAAGAAACATAAAAATTACCTTCTTCGGTGTTTTGTTTTGGCTTTTTTGCTTTCTTTCGCTCCATTATAATATCCGGTTTCGTAACCACTCGATGGTTTTATCCGCAGTGTCCCAGGCGCACATTGATTCGAGTGTCGAGACAAACTCTTTCAGCTGCAAGGGTACATTCTCTCCAATTGAAGACAACAGCAGCACCGGCGAAGGTTATGATTGTGGTAATAAACTGTGCAGATCCATTTCTGAATCGCATCGAACCATGGGCTAAGCGAACCGTATTGCAACCTTGGCGACCTTGGAGTAAAGTGAAATGAAAGCACAAAATAACAAGAAAAATGTTTTCTACTTTCTGCTTTGCGAACGACAATGCGACGCTTCACTTCACGTTCAGCGTCCAGCTGAGGGGTTGTTTGTGGAATATTAAATGAAGTGTCGCTTCATCTATTAAGCCATTCAAAGAATCGAACGGTCGAACGGTTCAATAGCGCTTCAGACGGCGGGCAAACAATGATGTTTGACAGTGTTCTTAAGTAATCTCCATTACGCGCGACGATACGGCTACAACGGAACGGGCAGGTGAATGGCCGTTAGAAGGCAACAGTGTCGTTAGCAATTTCCCGGTACACAATTCCGGGTGAGGGAGAAGGTGTTGAAACGTTCGAATTAATAGGTGCTGTTTGGCTAACTGTAATAGATTAACTTAATATGTCTGCCTTACTTCCTGCAGAGTGATTGTAGGGGTGAAGAACGAGTGTACTGCCTATTATCGGAAAGTGTTTCAACTTTTCGTTAGCGAGATCAGGTTTTAATTGAGGTTTTGATGTCGCTGTGTTACGCGCAATGATGATATTGTTGAGCGTTAATGAGTTTACTAATTGTTTGCTATTGTGTTTCAAATGATGAGATGCCTTTGAGCACTTCTTTCGTTAGGAAACTGTTAAATAGAGGCATAATGTATTTCTTAATTGCATCAATCAGCTATTAATTTCTAAACACATAGACATTAGAACGCAACAATGAGCTACCAATTTGAGTAACTTACCAATCTGAATTTCACTTTAGAATCCAAGCTTGTTTTCCTTTATTTTTCGTTTGGTCTGTTTTCATGTATTTGCCAGAGCGAAATTCTGAAAGAGGTATTAAATAATGCATATTGCATACATTCAGGCGTATTTCCTAAAGGATCTCTTTAGGAGCAATAAAGCAAACTATTTTTACTTTCAGTGATTTTTTTCTTCTTTCACTGCTCTATTACATTACGAAGACTTCTGAATGTCGGTTGGCATTAAACAATTAAAACAAATCGAAAAAGAAAATTAAAACCCCTTCACAGCATTGCACCATTTCAATTTCTGTATGCTTTGGACGTCAATGCGGTTTGACCGCCACTACATAACGCCCGACCCCATTCGTTGGCATTATCGTTGTCCATCATCATCATCATCAACATCATAATGCAGCATAAATGTAATTTTCTATGCGAGAAAATACGAGCGCACATATCACATTTATCTTGGGCGATGAAAACCCACTACAGAGCCCCACGCGTGCAAGTAGTTTCGCGTTCATCTTGATGGTGCTTTTGCCTCCAGTTCGCGCCATTTTCAACGGTCTGTACACGCGAACTACACTACTATCCGAACGTCCCACCCCCACCCGTGACGTTAACGACCGTTTGCACAAAACATTCGTCGTGTTTCTGGGCCGCGGGCAATCGTGTATGCCGATATGAGATAAAGTTTTTGTTTTATGGTTTTCCATCCTACCCCAGTTCATTCTTTTAATGGCGTGCCGGGCATGACGCTGTGTGGACGCAGCGCTGTAACGTTGGTAACCAGGCGGTCTGGCAGACGAAAACTATCCGCCGACGCAGCAACCCAGTCAGCGCCCGTATGGTAGCCGCCCGGTTGCTATCGTGCGTGGTGGAATGGTGTGTATGTGTGTGTGTGTGTGTGTGTGTGTGTGTGTGTGTGTGTGTGTGTGTGTGTGTATGTTGGACCAGAAATAACAATCGTTAGTTGATTTTCGCGCTGCCAGTAGATGTCGCTAATGAATGGCGACACGTTTGCCCACGGTTGCTATGATGTTGAATGCGCGCGCTCGACAGAGAGCAAATGAGATACGGTGAAGCGGTGAAGTTCCTTAAAAATAATGATCTGTCCAACGTGGCTACCGGTGTACCGGCGTACTGGGAACGAAAGATTTGTGCGCTTGGTTTTGTGCGATTAGGTTGATTAGGGTAAATTAATTTGAATTTTGTGTTAGCCGAACTAAGCGAACCGATCCGTGCCAGAGCAGTACGAGACAAAGGTTTAACTTTCGCTCTCTCTATCTCTCTCTCTCTCTCTCTCATTTTCTATACCCTTTTAGCGGTCGCATTTTTCCTGCTGACCTTTTTAAACCTCGTTAATCTCGCAGTTTGAAACTTAGCAGCTGACACCATTTGGCTTGTTTTTATTTTTCCCCCCCACTTTTTTTCGAGCCTTTCGGTCTCGTGGAGGGAAAGCACCGAATGGACACGATGTTCAATGTTTGAGCCGGTGCGTCCCGCAGGAAGCATAATTAAAGATTAAATCGTAAAGCCGGCTAATGATACGGCTGGATAAAAATCATTTGCGTCCAGTGTTGTTTATGCGGGAGTGAAAACAAAAAGAATGAAGCAAAACGGCGGGTGTCCGACGTGTGAGTGATTTGTTGTTTTTTTTTATCCGTGAAAGCTTTGTGCATGACAAATAAAACACGCTGCGAAAGAGGGATTATGTGTTCGGGTTGTGTTTTTACACCCTTTCCGACACGGAGACAACATTATTGTCTTTAAAGGATTTAAAAACATGTGCTGTACGGTTTAATGTTGCCCCATACATCACTAGTAATCTTTGAACATTCGACATAAATGTAAAGGGTCACACATTTCTGTCACATAACATTTCGTAACTAATGTTGTTAAGTGTTTTAAATACTACTGCTACCTGTATTTTCACCTTTTTTATTGTTACTTTTTAATACGTCACCCAGTTTTGTTTTTTGTTTTATTTTTGGGCCACAATAGGCTAACTCTTGTGAAACTTCTTTTCATTTCATTCTCTTCAGGACAACCCGGACAACCAATTCAAAAGCATTCCGCTGGGATTATGGTGGGCGATCGTTACGATGACCACCGTCGGGTACGGTGATATGGCACCCAAAACCTACGTCGGCATGTTCGTTGGAGCACTCTGCGCGCTGGCCGGTGTGCTGACGATCGCCCTGCCGGTACCGGTGATTGTCAGTAATTTCTCCATGTTCTACTCGCACACGCAGGTAAGTGAGATGAAAAAAAAAACAGTGAAATGAGTAAGAACGCACGGAAAACCGCCTATAAATCAGTACCTAATTAGTTGCTTTCATTATGGGAGAGATTAAAGCTTTACGATCTTATTACCGGACCGGGGTCTTTAATTTTTATATGCGGATTAACGCTGGTTGAATAAATGGTTTTTACAGATTTTTTGGAAGTAAAAGTGTGTAGGCAATATGAGGCATCATTAAGATGGTAAGAAGAAGCTGCTATAAAATTAATTTAATTATAGCAAAGAAGATCCTCTCATATGACCTTTGTTAGACCAAAAAATCCGAAGAAAGACGATTTTTCTTAAGAATCTTACATTAACTTCATCACAATTGTTCATTACCGAGAATTGATGCACAAAATTTCTTTGTGACGTGAATAAACCGACAAAGGAAGGCACAACCACTTACACAACTGCATTTACTTTCCCTACCGGGGTCGTAGGGTGGATGAACTCATCACATCTTTATTTCCCCCACACACAAAAAAAAAGATGAAGGAAGCCCACTCGTTACGGTGTTTCTTATCACCATAAGCAAATCTAAACATGTTCGTTCATCAATCACCCATAACGAACATCTTGTGACTGTGATGCAAAGCAAGGCAAGCGAATCGATTCGCTCTCTTTCTCTGCATGAGTGTACGTTGTTGCTTTTTAGCACGTTGTTGGTTGGCTTTCTCTTCATCGCGGTAAATAGCTCTCTACCTTAGTTAGCGCTCGAACCTCGAAAACTCATCAAACATGAGAGTAGACTACTCCAGCAGCGAAGTGCTGTTGGCATGACAGGACCAGCCAATGCCTTGTTACGTTACGATTTATGACCGTGCACGACTTTAAGTGAACTTTTATGCTCACGAAAAGTGAGTGAGCTTCCCTAAACTCCCGAAACATGGTCGGGGCGGCCCGAGCTTGTTGCGGTTCACTTCCGACACTTTCGCGAAAGAGCTTACGAACGAAAGTTCCCTGTTGCTCAATTCTCGCCATTTTCCTACCATGAGAAACAAGAAGAAGAAAACAATACAATAAAAGACATTCCAACACCCAGTGGGTTGGGCGAGATACGATGAGTCGCCCGGTGTCGATGTTCCGATAAAGTTGACACACTGTTCAATGTTCGCACGCGCGCGCTGGCCAGGCTGCGATGCGATGATTAACGGGTTTTAATCTGTGCCCTGTTCGCTCGGACGGTCGCGCAAGAGCAGGCAAATTTGTCAAACTATCCGACAATGCCTTGCCTGCCAGGCGCATCCTGTCCATCCGGAGATCCTGGAGTTTTGCGCAGCGAATACCAAACTGTAAGTAAATGGCCTCGGGAAATGAGAAAGTTTTGCGGAAACAAGTGCGAAAGAATTCTGCATAGTGATAACTTTCCAAACCCGGTGCACTGTTGGACGGAGTGGGAGACATAGCAAAATGGTCGCCGGTGAGAGGGTTTTTGCAGACTTTGATTCTTGTTTTGTTGCCAGAGTTCTCGACAGACTTCTCGGAACAACCATCGCTATACTATACGGCCCGTCAGGGAGATAGTGAAAAAAGCGTTTCAGAAGGAACTTTTACACCAGCAGGAAACATTATCTTGGTAGAAATGAGGAAGGAAAAAGTGAGTGAGCTTCTTTCACAAGCCAGACTTACGTCCTTTGCGTCCGATGCTCTCGGGTGAGAAATTACTTCTCGTTCCATTCCTGGGCGATCGGTTTCGAACTGCTAGATCGTCTTCCATTTAGCGAGTTGGAATGGAATGATATTTGAAAATGACTTCGCTCCTGTTGCGCTAAGCACAAGAGCGCAAGATAAAATCATCACGGGAAATACATCAGCGTTATGCTCTTTCGATAACCTTTTCTGGGGGACTCGAAAGTCTCGCCCTACTCCAGCAAATCGTTATCAATTCATCATCTTCGGAATAGCGCACGGTATTGGTTGGTGGATTATAAAGCACCATTTCGCTGTACCGGGATTGTCTATACTGTCTTAATCTTGACCTTAATTTGTAGATTTATGTTCCACTCCGACGCGTCAGCTATGATTTATGTACCTGTCTGCACGGCACGGTATGGTTGGCTCTAAAATGTTCCACCATAACCTGACCTGTCTAGCCTTCGAGATGCGAATTACTAAGAGTTATGTCCAGTTCGTTCTGGGGTTTATTTGATAAATGATCGTGTTTGTTTATATGGAGCCGACAACGAGTGCGGAAGATTTCGAAGAGCCGGAAGGATACTTCAAGATAATTGTTGTCGCGATTGTTCAAGCTTGTCAAAACGTAGCAGAAGTGAGCAACTTTGATGAAATATGGGCCAAAATGAGCTGTTTGTTGAGCATCTTTAACATTGGGTTGCTTTAATATTGGTGTCTTTAAAAAAATCAATTTCGCCTAGAAGTATGCAATGAATAGGTTTATTAACGATGAATTTAATACTTTTATATGCAACAAACAATATTTTTACCACTGTTATTTTTCGCCTGTTAGTGACCTCAGTATCTCGTCTAGATGGGCGGGTATTAGGATTCTTTACTACAAAAAATAGTAAACATGAATGTATTGAACAATATTATGTTAATCGATTGGCAACATTTAATTTCCTTTCTGTTTTAAACTTAAAGTGAAATAAAAGAACTGGTATTTGCAAGAATTAAGACTAAACCTGAAGTTAATCTTAAGGAAATGCACTTTTCAAATAACTTTAATCGTATATATGATAATACTATCCAAGCACAATATAATAAATGCCTGCTTTTAAGAGTTTCCCTGTGGTGCTCATCTATGAAACCATCATTTAAAAAATCTGGAGACCCGCACAAAACTTCCAACTCAATTGATTAGTCCTGGAAACCATTCACACGGACGGAGGTTCCTGTTCCTGCTCTAATTAACTGCACTTGACAGCTCGTTTAAACCCGGCAGATTGTTCCAATTTGCAACCATTCGATAAGGTTTTTTTTTCAATGGATGGATTCAACACAGGCAACAACAAAAAACACACACACTCACACAAAGCTGGTAAAAAGGGACACACGCCGAACGAAAATGAGTTGGAAAGTGGTCCATTTTGCTTCATTCTTGGACGGGAAAAGTTGATCAAACAAAACGCTCGCCTGACAGTTGCACGCTTCTACCAGGACATTCAATGACTTCAAGCAATGCAAACCCTTCCCCAGTGGCGTAGCCCCGCTATCCGCCCAAGGTCATTAGCATAAAATCATCCAAACTGAAAGGGATCACGAAGCAGCTACTCTTCGGCCGAAGCGCAGAACCCGTCCCATAAGGTCCGTAAGATGGAGAGGTCTTCCGTACGTCGGTACGACACAGCCCGCTTTGCTTGACTATTGACTACTAATGCCATCCTCCGGGCATTTGTTTCACTTCATTTGCTCGCTTCATCGTCAGGTAACCCGCCCGGCAGGCTAAATGTGCGCTCATTTACCTGTTGGCAAGGCTTTTTGTTCGGCGTTGCGAAAGGCGTGGCGTTTTGAAGCGTCACGTTTCACAGCAAACGGTGCAAAACATACACACCGCCTGCGTCATCATTAGTCCAGCAAGTGATGCTGCGTTTCAACAAGTGGGGCCAGGATTTGTTGTGCTGTGCACATGTATGCAAAAGGCCGCTTGGTTGGCCTCATCCGGCCCCTGACTAGACCCAGCGTACAAAAGCGAGTTCTATTTTTATTTCTCAAGCAAAACATCCAACACTGAACGTTCCACACCACTTGACTCCTGATGTAACGACAAATAAAGTATCCTTTCACAGCGTGTCAGCGTGTGTGTTCCTTTTCAAAAAAGGAAAAAAAAAGATTACCAAACTGCAACCAAATGGGGTGTTCCCCGTGTCGCCATGTTTCCTATACCACGGTCACAGGTGCCGCCTCCATACTTGTTTTTAGTAAAGCGAAAAAAGCATTGGGAAAAACAACGTTTTGCGACAGAAGCGCACTCTGGCGGTGTTGTTCGATTTACATAATTTTCTCATTTAAATTTTTATCGACTCTGGCAGTATCTCAAATTGGCTCCATTTCTTCCCCATCCACACAGGGAAGAGAGAGTGTGTGTGAGAGAGAGAGAGAGAGGAATAAAGAGAGAATAGAAAAGGATTCGCCGCGCACATAATGTGTCCGCCCGTTGATAAACATTGCGCAACGCGTCGCCTAGCTGGTGGCTTAGTGGCGAAATTTATCAGCGCATTTCGTCGTACTCGTTTTGTTGTTCTTGCTGCCGGTAATACCGATAATACATTCCATCGCATTAGTTGTTGCGCTTAGTGTGGGGCACTCCCGTATAAAAAAAAGCGATTTATTACCTCATTGCGTAACAAGGTTCTTGAACCATTTCTCCTCACTCAACTCCTCACACGCCACTGGCCAGATCCATCCGGAACGGTTTTGTTTAAAAAGGAAAGCACCGGTACAGGAAACCGTGCTGACATAACTTTTATTTTCACACGTGTGCGAGAATAAAATATTTATTGTTAATTTGCGCATAATACGCCGTTGATTACTTTCACCGATTAACCCACGGGGCACGTGGCACAACGGACCATAAATGTGTAACTGATCCCTTCCATTTTGGGGGATGCCTTTTTTTTTGTTTTGTGCTGTTCTGTGTGTGTGTGTGTGTGTGTGTGTGAGTGAAGGTACGGCCGTCATTTATATGCAAAGCAATTTGCTCCACTTCACGGGCGGACCTGAACAAACAATCTCACTGATTGGACATCGGAAAAGGTGACCTGAAGACGTCTTGAGGTTGGTTTTTTTTTGTTGCTCTTGCTATTGCACGTTTAACCACCAAAAATTAGTTGTTCGTCTCAGGTTCGTAGGGTGGACAAAAACCAGGAACAGGATGCATCGTGCAACATGGAGAGCAAAAGAGGTTAGAAAATGTGAACGGCGGTAATCGTTTCACACTCATAATTGATAAGAGTTGATTATTTTTAAACAGCAAAAATCGAAAACAGGCATATCTAACCAGAGTTGAAAACAAATATTGATACACTAAATTGAAAATATTTAAATACTGATGGTTGGCAAAATTTAGATCCAAATTTAATACAAATTTTTATCAGGAATATTTAATGTTTCTTACTGCAAGATCCATGCTGGGAAGTGTTGGAAATTGTTATTCAATTCATATTGTCAAATTAACCAATGATCTAAATGAAACACATTAGTTTTTCAATTGAATGGATTATTTGTTTAAATGCCAATATCCTTCTAATATCTCATAATTATTCTTTGAGATCTCCTTAAAAATATGCGAACCGAACAGAGATTGAGTTCTTGAGCTTTTATTTTCTTAGATCAAAATGACTGACTTATCCATTATTTCCAAATGGTGATTCAGTGTGAAGAAAAAAATATGAAACTTTCCTAAAGGTAAATGCTCCTTAAGACTTTGTATTGTATTATATAGAGCTCTTTAATTGCCAATTTGAATGAAATTGTTCCTAATTTAATTGCAAAAATACTACAAAAAATATTAAAAATAAACGAAATTCAACGGCACACGGAAGGGCACACGGCCCTTCCCACCAAACAATTAATAAACAGAAGGTGTGATGTGAAATTTTATCCCCAGCAAAAAATAATTAAATACACATCCCTCCACGACGACTTCTTCAAAAATACCACGAAAACACCCAACTCCCCCTGGGTCTGGGAAAAATGTTTTGGTGCCGAATCAGATAATTTACCCTTCACGAAACAGTCACAAATTTACACATTGTACTATCCTGTGCAAGGTGGAAAAAATCAACCCAACCACCCCTTAGAATCTCCTACAACCAGTTCACCGCTCTGCTTAAAAGGGGGTAACTTTTTTTCTTTCGGTATAAAAAGAAAACAAAGCCGTACGGCCCACCGGTGTAAGGGTTGGGCAAAACACAAAACACAGTGTAAACAAAGACGTTGTTATCTGGTGATTATATCCACCCTTGTTCTCCAGCATGCAGGCAACAATGTTTGTTGTTTTGTTTTGCAGTACTGCTGACTACTTCTACAGTTTGTTGGCCCATTGCTGGTCATCGTCGTCGCCGCAGTGTTTATCCGCAAGAAAATGATTATCATTTGTTTCTTTTCTTTTTGATGAAATATCTTCCTTCTCTTTGCCTTCTTCTGTTGCTTCCAGGCTCGTTCAAAACTGCCGAAAAAGCGTCGCCGTGTGCTGCCGGTGGAGCAACCGCGACGGAAGCGCGACATGGGTGCGGCCAACCGGCGGGTAAACGCGCTCAAACACCAACACACGCAACCGACACATCCCGCCATCTTTAAGGACGCTTTCGGTGGGGCGAAAATCGGTAAGCTTTCGCCCGTCGT
The DNA here is from genome assembly GCA_018908115.1 of Anopheles rivulorum. Classification (NCBI taxonomy): domain Eukaryota; kingdom Metazoa; phylum Arthropoda; class Insecta; order Diptera; family Culicidae; genus Anopheles; species Anopheles rivulorum. Next base: position 15,452,336 of record STHB01000003.1, read on the forward strand.
TGAAGCTTCTTGGGCTTAACGGCAGAACCTACACTTGATGGTGAAGCTTTCATGCTTTCGTGCGGAGCTTTTGAAGCTTACATTACATGAATTGTAGATTTAAAGATTTAAATATAATACATTTTTTCCTATCGTCAGGTCACGTGAATGGCGTCAATGTGATAGGACTCACCCTCCAAGGACCTTCCGTACCGGGGCTGGCGGTCCTAAAGCCACCTGCCGCATTACAGCAAGGTAATTTGCAATCGTCGAAGCCACTCACCTCGCCGGTTCCGGTCAAAAGCTTCATTTGCTTGCAAATTTCATGCTAATATTGCTCGATAATAATCCATCCATCTACGGTTGAGGACAAATTTAGCTAAATTCGCTTACTGCTGTACTCTTCTTCTTGTACTTCTTCTTCTTCCTTTTCTTCTTGGTTAACCAATCATCCACCCGGCACCCCGTAGGTGATTTCATCAACGTGCCCCAGCTGAGTTCCTTGCAGCCCCGCCAACCGACGACCGGAAATGTGGATTTATTGCTACCATTACAGCCAAAATTGCTCGTTCCGCTGGGTAAGCGATGCTGGCGGCAGATTTCGCCCTCGAGCTGCGCGTTTGTTTGCCATTAATTCAACTTCATTTTTTCATCCCTTTTTTTTGCTCCACTTTATGTGTCTGGTTTCCATTATTGGTACACAGCAGTAGAGCGGCGGGAATCGAAACCGGAAGAGATGATCCCACTGGAACCGAAAGTCACCCTGCAAAGCGATCCGAACGGTGTGTCCGGCAACAATACGCCGGGGGATGAATCTTGAGTCCGAGCGCCGGTCGGGGTGGAAAAGCGGACCATGCGAGGGTTGACCGTTGGATGCACACATCGTGAAGCAGCGAACGGAACTGCTTCCAAATTGAGAATCGAAAGGATTTTGATTAGATTTGTAAAAGTTGTAAGCATGTAATTGAAGCAAACTTTGTGAAGAATGAACGAAGAGGGAAGAAGTGAAGCAAAAAAAAAAACAAAAACAAAAAAACAAAACGATGTATTTATTACCAAAAACTAAAGGAACTACGCAGGGATAAGAAAATAAAAGCTTACGTAAGCGATAAAAAAAAATTAAATGGAAAATAAAGAATTAAATTTAACTTAAACGGAAAATTGTCCGTCGATCCGTAGCGCGTAGTAAGGGAATGCAAGATAAGCTGAAGAAAATGCCACTTCACGTTCACCACAGCAGACTTGAAAGACTTTTCATATCTCATGTGGGCGAGTTGTGTTTGCTGGTAGTGGAAGTTTCGAAGAACAAAACTATTTGCAGCAATGGAATGGAGTTTAATGGAGGCGAACCCGTTTTTGTCATACAAAGACGTGCGTTGGGCGAAGCTCGTTAAGGCTTGTGCCAACCAGGCAGCAGGAGAAGGAAAGTAGCTAGAAAATAGTTGTTCAATTGGGATATCGTGTTGTTTGTGCTCAACTTTTATACGCATCTGGCAGGGCACGGTGAATGAAATGGCGAATCAAAATGGAAACAGATTTCAAAATGGTGGTGAACAAAAGAAAGAAAAACGCAGCGTGATAAAGCGTAAACGTGCTCGCTCACGCGCTTGGAAGAAGTGTTAGTGAAGTCCATTATGCGTGTATGAATGTTACCAACGTGTATGTGTATTGGTTGGTTCCACAGTAAATTATAGAGAAAAATAAAAGAAACAAAAAAATACTGACAAAAACCCCTTCCTTACCGTATGTGTCAAGATGTCCACACATTATCGATGTCCAGCAAGACAAACTTACGCATAAAACAAACAAAACAAAAAAAAACGGCTCACATTTAAAATGTGAGGTGAAGCAGAACGAAAACAACAATGGAGTGGAACAACTGAAAAGATAAACGTGACAAGAAAAGAAGAAACCCATTGAAACAAGCTTTAAGAAAAACAAACAACGGTGTGAAACGAGGTTTAAAACAAACAAAACAAATGAACACGATACTGGGCGGAGTGGTTTAGTGGTATCAATCTGCATTAATCTGCTAACATTCTACTCTAACGTTTACTCGAAAGTGTAACAAAAGACACATAAAATACACATTTATTACTCAATTTCATGGAAGTCTTCTAATGTCTCCCCTCTTACAAAGGTCAATGCAAGCCTGTTTGCATGAACAATTTGAATCAATTTCCTGATCGGTTTCAAAATCAACTAATGAACGTGACGTAGGATACAAAAAACCCGCCAAGTTTAGGTTCATTTCAAGTATTTTAGTTTAACTTTTCAGCTTCAAGCGAACGGAGGAAGATTATACAGTACTGGGATGTGAATGGATACAGAAACCTATATGTGTCAAGACAATTAAGCTGTTACGTTTAGTGAAACTGAGACCAGAAATATATTTGTGCGGTTTTAAACAAAGCAGTGTTGTATTCTTCATTTTGACATTAAAATTTTATGGTTGAGAAGCTTTAATTTTTTAATTACAAAATTACCGCTTGCTTCATTTGTTTAGAAAATAAAATTCCTTACTAAAGGTTGCAGTAATTTATTTAAATGAAATCAAAACCAACATTGTCCCATGACGCACTCAATGGCAACAAAAACAAACACCATTAAAGCAATGCATACAGTGGCCACCAGCGATTCATTCGCTCTTGTTGGGAAGATGAGAAAAAAAACCGGCCACCTATTCGAGTGTTTGAAAATGGCATAAAGAAGATATACTTTGAGGCCGAGATGCTTGATACATTTTTTCCCCCCCTGGGAATGATGAGACAGAGCACGGTTTCGGCCGGTCGGTCGACAGATCGTGGACAATTTTTACTGCTGCTCGTAAATTTCCTGCAAAATAAGAAAACCCAATGCACACGCTATGCGCCGGCCAGGGCGAAATTAATGACGGCTGTTTAGTGCTGCTGACGGTCTAAACAAAGTAAACGATGGTCTGGCAGTGGGAAAATCCATCGTTGGAAAGCAGAGCAACCAAACGGAGGAAGTTACTCGGGCTGCGATAACTGGAGAGCGCAAAGAAACATAAAACGACTTCTCTCTTGTGGAGTGATTGCTACTTGCGGCCGCCTGGTCATGGTGGGATCGGTGGGATCGCTTATTGGCTGGATGGCTGTTTGAGAATTATATTCCGAAAGGAAGACAAAAAAAAACACAGAAAAGGGAAAAAAACCATTAAATTAGAGCATGGGCGGTAAGCTGTTCATCAAAACCGTACGCCTTCATTAACGCAAAACGTGTTGCGTTTCAAACGGCCAACATTTCGCGCTTATTGGAGGACGATAAATTTATGGTTCCCGGCTTTTGTTTTTGGCATCGGGCGCACTTGGGAAACGATGTCACGAGTAGGTCTACTGGTTGCCGAGTTTTTTGTGGGAGTTTTCCCTTTTTTTTACGCCTACAAAAAAGGGACACATTTTGTGTGAGTTTCTCTAGCTCCCAAAAATCAATTAAACTGTTCATCTCGTGCAAAAAAAAAGTTTTCTCCAAAAAGCATAATGAAGGTCATAATGCATGGCGATATCCATTCCAGTAAGTTCTTCGCGAAAGGATGCTTTATTCAACGGCGGTACACCTTCTGCTTCTGTTCGAAAGACTTTCCAGCACGAAATCAACACTCTCAACCAGTTCCGCCTGGCAAACACACAAAAACGTAAACCGAAATGGAGCACTCGCTTGTGGAATAACTTGAATATGTTTCATTTTCCGGTTTCGGTATCTTCACTTTGATGGTGCTTTTTTCCATTTGCAGTCGTTTTATTGTATCTTTTTTCTTCTCTTTCTCCAGAAACCACAAACCAAATCGCAGACGGTGAAGCTGGGCAGCAAGATGATTCTCGTTCCTGGGGCACGTTCTGCGCGATACGGTTGTAGTTGGTTTCAGTGCTATTTTGGAGGTTTCCGTTGTCGTGTTCTTGCCTTGTTTTAATCTTCATCTGTCTGTGTTTGGTGAGCGTTTATTGTTTTTGCTTTCCTTCCAAATTAAGCAAGCATTTACTTACCTGCAGGAGTGTGTTCTGGAGGATTTTTAATTTCTACCAACCAGCAGAGCAGCAGAATGGATACGAATGAATTTAAATTATTCCCTTGGGGAGATGAAAAAGCGGAGCTTACAGTTTAAATGAAACAAGTACCCGATTCAAGGGAATTGCAATTGTGCAATATTGATAGCACTTTCTTTACAGTGAGAGAACATGGGCAAGATTAAGATTACTTTTTGGGACAAAAATAACAGTAACACGTATTACTTTCATACAAACATTTTTTTGTTATGCTTGCAAAACCACAAACACATCCATGAACAAATTACACCCAGACAACAAGAAAAGAGCCCACTCTGGAAAATGCCCCGAAAAGAGTCATTTGTCGGACGTAAATGGTTGGGAAAAATGGTTCGTTACGCTGGACGGAAGGCCAGCAACGGGCCAACTCTGTTCCAAAACTGAACAAAGAAAAACACAGCGAAAGCAACCGAACATCGTGTAAACCACCTCACATAAACAATCATTGCAGTTTTGGCCATGGCTTTGGCCACGGCAATGGAAGCGATAGCGTTTTGGGGGATGGTGTGGGAACATTAAGGAAAACT
>STHB01000003.1:15470504-15532016 GCA_018908115.1 Anopheles rivulorum
CAGTAAGGGCGTTTGAGAGTTTGTGCTGCATTTGGCAAAAAGGCGAATGGTTGGATTGAATGACTGTTGATGTTCTTTGCCACGAGAGAAAATCAAACCTCGAGTTTTCCAACCAAACCCTGGGTCACATGGATCGCTCGGAACGCTCGTGTATGAGTGTGTGTGTGTGTACGTGAAACCGAACCACGAGGTAATGGTGTGCGTGCGTGGTTGGTTGTGCGAATGTGTGCCGATGAAACAAATCAACTTTCCAACGCACGCCTGTGGGTTGCTTTTTTTGTCCTTTCTTTCTTGCTTTTGGGTGGAGCGAAGGCAAGCAGCAAGAAAAACCCCATCCGCACATGTTGGGAAATTGTGCTTGTACACGATGTGGGTACCGGAACATCAAGCCCACAAGACCGTGGAATCGTCCCCGTTTCCCGCAGTGGGCGGAAAGTATGGGTGGAAGAGAGAAAGAGAGAGAGAAAGGGTGACAAGTGGCAGGGAAAAAGCTTTTCTGTGTTTCTGTATGCGGGCGCAGTCGACGCATTCGCGCGGAAAGCCCGAAGTAAGGCAAACCGACCCAGCACTGGGAGGGTGGTGGGAAACGAGACAGGGAAAAGCGAGAGCAAAGGAAAAGGAAGGAATGGGAAAAAGGGAGGTAAAAATTACAACACAAAAAGCCGGCTAAAGTAAAGTATTCGGATTGGGATTGGGCGAGGTAGTGTTTGACCTCGCAGTCTCGCTTCGCTACGAATCCCGTGCACAGTGCCAGCAAAACGGGAGGAATATTGATTTTACGATTCCCCAAGCGGTACCGGTTCCTGTTCCTGTGGGAAAGTAATGGGCATGTGGGCCAGAAATGGGGACGCAAAAGTCTTGGCCCGCATCGCATCTTGTGCTGGCTGCAGCTGAAGGAATCGATGGAACAAAAACGGAAATAAATCGAACATACATACTGCTACATACGACTTACTGGATGTATATTTTGACACGTGTGAAGCATCAAGGCAATGGGTGGCCTTAATTAAATTAAATGTAAGATTGTAAAAGAGATGACTATAGCAATAAAAAGGGTGGTTTTCTCAGTGGGAAATGTATACATATGTATTAATGAAAACTATTGAAAGAATACAACCCACGAAAAAAAAATTAAGGATTTATTGAACGTGATTGAAAAGTTGTTAGAAATGCCTTAAATTTATTTAAATTGCTACAAAAAATGTAAATAACATAAAATAATTTATAAATCTATTTGTTTTGCAATAAACCTAATAATGTAAATGTTATTGCCTAAATTAAGGCGTTTATGCATTTACGTTTTTTGCAACTCCACATTGAAAATATATACTTTTAAGCCTTATATTCTTTCCTTTTCGGAGCTATCAAACAATAAAGAGCATGGAAAAATTATTGTTTTAAACCAACAAACCACTTCCCCTCTGTGTTTTGCATTCATTTCGCAGTCAGTCGGCTTAGGATTACATTTTTTTCAAACGAAACTCAGATTTGTTTCAAATCATCAAAACATGGCAACCCATGCACCACTTTTAGGGGACACGCTCCCGGAAAACAAATCCGTTTCTATGTGTGTATATTCATTTTTTTCTTTTACATTACACACCCACACAACCACAACGGCAAAGGAAGGGTTCGCATGCCGAACGTTGTGTTTGTTTATACGGCCGGGTTTCATTTCTAGGCCGTCTAGCCGTTGGATGCCGCGAGCTATTTCTCGAACCCATGTTCGCTTCAGCTCACATGTTGCTACCGGTACCGGCACGCCAATGCAGGGTGGCATGTTGGTAGTGGCGTGAACAGACGACAAAAAAAAATATGACGAAGTAACACCAAAAAAATGGCATTTCATTTACCCAAAAGCCTCCAGGGACACAAATGGCGCTAGTGCGAATGGTAAGCTCGGGAAGTGATTGTAAAAATTCAAAAGCACAAAGTCAACGTAAGCAGCAAAAAAGGGGGAGCAGGATGAAAAAAAATGCTATAAAATCGTTGTAATAGTAAAAAAAATAATAATCCATTAAAAAAAGAAAGAAAGCAGGGCGAAGAATGTCGTGTATGTCAACGTCCAAATGCCGCCAACGTTCTAATACCCATTAATCAGGGAAAGCTGTTGAATGCAACGCGCAGCGTGAAAGGGACACATCAAACCGCCCCATTCGGTTGTGGTTTCGTGCACTACTTCCACATGTCCATGTGTGCATGTTGTTCTCGGCTGTGTGGCAGAAGAGAAAAAAAAACGATTCTGCATGCAAATGCAGTTCCGTGGTTGCATGCATCGTTGCGTGCGCCCCATCGTTCGGTATGTGTGTGGTCGTTCATCCATAACCAACTACCGAAACCGACCGATGAACATCGTCCGCAGTGGATGGAACGGCAAGTGCGCTACATATGTGGAATTGTGCACCACTCCCATTGTACAACGATGAACTTGCGAACGGTTGAAGGATAGAATTTAGTTTTGGGAGAAAAAAACGTAAGGTACATAAGCACACCGCAAAAAAAGTAAATAAATAAATGCATCACAATGTGCAGATAGATTCATGAACATTTATTATCACTCTTGTGCCCGCTGAATAGGTAGGGCGCGTTGTAGGTGTTTGTGGGTCCGCTCTTTTTTTCACCATATAATATTACACACTATTCATTTACGCTGTTGTACGAGTGCGAGAAATGAAAAATGGCCCATCCCCTCCACACGGCATTTGTTGCTGACAAATGCGGCAAAATATAATAAATGCAGCATTGCTTCAAACAAAAGTTTGCAACATTTCTCTCCCACGAAACAGCATCCATTTCGAGCATGTAAAAATTGTTTTATTTTCCGACTGCAGTAGCTTGCTGCACTTTTCCACGATGACGAATGTGTAATGGGAAACTTTTGCTCCTACGGCACACTTTGGCGGATTATCCGGAAGCCTTGTGAAGCAAAGAACGGATACAAGTAGTGCCGCATAAGGAAGCATCAGTTGTACGGTTTTAAACTTGATTACAGTCTTTGGGATGTGTGGATGGATGGAAATTTTCCCTGGATTCTAGGACTAAATGATAACGTATAACCAAATTATGCTCTTTGGCAAACTTTTTCATCAAACTTACTGATGGCACTTTGTTCGGAAGGAGTGTGTTAATTATAATCATAAAAATATGCACCGCGAAAAAGGACGAACGTTCCTAAGAACTTTTCCTGTTCCATTTTGCTTCAAACGGAACCATCTGAACAAGAACATAATTTCCATGCCATTCATCTGCTTGCCTGACTGGAGACTAAATTAAAGCCATCGCCAGCGATACCATGCCCGTCGGTGTCGCATAATGCATCTGTCAATCTTGATTGCGTTAGCCGGAAATGGACTGCAAGCGTCACGAGCAAATGAGGGATAAGTCAAATCCAGCCTAAAACCATCCCTATCTGGTTGCAGATAGATGTGCCAAATGCCACACAGCCACTGTGGACAGAGCTATGCCTACCGGCATGCATCATGAAAAGCTGGCCTTCTTCAAAAAGGACGACGCAGCGACGGTAAGCTCGGCAACCAAATCCCCCAACAGAAGAGATCCCTTGAAAAGCAAACTGCCACAAGAATGGTAAAAGCCATCCAAACGCTTACACACACACACACAATGTGTGTTTTTTGTTCTTCGTTTCTATCCTGTGGCCACCGGAGAATGGTGTTGCAGTGGGCAGCACGGAAAGCGGAGATCCCTCATACCTTAAATTGACGCAACCGTTGCAAACGTTGAATGCGCGTGGACAGATTTTTGCCTTGCCCTGCGTGAATGTTTAATAACACTGCGGACAGTTTTGGGATGGGCAGGCTGGGAATGGTTGAATTAAAAGCACAGCATAAAAAAAACCTCCTCAGTGAACCCTCGGTTGTCGGCAAATCTGACGCTACCCCAACTGGTGTCGCCGGTAGTGCCGATGCTGGCTAAAGAAGCGCAGTTGCAAAGAAGTGAGCGAAAAAAAAAGACGGCCAAAGCTGATGAGCAAATAGGGTGAGCACGTTGCACACATTTCATCATCAGCCTGGCTGTACGTGTCGTGCATGCTGCACAGTTGTGAAAGGGATGCTGTTCGTTTCAGCTGAGCGATTTGGAGAAAGATCTGTCATATTGGTGAGCAAAATAAGCGCTGCGTTTAACTGGTCACAAGCTATCAATTTTGGAATACTTTGAGCTTAAAATGGACACAAGCTAAAGATTAGCTTAATGTGTTGCTCAAAATTGCTCAGATTCAAATTGTTTTTTTATGTAAGATATTGTTTTTAAATCGATTGTACTAAATATAAGAAAATTGCTTTAAATCGCCTGAAAGTATGCAATTAGCATAACAACAAGCCTTAATACGTCTATTTAAAAGATATACAAATATTCATTTATAAATATCTGTAAAACAACTCCTTATTATTGTCAATAAATACGCATAGAAGCATAAACTCGTAAAATTTATCGTCCTTTTTGCTGAATTTCTCATAAAAAAGAAATTGTTTCAAAATATAATTAAATCATTTCAACACCTGTTGGTTTCACCAACAAGAATTGCCATCAAAAATGAACTTCAGCGCTCAACATCATTATTGCGAGGCAAAACAAAAAACCAAAGCCTGATACCCTGTTAAAAGGGTGTAGCAAGGAAAAAAAAACACGTCCCCAACGAAACACCGAGGGTGTTCCCCGATTGCGTGTCAATGTTTCATAAACAATTAGCTTTGCACATGTGTGTCCTGGCACCCGCGTCGAACGGTGTGCCATTTGGTGTGCCAACGTGCTCTTTAATTTCCCAACGTTCTTTCTCACCCCTAAAATGCTAACTGTCACGCCACGGAAAGGTAGTTAGAAATGTAGAGAGAGAGTGCAAAGAAAAAAGCTAACCTCACAAACAGCAAAACAAAAGTGTTTCCGGGTATTGCCAAAATTTAATATTAAAAACTGGAAATCAAAAACCCAAAAATAAAAAAGGTCCAATTTTTCTTTCTGCCAACAATTTGGATAAAGTTTCATTATTGAACAGCGTTTTTCAACACTTTTCACCCACCGTATCGTATCCAGCCGCACAGGGTAATTGCACTTGGCTTTTCACGTACGACACGCACCATTAAGCGTTCACATCGTTCAACGAGCCCGTTGCTCGAATTGGGTGTATGAAACGGAAAATTAACTGTAAGCGAAACGAAACAAAAGAGCTGAAAACAAGATAAGCAACAACAACAGCAAAAATGTGTTAAATGCTTATCCGTCACAGACACAAGCTGCGTTGAGTTGATTGTGTTAAATACTTTTAAGCTTTTGTGACACCCTGCCAAAGCTGTGCCGGTTCGGAAATGGTCCACCAGTCCACGCTTGCTTCTGGAACGGGATATAAGGTCCGTTTTTGTTTAATGTTGTTGTCACTGTTCTCAACCCGCCGGAATCTATTTATCGCTTCCCGAAATAAAAACCACTCGCAAAAGCAGCTGGTGGTGGTTAAAGTTCCTCTAGGCACTGTCATTTTGTGTCATCAGCCGTACGGACGAAATCGCTCCCAACTGAAGCACACCTTTGCAACTGAAGGCACGTAATTATAGCATACTTTCGCGTATGTTGAGTAATTGCAGGGGAAAGGAGAATGAAGAAGGGGTGAAGGTGCGAGTGGAGGAAGGAGGTTGAAATTTTATGTCATCATGTTGCCTGTTTCGCTTCCGGGCTGATGAGTTTTTGTGCCCTATTCGGATCGAGCATGTTCCGTTGCCGTTGCCGTCGACTGTAGGGGGGACATTCTGTATCTGATGTGACCGAATGGAAAATCAACCCAACAAGGAAGCGAAGCGTGCAAAGTCATCATACCAGTGGACGGTTTTGAGGGAAGGTTGTTTTTTTTTTCCTTTACTTCTGCCACATAAACCAAACCGACATAATAAAATATACACACGTTTCGGTGCCTTCCCGGTAGCAAAGGCATAGTATTTTCTTTCTCTGTCACCAAAACTGGTGGGATGATTTTTCCAACCTGTGTGTTCTTGTTTGAGATCTTGAGCCATTATAAAAAAAAATATCACTCGTCCCACGCCTCAGAAATGACAACACTCCCCCTGCTCACGCTTGCATACTTTGTGGTTTACACTGCCAGCGTTTGTGCTGCATTTCGAAAAGCGAAATGTATCCATTTTTTCACCCTTATCCCCACAGCTTCGTCCAACGACACCTTCGTCACCCACGTACACGGGAACCGTTTGTATGTGTGTGTGTGTGTATGTGTCTCGTGAACATAATCGTAAAAAATAAAGTTTGAACATTGCACGCAATTTATTTCTGATAACGATTTTATGGCCGTGCTGTTGAGTGGAGTCCCAAGCACTGGAACGCACTCGTGTTGAAGGTGTGTGTGGGAGGGGGTAGGCGGTTGGAAGAGGCGAACAGAGTAGGTGTGCGTGTGAATGTGGTTTTTATGATGCCCGAAATGGGACACCGGCAAACCCGCTGTTACCCGTTCGTGGGACACCGACGTCACCGATCGATCGGACGACATAATGTTACGTCTTTACGTCGTTTTCCGTTGTGTTTGGTTGCTGCAAAGGTGGAAATAGGTGGTACGGCGGTGACAAAGGGCCGTCGCACACCCGGGACGGGTATGATTTCGTTGGGTTAACTATTTTCTTCAACACAATTTGAATGATGAAGCTGAAAATAGCGGAATCAGGGAGAGAGAGAGAAAGAAAGAGAAAATGGGGTAGAAAGAAAATCCAAAAGGGAAAACCCATCACCGTCTAGGCAGGACTTTTGTCAACGTTCCAACCGAATGATGGCTGCACCAGCACCAGCAGAGTAGCAGTGTGTAAGGGTACTCGACTCACCGACCTGCTAGAGATGAGCAAGAAATGGATATTTTTATGTCCCTGCTATTATGATGATTGCGGGACCGTACAGAAGAAAATTGTGTCCACGTGCTTGTATGTGTGTTTGCTCCGTGTGTAAGTGTGTGGTAAGAAAATTGAAATATGCTTGCGTGCATGATAGTTCGTCGACGGCATTTTTTTTTGTTTGTTTATACGGACGCGGATGGTTCAAATAAAATGATCAAATGAATAATGCCAAAAATTCATGGATAAAAATAGAAACGTGGCTGCCACAGCACAGTTCAATAAACTGTTCCTTCTTTTATTGAACTGGTTTTTGTTTTAGGTCAGATTTAAGCAGCTTTAAGTAAGCATTACGATGAGGACTATTCGAATAAAGTGTCATTTATAATTAATTTTGCAAACCAATATAGTACACACACACACAGCACCAGCCAAGCGGCAACTCGTTTTAAAATGCTTCCCAACCAACCGTAAGCTGTTGGCAACAAACATTTACCCACTTTAGATTGCATCACGTTTTGCCTGCAAATGTTGCACGATTCTACGATTACGACACTTCTGCATCGTCCGCACCGTAGACCAGATTGACAATCAGCCATTGGCGTTGCGAGCAGATCGTTTTTCAACCAAATTGTATCCAACGCCGGGTTGAATGTCGGCAGCAGCAGCAAGTGTTTTCCTTCGCTAGAGCAGGCACGTCATGGACAGCGTGTTGCCTGCAACTTGCCCATCTACAGGCACGCCGACGGACGAAGGTTCTGATGTTTTATGACACGGAATGTCCAAACTATTCCCACCCGTCCATCCCCTCCACGGCGGGTGTTTCACATATTTCAAATGCACCGACTCAATGTTTCTGCTCTACCACCACACACACACACACCTTCCACGTGCCATGTGCGCACCCTCATCAGGTAGCAGTAGCGATTATCTATCATCTCCCAAGTCCAAGTGCAACCGAAGTAAACATGTTCGGAACACCGAACGCACCCAGCTCGACGCTCGGCTCTAAATATGTTTAATTTCATTCGCTTTACGGTCGCTTTACAGCACACGTGTGTGGCTTTGTAATCGTGTGTACATGTTTGTTGCTCAATCTGAACAAACATGAAGATGAGCGTGGGAGCCGGTACGTGGATGAACTTCGATACAAATTCACCCACGGGTAACAGATACTCCAGCCATTAAATGGACAAATAAACAAATAACTCCCGTGCTCTATTTTTACTATCGCCTACGGTGTGGGCAGCATCGGGAATGAGAACAGGTAGTCGTTGGTTGGGTGTTTCTACCTGCTTTGACGGCTAACGTTTTTGGGAAATCTATATTTTCCCGTCTGATATGCACCGGGCACCAGGCGCCTCCATTGCTTTTTGATGAAACACTCGTCAAAACTTGGGCATATTATGATTTTAATTTGTAAAACTGTGTCTAATAATATTTTTTTTTTTGGGATTACAAAATGAAAACCCATAAAAAATTATCCGTTGCGTAAATATTATTTATACCAAATACAGGACGTGTCATTATTTTAAAACAAATGTTATCATTCTCTAAATTTATAGCATTTTATTTAAATGGTTGTTTTGATGTTTGTTTCAACGTTTAGTTTTGTTTAAAAATAACTTCTTGCAGATCTATTTCCAAATCGCACACCATCCTCTGTGGTTTACATCAAAGCGAGCAAACATTCATTTTTACGACCGTTCTACTTCCTACGCTTGCCACTTGGTTTGGTTGTAAAATCTTCCCATATCGTTTCGTTTTCGTCTTCCTGTCTCATTCGTAGCAAAGTGATGAGATCAACAAAAAAAAACCCTCCTTCATCAACGCTCGTGAAAGGATGCATCATAATTTGCGTGTTTTTAATTCCAATTTGCTTCACACCAGGGTGCACCACCGTACACAGGCGAGCAGTCGGAATCGTGGAACGTTCGCAAACCTGTCGCGTAAATAAACGTTCCCAGCCCGGCCGACAGCAGGAAATGTCGTGTGCGCGCCCGGTTGACCGGTTGACTAATCGTGGCTGACATTTTCGACGACGGTTGGCGCATTGGTGCAAGCAGTGGATGGAGAAAGAAAATACACCTAACACCAAACCGTCCCGTGAACATGATGTTGATTTACGGCGGAAAGTAACGCCAATCGGGGGGAAGAGAGAGAGAGAGAGAGATAGAGAGAGAGAGAGAGAGAGAGAGAAATGGCAAAAGTGCAAAGACGAAGAAAAACCGGCAACGTCGGATCGTCGCGAAACAAATGTATCGCTTGTCCCAGTGACAAACTGTCCATCCAGCTCGTCATTAACATCATCATCGTCATCATAATGTTTCGGTAGCGGTCTGATGTGGTGCAAGGCACGTAGACACGTAGGATTGGTAGGAAACTCCCCCAAAACAGTGTTGTTTTTTATTTTTTGCTCCCTTTGGTCCTTCTGTCCGGTTTCGGCTTTGCGAGATAGCCTTTTCTTCGAAATGACGCGAATGACCTGTGAAAAAGTGAAGCGACAATTAACCGAATCACACTGCACATGCGACACCCGGGCTGTCCTGCGCGGTCGGACGCTGGGGGGAAAAAATCGACACGAAACACAAGAAAAATATCGCAACCAGCTCTTCACCACGGTGCCGGTGGTTTGATCAAGTGGAAAATTTCGATTTCGGCACGATAAAATTTCCGACCTTCCAGAGACGAGCGCACGTAACAGGGTGCGGGAGAGTAAGGGAAAGAGAGAGAACGTACGAGAGAGAAATACCGGTGGGATTGAATGTTAGCCTGTGTCGTGGCCGGCGGGAATGTGAGTAATTGAATGAAAATCGGTCATCAGTGTTTCCCGATCGTTCGGCTCTCTTCCGATGGGGTCGCCCGGTAGTTGATTATAGGGCCCGGTAGCAACAGACCAGAAACGGAACATCTCCCCAAGGCTTTAACAGCCTACGTACAACAGAATGGACGGACTGTCCGGAGGGAGGAAAAACAAAACAAAAAACTCCACTCGGAAGGAACACATGAAACACGGTGCTCCAAAAAGGTGAAACAATTATTCCCTGAAAACAAGTGTTGTTTGTACGGCACAGTCCCCTTTGGGGTGCGGTGTGCAGGCCGAAAATTGAGCTCGTTGTGTGTTATATTCACTCGAATGCGGCTGGTTGTGCTTTTAGCTACACGGCTTCCACCATAGTCCACTCCGTGGTCGCTAGCCGTAGCCATCAGTTTGACACAGCAAATCAATTTTCAACGGTTTCGCTTTGTGCACCTGGAAGCGTCGGGCGGCATTGTGCTGTGGATCGCGCATCGAGTTGTCAAGTTTGTCAGGGTCACGATTGGAACACGGATCGACAAGCATAATGACAAAAGGCGCGAGCATGGCCGGGTGGGGGTGGCGAATCGTTCGTTCCGCTGGTTTCGGGATGGAATTTTTTTTTTGCATGCTGGTGGAGAACAATCGTTTGATTGCTTTCTGACTTAATGGGTGAGATGTTTCTAGTTTCGTTCAAGTGCTGGGAAGAATTGTATTTCCTACTTCGTTTGTAACACTTTTTCAGATCATAAAATGTATCTTTTATATCTTAAAGGTGTACATTTCTGTTTCCAATGATTTCGAAAGTACATTAACAGCCTACTACATGGGTTACAAGGATGTTTTCTTTTGTAGCAATAAGCAATTCCTATTATTTCTCTTCACAAAGAACAAACACATTAAAGGTTTCTTCACAAACTATGAGAGCAAAATACTCCTTACATCCCACATACACATAAGCTGCTTTTCTATGAGTTCCTGAGTTTTATTGCCATTCAGTGATCACTTTATCCCATTGATAACACCTTACCTTTTGGTGTTCCTTTGGGAGTCATAAACAACCACACACATGGTACATCCCACCAACAGCAAAACCCGTTCGAACGCAACAAAAAAAAAAACAATCCCGACGAGGCTGTACACGGATGAAAGCGTCTAAAAATATAGGACCTGCCAGGCCCAACCAGCAGCACCGCTGGTTACGCCGGTGGAAATAGATCACTGCCTCAGGGTCATATTTTCGATCCAACCTTTTCTTCTCGACCGGCCATGAAGAGGTGAATTCATTTTTAATAACCTCATCAAGCGAAACCAACAACCGCCATGAGGCCAAGTAGCGCAATGCCGGACCGACTGCCGTACCGCGTAATCTCCTGTGAGCTATCTGCAGCCTGCCAGCATACAGTCAGGTTAGCGTTACCGGAGTGGCCGGACTGTCGATGAAGCTCCCGGGCCCTGCCTGCCGGAATCATTCTCGACGACCCGAAGCAGCACTCGACGACCCGAAGCTTCTGCAGACTCGTTCGCCATATCATTGCGGTTGCTGTCAACTGTGGAGTACACTTTGTATGCGAGTGTGTTTGTGTGTATGTGTGTATGCTTGTGGTACTTTAGCCGTTGAAAAATGAGGTGAAACCCGAACGAATCGAGCATGGGAACACTACACACTCGAACACAAAATCACGGCCCGGTTGT
The DNA here is from genome assembly GCA_018908115.1 of Anopheles rivulorum. Classification (NCBI taxonomy): domain Eukaryota; kingdom Metazoa; phylum Arthropoda; class Insecta; order Diptera; family Culicidae; genus Anopheles; species Anopheles rivulorum. The sequence goes on from STHB01000003.1 coordinate 15,481,833, forward strand.
GGCCCCCAAAAAGGAGCACAGAACTGTGAAGGAAGTACTTGGAAGGCGCACAAGATTGAACAACTCACGGGAAGAGATCTTCTCGTGTGCCGGTGCTTTGCTTTCGGCGCGTAGTAGTACCATCCACCACCATACGCAACCTGTCCCACCTGACACGTGGTGGAAAAGCGGGGTTTTTTGAGATGGGAAAATATTTACTATAGCAGCGGGAAAGCTAATCACATCCGTTTTCCAAGCCGATGAGCAAACTAACGATAAGACAACAACGGAACGAAGAGTTGGAAGCACCTTCTCGGAAGGTGCACAAGCACTCGATGCGAACATTAGCTGACAAAGTAGCGTAAGTAGCGCAACAGTTTCAACAACTTGGCGCTTGGTGTGTCTGCTGTGACTGTTTGCGTTATGTCATTTGTAGATGCTAGTTGCGAGTGCTAAAGCTAGAGGGAATGAAGTTTCTTTTTATGATTTACCAATTCAATTCTTACGGCAGGCCACATTTGTGATACGACTGACGGTGTAAAAGATAAATTAAATTATCATATGAAAAATTATTAAGTTATTCCTCATTAACATACAAAAATTTCCAAAATTTTCGTTAGCGATATCAATCAATTGATGGAAAATCTTTTACTCTTCAGTCAATTAGATCGATTTGTCACGTGAATTGCATACCTTCAGGCGTTTTCGTATATTTTGAAAATTTTTCCTTTGAACAATTAATTAATGTTGTATTCTAAGGTTGAACGCTTTAAACATTTCCATCGAAATCATAGTGTGTCATACGACCAATACGAAACAAACCATCCTAACAGAGCAAATCAACCAATGTACAAAACGAAAATAAACGCATAACACATGCTAGGCTGCCTGAATCAACCGATGGTTTTACATAAATAATCATATTTATTTCCCATCAGGCAATGGTGCAAGCGCGTTTGCTGACCCGACATGCCATTTTAATGCATGCATCAGCAGCATAATGAATGGAATCACTTGTCTCGGTTACAGTTATTCCATTATGCTGGCTTTCATTAACCCCTTTGGTAGGATGTTGGTCACGATCGAGTATGGCACGATACTGCACCAGGGCTTGGGATTGATTTTACCACCGTCAATTACTTGCATATTTCATCAAATTCAATTTCCGTGCAATTGGAATTGGTTTCGGATGGAATTGGAAAATAATAAATGATACAAGAAAGAAGGTAAAACACGGGAACATCCAACCACCAACCGAGAAAGGCAGGAAATGGACAGCAGAATTGGCACACGGAAACCTCCGGAGTGGGTTTATCGATTTCAATTCCATAATCGATTAAAACAACATCCTGTAAGCTTCGGCTAGGGGATGTGGTTTTTATTTTTTTATTTTTTTGGTACGGCTCGTCCTACCAATGATAAACCAGGGTAAAGTTGGATTTCAATATTTAAAAATGGTGTGTAATCAGCATTACAAATAGCGTTGGTACTCGGTGTCTCTCGGTTTAGCATATTTTATTCCACGCATAATATTCCACGGTCCTTCGGGGGAAAACAGGGAACAAAGCCACTTCTGTCACTGCTGCCGAATGATACACATTCGATCCTTGCTGTGTCATGAGTATGATTGTGCCACTCCAGTGCCGATGTGATATTGATTTTTACGTTTCACCATCCACCAGCTCATCTCTGCCGCTGATAAGACGGAATCAGACATTTCAAGTTCATTTCGGTCTATTCTCTCTCTCTCTCTCTTCCTCTCTTTTTGTCGGATGTTTGTCATTTGATGTCGAGCAAAATCTTCCGATGTCTTACCTGGAAGCCAGGAAATTACTTCCACAAAGCAACACAGCGGCCCATCAATGCGGCCGGTCTTTTGTACTCACGCTCGGAATGCTTCACCGTCTTAAGCTCGTGGCAAAAGTTTTGGCCTCGGCTGGATGGATGGTTCGGTTTCGTGTTGCTTTCTCAAAACAATTCGCCCCACTCTGCCATGCTTTCTTATCGCCGCCTACCAAAACCATTGGCTCCATCCAGTGCACCATTCGGTGGACACATTTTCTTCTCCAGGTGGGCCAAAAAGAAATTAAAGCGAATGAGCGCCGTCAGCGTATATGCGTGCTTTAAGATGTTTCCTGCGGCGTAGCGAATGGCCCACCGATGTTGTTCCCCTTGCAAGCAAAGTGGGTGGCGATGGTGGTGGGCCATCCGCCGCAGCGCTTACGCACCGAACTGTGAACTGTGTCCTTTGTGCAAACGGTGAAACAATAGCCACCCCGACAAACAAACGCAAAAGTGAAGGAATGAGAAATGAAAATAAAAATATCTTCCAGCCACAGCCGCCCAGCCGCGCGTGTGGCATGCGAATGAATGAAGCAGTTATGGGAAATGTGCTGGAAGCAATTTCGGGACATTGCAGGGCAGGCAACTACGGGAGGTCACCAGTAGCTCCGCCTGCAACAGCAACAAAGCATTCACTCAAGCGCACAACAAAACGTGGCACCCCCGAATCCCTCCCACCCACCAACCTACCCCCCCTATTCCTCCCCTCTCCCTCCCACCCCTTCCCTTCGGTGCGGTTGCCCTTCCATTTTTGTTGCTGAATGTTTTTAGGACATTCGTGCATACAAGGATTCCCAAGACAGGGTGGGCATTATGTTTCGTGTATCTTTTCTTTCCTTTTTCTGGTGCCGGCTTGCTTCACGAAGCTTTCGTTCGCCCACACACACACACATGCACCCATACACACGCATGTACACAAAGTATGAGAATTTGTGTGTTACACATTTTTTCATACAACAAAACATCATAAAAGACGCATAAAGGCCGTTGCGTCGGGGTAAAAGAAAATGGTGAGAGGCAGGAGCGTCTTGTTTGCGTCTTGCCGTCCGGCGTCCGTTCAACCAAAACGTTGAGATTTTTGTGCCACGCCCGCACTCGTACATGAGATTGCTTCGAACATGACCCATGATCGGGTGTACGGGGCTGGTAACCAAAACAGAGCGGAAAGACGGATGGTTGCAGGATTGGCCCGCGAATGTAAAATGCTTTCGACGAACGAAATTTTCCCCGCGCCGTAATAAAATGAGGCTGGTTGATCGTATGGAAAAATTCCACGAGTTAAAAAACGTGAACGAATTTTTCAACGAGCCTTTTGCCTGTGCTGTGATAGGAAAATATAATTAATGTCATAAGTGGTGAGGCATATAATGCCATTTTAACAGTGAATGAATGTTTCCAAACGTTAAATCTTATCCAAGAAAAATCGATTTGTTGTGTAACCGTTTCAACCATAACGTATCACCAGTTGCATACTTTTCGGCGTATTTCGTCGTTCACACGAATCTTAAATGTCAGCAGCAGGCTTATGTTACCACACCTGCTAATAGAACCCTTCATTACTGGCCCGCCTATCGCAAACTTTATGCAAATAAAAACCGTCCTAAATGATGTGATTAAAATTAATTTCCAATTGCTTTTTGCACCCACTCACACATTGAGATTGCTACCCACACTTTGCTAGCGAATCCATGAGTAAAAAGTCAAAACGCCGGGCCTATTAATACAGCCAGACCGACCGTATCGTACCGAACGAGATCGGTACCGTTTCGAGTTGATTTGCTCTGGCAGTGTATAATCACCCTAAATCGATCCTCAAAACCCGTCGGTCGGTTTGCTTTTATGGCGAAATGGCAATCGTGTGCCATTTATTTCTGCTCCTGGGTTTTTTTCGCCCTGCACAACGGCGGGAACTGGAGAAGAAAAATAAAAGCCAAGTGCCATACGCCTCTGGCGACTTGCGTTTCCAACCCGGTGCTGGATTGTTTCAAGAAGGATCAGAACCACACTCGGTAGCCCTAATAGTGGTATCATTAAAAATGAGTAGGTTCCGTTACGCTCGTGTTGCTTTGCGATCGTCACACACCGTCGCTGGAACTTGTCGGTCCGGATGATAGTGATGTTGCTAGTTTCCGTTTTTTCCTTTGCTCCATTGAGAGCCAGGTAGGAATCAGAGTAGGAAAAATCTGTCAACTTATACATGAAGGCAGGCAGTGAAATGAAGATGGACGGCGATGTATTTAGCAGCGTTTATCTACAACCTAGTCTACTCTATTTCGAGCGCTGAAAGAATAAAAATTGGTTATAATTGCAAGAACTTTATTCTGAATTTGAATGGTGCAGATTAATAGAGCACTTTAAGACCTGAATAACTTTAAGAAAAGTTTTTGTTGCATTATTATAACGAAATTTTGCTAATGTAAACATTAAAAATTATTTGGTGCCATGACCAGGATCATAAGGATTAGTATATCATAATAATTAAATTTGGTGTATTGTTAAATAACAAAAGAATAAGAAACTAAGATAAAGTTTTAAGCTTTTTCTTTAAACACTTGTTTAAACTTCTGGAGTCACTCTCCTGTCCAGATTCTGCCGTAATTTGATCCTGCAGCACATCTTGCAAAATCCCTCATGCGACCGCCATACCCAATTAGACTGAATGCTCATGGTCATTAGCGCTCTGGGAATAGGTTTTATTGCACCCGGGCCCATGCAAAACGGAATCATTCGGCCGTGGCGGGCAAGCGTTTGCCGCTCGCCGTACGGGTAACGAGCCGCGAGGCCTTTTTCGTGCACCGGTTTACGTCATGAATTACAACACCGGCAACCGGACTAAATGCCATTCAACGGGAAAACCCCTTTTTTTCGGGGGTGATTCGGTGGGGCCTCAACGTAAAGTCCACTGCGTGGCGTGGCGTTCTGCTGGTTGTGGTGGCCATGTGCTGGTGAACGGTCGCTCGATTAGGTGGTTCACACACACAGCAGAGGGACTCATACACACACAGGCACTGCGGATGAGGATCCATGAGACTCTAACGACCGGTCGACCGGTCTGAATTCTTATCAGTGACGACAACGGTGGAACATTATCACCAAATGACCATCCATACCATGCTGCCCTGGTTATAGTGCGCGAAAGGGTACCATAGTGTGCCCGCATGTTATGCCTTCGGAGCGCAAGGAAAGAGCTTTTCTTTGCCTTTTTTATTTTACGGGGTGTGTGTTGGCCTTGGTCCTACCTCTTTGCTGGCGCTACTTTCTCATCTCTTCGCTACCATAATGGTGCTGCATTTAGCAGAGGGTTGTCGATCTGGTGAGTGGTTTCGGAATGTTTTATCTCCAAACCGGACCCTTACTGTGTTGTCGCGCGCGCGTTTCACACCCGGAAACTAGCTTCCTGTCGTGCTCGAGCTTACATCCAATGCGACTAACGGCTGAAAACTGCTTTTCTTTTTTCCTCCCTCCCCCCCCCTTCTCTCTCTCTCTCTCTCTCTCTCTCTCTCGCTCTCTCTCTCCTGGTGAAGCGATAGATCGCTCGAGGAGGAACGCTTGGTGTGGCGAAAAATCGATATAAACCCAAGCTGCCAAGCTGATTCGAGTTCGCTTCGGGGCCACTTTCGATGGGTGCCTTGAGGGAGAAGTCTTAGCTACGCTGGGTTTTCCCAACCCTCCCTTTGCTGGGCGAAGATGACAGTGCAGAAACACGGTGTACGGGTCCGTTTAAAGCGTGCTTCGCTGGCTTCGGTGCTCTCGCTCGACAGGGCGTACGAAGCAGTGCCCGGCTTAGATGTATGGTGAATAAGTCCCATGGTCTATTTGATAAGTCCCTGCGCTCAGCGTTTCGTGCACGGATGGGCACACCAGATCGTGTGACACCCGCATTAAATAGAGCATGCACACAGGGAAAAGGATACACGATTTACGCCGGGCTGTGGTACCCATTCTTCAGGAGTTCGCCTGGTGTCGATAACGAGCACACCGAAGAAATGTTATGTAAAATTACTTTAAAGTAAGTGAAGAAGCATGTTTAACCCTCGGGCATACATTGTGTGGCACAATACAAAATAGTGCTACCCACTGTGTTTTTCTGTAGATCTTCCGTACAGTAGGCGATGCGATAAGCCGCCGTTGATTATTAGCTTTCTAAGCCAAAGTGATCGTTAAGACGTGCTGATGAAAGTAGCTAAATAATTCCACGCGAGAATGAACAAATACATAAATCCGATAGCCCGCTTGCCAGATTAATGCGACGTACTGGCGGTAGTATTTGTAATTATGTAAAATACCCGTTCCATCCATTTTTTACCATCTACTAACACTGCACGCTGCATACCGAGCAGATCCCCTTCTTCAACGTACAAAGATGCTAGGAAAGGAACGTAATTTAATTTTCATTATTTCTCCCATGCAACCATACGTACGCCGACTGCATCATGTTGTGCTCCGGAACCCTTGCCCGTATTTCACCCGTGGCGTCGGGAATGCCTACCAACCAAAGCGTACAAAGCTTACCGGGTAAAAGGAACCACATTTTCTGGCTGCAGTCAGCCGTACCTGTGGCGTTCGGTTTTGTAGTTCAGGCAAAGGCCGGAAACATTCCGACCGCCATGGGTGCGTGGAGCAGCAGACTTTGTCGGGCTTGCCCGGGTGGGCTTTTTCTGCAATAAAACAAGCTGGCAAAGTGCAGTGCACGACTTGACTCACTGCAAACAGAAACGTAATCGACGGCTGACGAAGGTTGGGAATGGTTGGCAGTTTGCAACCTTTTTCTTACGGTTGGATTTGTGGAGTGACTTCGGATGAAGCCAACGATTGCCGCCCAGCTAGTATTTCAATTACTGATGAAGCACTGACGAATGCAAGTTTTGATCCGATTTACTCCGAGCCGGCCGCTTTGTGTGAAAGATTATGAAAGAGGCGGCAGAATTTGAAGCGCTGGTTGGTGATTTGCAACTCTATTAGAAGTGTGGGAAGTTGTGTAATTAAGTGCTTAGCGTTACTGGAAACTAGTTAAATATTTAACAGACCTTTCTTGGTTTAGATAAGAGTTTTATTTATTTTGTATTTTGTTTGTTTGATTGTTTACACATTTCTATAGCAATTTCTAAGCAATTAACACAACACTACTGTGGTGTGGTATTAAAGTTTAAATGAAATGAATTTTAAGGCCTAAATTTATGCAATTTTTAACATTTCTTTATTTTTAATTTATTTACATGATTTACCCAACACTTATATTTAAGGATAATTTAATAACCCATTAAGCAATAAGGCGTTAAGCCGTCATCCCTAATATTTATTAAAAATATTAAACTACTTTTTCTAAAATTTAAAGAAAAGGTTGTTTAAATCAAACCTATGTGCGCTCCGTGACCATCACAATAGTAAGGTATGCGGAACAAGAGGTTTTATAGGAGTAAAATTCCACTAACACTACGCTTTGTTACACATTAATCTTTTGCTAACAAGTTTCATAAAATTAGCCAAATTAAACAAAAATCAATTTCCATCCCATCCACTTTATCCACACCGGGATTCACGGGAAATCCTGTTACTGCTTAGGTCGAGTTACGCTACCGATGGGCAGACAAGGATTTTCCCAACCCACCCCGTACAACCCTTTACGCACCAACCTCTACGAACGCCCAGAAAAAGGTGTAATGAGCTTTACGGAATGAGCCGCTTCTTTATGCACATTATCCCACCCCAAAACTGGCTAAACAAAGAAAGATCTCTATCGCCCCTCTTTGCCCATTTAAACTCTCTTAGCAAAAGAGGAAATTGATCCGCTAGTGCCGGTTGATAATTTACCATCGTACGGGCGCTTCATATACACGGCGAGGTTTAAACAAAATGCGTGTAAGCCTTCGGTAGCGAAGGCGAATCCAATTTCCGGCTCCACTTTCGCATCCTCAGCTTTGCCATAATTTGTTAGCACAGGGCAGGATGGGCCCATCGGATGGGCGATAGTGACGGTGTCGGCACCGAACACTTATCGACACCACCGTACCACCAAAACTAGCACGAGTCTCGTGTTCTTGAACCCCGCTTATGACCTTTAAGAGGTTTGCTTTCCTCAGCAATTCCAGGGTTCCTGCCAGGGATCGCTTGCCAGATTCCATGCCAGATTTACGAAATGTTCGTCCCATTTCGAGTTCCTTTCGGGTGGTTTGTTGTAATGACAAAAATTTCCAGCTGATATGCTTCCCAGCGTGTGACGAGTGATATAAAATTAAAATCAACACCGTTCAGCAATCGAACAGCTGGAACTGTTCCGGCAGAGTTGCGATATGTTCCTCGCGCTTGAATGATGACTTTTTATTCCCCACCGGTTCATTGCCAACACCTGTTTCGCTGTTTATTCTTCGCAAACGTTCTCAGACCCAGCGCTTCTGTAGCAGACAACCACGGTTACGATCTTTTGTAATTTAATTGCCAATTTGTCAAGCCGCTCTTGAAGGTTTGCTTTCAAGCAGTGCGACATCCTCGCCAGCCAGACGGAGTGAACTGAATTTTAAACAACTCGCGCGCGCTTACCAGCACGCTCTGGGTGGAAAAGAAAAACACTTTGCCAGTTTTCACCTGGAAAATGGTGGCAAGCTAGGAAGGTTATTTACTTTACCACTTAGACTTACTGGCACTAACAGTGTGGGGTGATAAACGTGGGAGTATCATTTCGTCTCCTGGAAAGAAACTTTACCGGTAGTGGGAAAATGTTCACAGCTGGCTTCCGATCACGCACGCTTCGCATATCTATGGTTCGAGCTTTCGAACGGTGGATCATGTGTAACTGGAAAACTAAACAACTTTCAGCCCCGTTTTTCCCACACACTGTGTATGTGTGAGCCAGATTATTAAATTTCAAAGGATACTCACGGGTCCACGGGTCCACGGGTGAGGTGTAATAATTGATTTTCGGAGATGCTTTCTTCAGCATCCTTCAGCGTGATGGAGCTTTTGTCAACATCGTCTCCGAAACGTTCACTTTCACGAAACGCTCCCCACACAAGACTTTTGTGCTGCCGGTAAATAACCTCAGAACCGCCATATCTTAGGCACGTGCACCAGAACAAACAAGGCTCATGAATAATGAACACCACCCAGCACACCGAAAAAAGGGAGGAGGGGGGGGTAATGAGTGACAATTATTTTACTCCACTGTGGGTAAACTATCTACCGGTCGCCAGTTCGTTACCGGCGCCTGGGTCAACCGCTGTGTCGAGGGGTCGGTTTCGTAATTTTGTTGCAATTACCGGATAATGTTCAAATCGCATGAGTAACGTCTCGGCCGATCCATGAGCGTGTGTGTATGTTGTGGTAAGGGTAGGCTAGCCCTCTACGAAATGGGGTCGTGTTTAGAATGTGACGCGAAGACGTGTGTGGGGTTTTCGAAAAGCTCAGAAGAAAATATCACGTATGCTACATGTTGTGCTGGTGGCAAATGCGTGCTGCAGAGTAAGAAATCATCAGCCGTGGAAAACGAAAATTTATGGTTCGATACATGACATGGTGGTTCCAGTACGATAAGCCTACACAACTGAGATAAGTTTCCCATACAACGCTTATACATGAATTATGCTATAAAATCTTTACTATAACTTTATTCCTTAAGATTTAAATATCATAATATTACCTCGGATTGCTCGTCTCTCTGGACACGAACATCGAACACCCTTCCAATAGCGTGTTACACTGTAACGTGATTTTCAAAGTGCGAATATCATCACCTACCTAACGGAGAGATGCAAACTACATTTTTGGGGTGATTATTTGAAGGGTTGCTTTTACCCACCCGACCCACAGCGAAAAAGCACGGCCAGCTTCGTACAGAGGTAACCACTATTCGAACCAGTGCATCAAACATCGCTTCACAAGAAAAGGGTTTGTTTGCTTCAGCAGATAAACTATTGCCTTCCTTTTTTGTTCTCTTTCATCATGGCTCAGCCGTATGGAAACCCTTTCCGTCTGATCGCAGGGTTTCGTGTTTGCGTTTTCGGGAAGGATGTAGCATGGCGTACGTACTCTTATGGCAGTCGAAAGCATGCAACGTCAAATCGGTACTCCCTTTTTTGCCGAACGATAATAACCCCTAAAGGGGTTCCACCCATCGAACACGGAACGTTCATGGCTGACTACCCTTCTGACAGTCTAGAAGGAGCTTCTACGGATCAAACCACCCGTTTGCCGTTTTGTCGCCCATACATTAGAAGGGAAACGTTGTTAGCAAAGCACTGTGCTTCTTTGCTGCAAACCGTCGGCAAACACTCACCTCGTCCCGAAAGCACACGTCAATGTGCTGCCTCAATCTTCCAGCATGGGAGCGGATTTTCTTTTCCAACAAAAAAAAAAAAATGAAAGAAATACGAAAAACTGCAACACATCGCATCTGGTCCCAATCTGGGCGACTCGTCTCGTTTGAATCTGGCATTTCGGTCGCTTGTCGCAGGGAGCGAAGCATTGTGGGGCGTAAATAAAATTTACGACAGTCGATCCTCAAATCGGGTAGAAAACCGGATTGAATTTATAGCGTCCTGCTGAGCGAACAGACGGGACCCCCGCTTACTTACAATCCCGAACCAGAATGTTGCTATCAGTAACTGCGTTGTGGACGGTTGGGTGCTGTTAGAAGCATGAAAAAAACTGTATGACAATAATGGTGTGACATTGTGCTGCTGGACGGATCAAAACCGTTTGTTCGGAAAGTGGTTCGACACGGATTCCGAATTTTGGCACAGATTTATTTACGGCAAACCGTAACCTGGCTGCCTGCCTGCCGATGGAATGTTAAGCAGACGTGTGTCACATACCACAAAATGCAGAATTACTGGGGAGCAAAAATTCAATCAATCGGTAGGTAAAATTTTGTATTCAGCTGCTTTTCATGCTTCTTTCATGAACCCGTTGTGCAGATTGCATTCATTCGGGCGTTTAATAATCATAAATAGTTTAATGACTCGAAATGTTTTATTTTTACGCCTCAATTTATGCAATTGACTAGGATAGTAGTTTATTAGCGTACAAAGGAACAAATTTTTCGTTATCCTTACCTAATAAGGGTTTAAAACTTGTTATATCTTAATTTAAATAAACGCTTACTGTTTTGCTTTTTCCATAAGCTATTCTACCTCTGTATTTTCCCGTTTACTTTTAATAACATATTAAACATTCTTCTCCCGCTATCAAGCATAAACAAATTCTGTCAGCAAAGGCTATTAATATTCTATCCATTTTCACAGCAATCATAAACTATCCCAACGATCCACCGTTCCGCTATAAAATAAACAATGTTTTCATCTCTTTCGACACATATCCAATCTGTTTATTTTTTATTTTTTGCTCTCTCTCTCTCCCCCCCCAAAAATGTAATCACCATGAAAGAGCTTCTGGCCAATGTGTCTGCTTCCAAACAAGGCTGGTCCAGTTTATGGAAGCGTTTGACAAACATAAAGACTACGGGATGGAAGAATCCATACAGGATTCCAAAAAAAAAAAACATGGTATATTAGCTTTACCCAAAAGCTTTCCACTTTTATTGCTTTTTGCCTGTGCAAGGCTGGTGAATGGGAAACCAAGCCATGTTCAGCTGCCCGATCACATACACGTGAAGTATCTGCTCGTCGTTGACTGTCTTCTATTTTCCAACGGTCATAAAAATGGGAAAATTTCATTCATTTCAACTTTCACCCTCACCGCAAGCAATGTTCCCCGAACAACAACAACACCGTTCCAACCTGTCTCACACCGAGTCCACACCAAGCAGCAACAGCAGCATACGATACAGTATGACCTCTTATTGCCAAGGACAAGGCTTTCATTCTCGTACCACAATCGCTGTATGTTTGTGTGCGATTCCCTTCGATGGGGATTTCTCGTGGACAGGACCGAAAAGTTCCGAAGCCCAGCAACCGAGCAAAAGCTTAATTAGGATTCATGTTTATTGACGTTTTGAGCCAAGGCATGGTAATTTTATCCACACCGCACCTCACTAATGCGGTGCCCAGCAGTTCCCCGCGGCCCTTGAACCTAACCTGGTAGGAAATGTTAAAATCACAGGGTGATAAAAATAAAGCGAAAAACTTTCGGCTACATAAGAGTGGTGTAATTTTTACATGTTTTTCGGCAAACGACCTTTCAAGCTTGCGGCAAAACAACTCCACAACTAGCCACCCCCTTTCCAGTTGCCACCGGGGGGAAGCAAGGCAAACGTTTTAATTACCACCGGAAAGTGAAGAGCCCTTTCTCTCTTTCTTTCTCTCTGTCTTTCCTTCTCATTAGAGAATCAATCACTTACAATGACCATGATCGTTGGAAAATACTTTCAACTTGTAGCACATCGATCACGTCATCACGGACAGAGGGAAACTCACAGAAAGGAGATAACTTATTTTAATGGGACTGTTTTCATTACGGAAATTATCAAATTAGTTAACTCTATCGATTTTCCTCGAAAGAGAATCAAATCATTGGGCTAACGCTGGTAAAATCAGATTCAGATTGGTAGAAACAGAGCAAACGGGAAGCAAAGTTTGTTTGCCAACTCTAATCAACGATTGTAATTCAGCTATGACAACTAAATTAGTCTCCATTACAACATTCTCCCTATTGCCACGTGAAGGTGTACAGATCGTGTTAGACGAGAGTGCGATTGCACTGTGGGAATGAATCGTTTAAAAAAAAATTAGTTTATTTATATTTTCAACAATCGTAGTTTATATAATGTTATTACCAAATACAAAAGCAAATGGTTGAGTTTAAATTAAAGTTTGTAATATATTACTATTTTATTTATTTTCTCCAAAAATCAAAATATGGTAAACTCTCCTTATCCCTTATTGCTAAATCAACCCCTCCAGGAACTGTGTACATGGCATTTTATTGATACGACCTGTCAGTAGCAGGTTCAGCACAGCTAGTTCGGACATAACTTTGCTTTCCACCAATCGATCCGAACAACAAAAATAAAAAAAAACCGATACAAATGTAGTCCAACATCGTGTTACATCAATTCAATTTCATACACAGCTTGTGTGTCGGCTTTTGTGGGCAGTTGTGCAACAATCGATTTTCCCGTTTGGACATTGGGCGTTCGACGGTCGTTTCGTGCCGGAATGTTGTTTCTTTTTTTTGGGGGGGTGGGGGGGGGGGGAAGGAAGAAACTCACGGAGGAAGGAAGAGTCTTGTGCGGGTGTGGATAAATCTTCCTGCCCAAATTGTAGCAGCATAAGCTTCTCCCGCCACTAAAACCCAGTGTGAATGTGAACGTTTGCGTGGTGAAAATGAAATTCAATTAAAACTTTCTCGTTAAGGGCGCGTGCATGTGAGCCCGACACGACACGAGCGCACTGACAGATTTTCCGCGATGGAAAACTTTGTTTTCGTCCTCTTTTGCTTCTGCAACCTATCTTGTCAATCATTGATGCCGGTGGAACCGAACATGTGGAGGCTGTACGATTAGCTTTGTGACGAGTGTAGTGAGTTATTTGCATGTAACATTGCAGAAAATAAAGAGCTACTTACAAGTGTGTAAATTTTTATTTATTTATTACCATCTCAAAGATATCAACTATAGAACTTCATTGAAGTTTAAAAAAATATATATGCTGTGATAATGTTTTCGTGTTCCGCTGCAAACACGATACAGATAATCGCCCACTAAACGAGGCGCTGAAAGCTTCCTGTTGAATGCACCCTTCAATGCTTCATCATTTTCCAATTAGCGTGAATGGTGAGACCGGGCAAGAAGCGCACCAGTGACCGATTTTCGGTGGACCGACAGGGCAAACACGCCCGGCATAAAATTCCATACGGTCGACACGCAATCATCCGTTTCCCATCAGCAAATTGTTGCGCCAATGGGCGACCTTCAGCCACCCAGGTGGAGCTCATTGGTTGTTTCTGGCAACAACTTTTTTTTTTGTTTTTGGTTTTCGTTTCTGTTCATGTCTGTTTTTGCCATACCCAAATAGAACAAAACAAAATCCGAAAGGCCATTGCTTAAGTACGTTCCCACATGAGCATGGGTGTGTATGAAATCGTTACCATTTTTCCGCTTTAATCTTCCTTTCGCTTAGTAGTGAAACACAAAAAAAAACACACACGCTGAAAGCGTGAGACACACCCGAAAAGCAAACATTATCATTCAAGGTTGTAAGGTCTCTTGACGATTCCACCACCGGGCCACTGTTGCGCTGTCCATTCCGGTGCCACGCCGCTCGGTAATTATAACTTTTCAATACGGCTCCGCAAGATGGCTCAGTAAGGATTAGCTTCATTGCACGACCATAAACTCATTAAGCTTTTCGATGGTCTACTGATTCCGCCCAGTGTCTTTCGCCCATCTGGACGGTTCATTCCGCCACGGTATCGTCCGTCGCCGCCGCTGTTTACCCGTCCCCGTGGACCATTATTTTNAAGGAAGAAACTCACGGAGGAAGGAAGAGTCTTGTGCGGGTGTGGATAAATCTTCCTGCCCAAATTGTAGCAGCATAAGCTTCTCCCGCCACTAAAACCCAGTGTGAATGTGAACGTTTGCGTGGTGAAAATGAAATTCAATTAAAACTTTCTCGTTAAGGGCGCGTGCATGTGAGCCCGACACGACACGAGCGCACTGACAGATTTTCCGCGATGGAAAACTTTGTTTTCGTCCTCTTTTGCTTCTGCAACCTATCTTGTCAATCATTGATGCCGGTGGAACCGAACATGTGGAGGCTGTACGATTAGCTTTGTGACGAGTGTAGTGAGTTATTTGCATGTAACATTGCAGAAAATAAAGAGCTACTTACAAGTGTGTATATTTTTATTTATTTATTACCATCTCAGAGATTTGAACTACAAAACTTCATTGAAGTTTAAAAAAATATATATGCTGTGATAATGTTTTCGTGTTCGGCTGCAAACACGATACAGATAATTGCACTGTTTATACGTCGCCCACTAAACGAGGCGCTGAAAGCTTCCTGTTGAATGCACCCTTCAATGCTTCATCATTTTCCAATTAGTGTGAATGGTGAGACCGGGCAAGAAGCGCACCAGTGACCGATTTTCGGTGGACCGACAGGGCAAACACGCCCGGCATAACATTCCATACGGTCGACACGCAATCATCCGTTTCCCATCAGCAAATTGTTGCGCCAATGGGCGACCTTCAGCCACCCAGGTGGAGCTCATTTGTTGTTTCTGGCAACAACGTTTTTTTTTTTTGTTTTTGGTTTTCGTTTCTGTTCATGTCTGTTTTTGCCATACCCAAATAGAACAAAACAAAATCCGAAAGGCCATTGCTTAAGTACGTTCCCACATGAGCATGGGTGTGTATGAAATCGTTACCATTTTTCCGCTTTAATCTTCCTTTCGCTTAGTAGTGAAACACACGCTGAAAGCGTGAGACACACCCGAAAAGCAAACATTATCATTCAAGGTTGTAAGGTCTCTTGACGATTCCACCACCGGGCCACTGTTGCGCTGTCCATTCCGGTGCCACGCCGCTCGGTAATTATAACTTTTCAATACGGCTCCGCAAGATGGCTCGGTAAGGATTAGCTTCATTGCACGACCATAAACTCATTAAGCTTTTCGATGGTCTACTGATTCCGCCCAGTGTCTTTCGCCCATCTGGACGGTTCATTTCGCCACGGTAACGTCCGTAGCCGCCACTGTTTACCCGTCCCCGTGGACCATTATTTTATCAAACGATCTGCATCGATAATGATTACGATGATTTAAAGGTGCGAAAAGTGTTAGGGGATACAACCGAAATACCCGAGCAAGCAAAAAGCGCCAGGAAATTTGGGCGGAAATGAACAGTGCTTTGAAAATAGCAATTAGAGGATTTTTAAAACTCATTAAAATGTTCATTCCGCGGAAGGTGATGATCAAATTTAGCTGTCTTTAGGTAAGAATGAATTAATCCTTAGCAAATGGAAGGATTTTTTTAACTACAAAACCAACAAACGACGAAAACCATGTTAAATGCTAGAAGGAAACATTTTGTAGAATAAATATATTAAGAATCCTACTTGCTTTACTAATTGCATAGTTTTAGGCGTTTCCACATAAAATTTTTCACTCAAAGTTTGTACTTCCTTACAAAAAGGATTTTAATTAAAGAAAAAAGATAAAAATTTGTTTTATAACTAATATAGCTAATGCGTTTCGTTTTGCGATTTCTATAATTCAATTAATGTTTAAAAAATGTCTAGCCATCGTGAATTCTTGTCAATCATTGCGACTATTATTGCATTGAACGAATCGTTATTTCGTACCATGAGCAGCTGGCACGTGTACCCCGTACTAGACGAAAGGTCAAGTATGGACACCCAATTAAAATCATACCCGATCATCCAGTGCTACGTGCTCCTATTAAGTAATTGAAAATTCCAAATATCCCAATATCCACCCCGTTACAGCTTGGTTTCCTGGCTAAAAACCGAGTTAAAAATTTGAAATAACAATCAAGTCACCGAGGTAACGAGAGATCTCGTAAGAATCGTAAGAAAAATAGTGCCGGTACTCGTGAGCATCCCAGAAGAGCCCGGTAAATCACAATCATTTGCTGGACACTGATCACACTGCGCTTCGTTTCGTTTTGGACATTGGATGGGGGCACACAAATTTACCATCTGGATGTACGGTTCGTTGGTTTTGAAGTTCTCGGCAGATCTCGTCTAACGCTGACCTGGATTGAAACTCAACACCTAATGTGATGCTGGCTCCACATCCGTCGCTCAATGACACAATAACAGTTGTGTGTCTCCTTGTCTAGTCCGTGTGTGTGTGTGTGTGCCACCGTACAAACCCAAATTACTTGGCACACCCTTTCAGTCACCTGGGCATTGTGGGTATTCGATTTCTTTTCTTTTTTTGTGCCACACCGAGACAATACAATTTTCCACTTGGCACAACATGTTTATCGATTAAAATCAATAGTGTTAAGTATTGCAATCCAGTTTTCCGGGCATGTGTACGGGATGTTCCTTCCAGCACGCTACACATGCCAGCTGATGCAACCCTTGCGAAAGGACACTTTCCGTCGGGTTCCCAATTGTCATGCGGAGCAAAAGGAGCAAGCGAGAGAGAGAGAGAGAGAGAGAGAGAGAGAGAGAGAGAGAGAGAAAATGAATAAAGCAACCAACCCCGGAATCGGAACCTTGTTTCCGCTCGAGCGATCCCTTAACAGACACACACACACAAAGAGAGATGCGGTAAACTCCATTCTCCATTCTTGTGCGCACTGTTCGCTTGCGTGCCGATCAGTTTGTCCCGTGTGTTATGCACTTGAATAGAGCGATGCATCCCACCGTTACGTTACGCCGGTGCAATGGGACGGTTTTCCCACAAACAATGCGTTTCAATAGCAGCATCTCGAGTGGAAACTCTTCCCATATCGGGACGGACGATACGCTTGAAGTGATAATAACCGTGAAAATGCTTGACGTTACACAAAAAGAAATAAATGGAACATATAGTGAAAACCCCCGGCGGGGAGTTGGAAAAACATACAACCGATGGATGGGTACATGTTTCTATGGAAATTTTATGCTCGTTCTCTATCTTTCCCTTTCTCTCCTGTACTCTTTTTGATAATGGAAACTCATGTGGGGAAACGAAAAACACCGAGAAAGCTCGACTCATCCCGCACACATCCCGCGGGGTCGACCGGTTGGAGTCGCAACCCGGCGGATGGGCGGATGTTACAACAACAAAAATACAAACACTTTGGCACACGGTGGTTCGATAGGAACGATTGGCCATTGAAATCGAAGGGCACTCGAACGGTTTGCTCCCGCGCTCCCGGTACATTCTACATTGCCGCGCTATTGACTGTGTTTGGTGATTTTTTTTGTCCAGTGCTATCACAAAGAAAACCACCCGGAATGATGTGTACTGGCGCGCCACGGGAGGTACGCTTTTGCAAGTGATTTCGATTAGTGTAGGGTTGCGAAAAACACAAACTCGTACAAAAAAAAAGGGAACCCTCTAATGTCAGCCCACTTTTCCACTTGATGCAACACGCGAAAGCGTAAACATGCTGATGCTCGAGCTGAGGCAAGAACACTTGTCGTCCGGGAAGGACCCGGGCTACTTCGGCTACTCGGTCAACCGCCACGTGGGATCTAGAACGTTTTTGACAAGCCAATGTATGCTGAAGACGTAAAGTGGCGACACCAATTGGTGTCGTGATATTGCTGAAGAAAGTGTTCGGTCCGCATTGTTTTTTTTTTTTTGTTTGCTCGTGAGTTTCGTTATGAGTTTCACCCCGGAACCGACACGTTATGCAAGTAAGAAAGTTGTCGTTCTTAGCAACATACCTTCCATGTTGTGCTGGGTGGCAATGTTTCCGGGTTGCACCCCAGCAACTGTGCACCCGGCACTCAATCGATGGCATTTTTATGCGTCCGGCAAATGGCGCTACATGGGGTTTCACGTTTTGTCACGTACACGTTCACACGACGGGATGGGCAAATCCGCATAAATGCTGTCATGTTGGGGCATCGTCTCATACCATCGCGCTTTGCCGGTAGCGGGTGTACATGTGTCCGCAAATGTTTGCATTTGTCTTGTTTTTGGGAAATATTCACACGCTTGGCACTGTTGTTCTGCGATTGTGTCAGGAGTGAGAAACTTTGCTGGAAGAGTGTGTTTTTCTTATGTTCATGAAGTAATGGTAATGTTTTAAAATGAGCGTGCAAAGCAGTAGAAGTGATATAGTTATGATTTGAAGCGTGAAAGAAGCGATGTGCTACTTTTAGTTTTACTTTTACTGCTCCAAAATTCTGCTAAAGACCACAAAGGAAGTACATCAGAACTAGGTTGACACATCGATTTATCAGTTGTTTTGTTCTGATATGTTTATAACTTTAACAGATAATGATTGTGATGATGCTTCTTGGTACAAATTAATACGATTGTGAGACTATTATCGTGACAAGATTCTAATTATTAGAAAACGTTTTGTATAATGTTCGATCGCCCAATACTAAGTNCTGATATGTTTATAACTTTAACAGATAATGATTGTGATGATGCTTCTTGGTACAAATTAATACGATTGTGAGACTATTATCGTGACAAGATTCTAATTATTAGAAAACGTTTTGTATAATGTTCGATCGCCCAATACTAAGTTAGCAAAATATTTAAATTTCCAGCACGGTTTAATGTACAACATAAAATCAGCCATTAGTAATCGCTCAACAGAACTAAAAACTAAATCATCAACTTGATCAGAAGAAGTCTCTTGACTTCCAACGGTCTCTTGAAGTATTTCGTTTTCAACAAGGAGGCTCAGAATATGGACGATCGCGCTGGGGATCATCTTATTACTTAGGATAAATTCCATACTCGCATAGCTAAGAAGTCGGAAAATCTCTTCACAACCTTATGATATGAAAACCTATATGCTGGAATCAAACTATCAGAGCAATACCTAATTTTCAGTCTAATTTCAGAGCAATGCCTTAGCTTTTGCGCCCATTGTTCAATGTATTCAGGTTCGTGGAATTTTTATGTGTACCAATGCATTTCTGTACTTAGACTACGAAAATAATAATTATCATCTTCATCAAACAGTTTCGATTGCTATCACGGAATTTGTAATAAATAATCAAGTATTTCTTAAGGAAACATATTCATAAATTGTAGGTGACATCTTTAATATGGCTTAATCAACTCCTTTCTATCCAAGGTACGCACGTCATCACCAAAACGACACAACTAATAAACCCTAAACCCACACGAGTTGTTTCGTAAAAAGGATGCCAAATAATTGATTTACGATCATCCCTTTTTAAAGCACAAACCACGACGTTTAATCCGCACATCAGTGCCGGGCGTGAAAAGTTTCCGAGTGCGGCTAGACAAAAACGAAAATCCCGACTTAATTTGGCCCTTATCCATTTGCACACCGGGCAGTGGCACACAAACAAATCCTTTACACCCCGGAAAGCGGTCGGCAGCGCGGTGAATCGATTCACAATCGTGACCGAACGAATCGGGCCACGAACGGTTGAGTTTGTTTCGATAACCCCCAAAAGTGAGGGAGCGAAAGAGATTTTGAAGGAAAGCAAGAACCAAAGGTCGATAATTCAATCACTTCAACAGCTTCGGAACCCTCCAAAAGTACCGCCAAACACAGGAAAGGTGACCCGTTAGCGAGGACGATGTACGAGGACCATTCGTACACGGGATAGCCCGATCCAGGGAGCGAGCAGTGGGCTTAAGATTCTATTAAAGCCCTAATCCTGTTGCAGTTCGGACTTTATTTTTGCTTTATTCTTGGCAGAGCAACCACCGGATCCAAATCATTGGGGCTCGCTCGGTCAGTGGATGATTAGAAGGAGACGATTGCCAACCAAGTTCACACACATGCTCACAACGTGCCTTGAAACAACATGCTGCTGGTTGAAAAAAGGGATCGCAAGAAACCCCGAACTGAAGTTCAAACGGAAAGCAAAATGCACAAGCACCACCACCAGGTCGAAAGCTTTCGGTTTTTTGATTTTCTGTTGGTGTGTTTGTGTGAGTGCTTTTTCGCCCCTTTCTACCGTGGCCACGGTGTACCGCACCTGACGGAGGGATGATGAAAATGGATACCTTTTGAACTGTGCTGCAGAATGTTTCAATGTTCCTACGAGCCGCGCTGGCTACAGTCCGAACAGCAGCAACCAAAATTGGTTTTTTTTTTGCTGCTTTCGTCCGTACGGCTTCGGGATCGAAGTTTTGGTCATTTCGACATTCGAATTCGT
The DNA here is from genome assembly GCA_018908115.1 of Anopheles rivulorum. Taxonomy (NCBI): domain Eukaryota; kingdom Metazoa; phylum Arthropoda; class Insecta; order Diptera; family Culicidae; genus Anopheles; species Anopheles rivulorum. Next base: position 15,502,394 of record STHB01000003.1, read on the forward strand.
GGCTTTTTCGTTTCGTTTTTTGTTGCTGTTGTATTGTTGCTCCGTTGTCCTTTCCTATAAGCTGCTCAATTTCTCTGCAGCGAAAAGGTTGAACAGTAGCAACCAAATCAACCGTCTACCTGCTAAAGCTTTTTGCTTGATTATGGTGTTTTGGCATTGGGAGCAGATTGCAGCAGATTCGGTTGTATTTAATTCACATTACGATCATTTTTGAAGGATTTGCCATGTTTTGTGCCGTTTTCCTCTTTCGAGAGGATTGGAGTAAAGATTTTTCATTCTGCCTTTTCCGTTTGAAACGAAGGACCTCTCTGCTTCCCACTGTTCACTCTTCAGATGTAGCTTAATCATTTGAAAACTATACCTTTATGTGAATAAAATTTATTTAACAATATATGTTCTACATTTCCTAGCTAGCCGCCGATTTATCGGAAGGATTGCAGGAAACTTATTGGATTCGTTAAGAAACGCAAGCACAGCGCAACACATACGCTTTCAAACCTCCTTAGCGGAAGGAATCAAGAAATACTGAGCCTTCCGGTGAAGGTCACCAGAGTCGCCCCTTTTTTTTCCTGTGTTATGGAAAATAATACCGAAATTGTGCCACCGGGTACAGTTGACCCCTTTTTCTTGCTGTGTCGACCCATCGTCCGCTGTCAGCCCACCGGGTGCCCTGTTGGGGTTCGGAACGAACGCAACCGGGTAAGCGGGATTTAAGCAGGGTCGCAAATGTTTGCGAAACCTTTTCTTCTAAAACCTTTCGCTGCTTTTATTGTTTTGTTGTTTTTTTTTCCTCTTTTATTTCCCGCCCTTTTGTGTTCGCTTTTGTTTTACACTCTTCCATGTTTGGGGGATTGCGACAAAAAAGAGCAGAGAAGACGGTCTGCAAATTGCGCCTGCTGTGTTTTATTCATTTTCCTTTCAACTCGCTAGCGGAATAAGAGTGGAAGCTGGTCTCTTTTCTCTCTTTTCGGTGTGTTTCCAACTCAAATCCCCAAACTAAGTTGGCCGGATCGAACGGCGCACGATGGTAATGTGAAAAATGAACACAATTTACGGTAGGGAAAGCGGATTTATCTTTGGTTGGTTACGAATGCGGAAGGAAAAATGTCCGCAGAATACATTAAATGGCTGGCTGGCAGAGATGGGCATAAAGTGATGGTGAAAGATTTAAGGTAAGGTTAATTTGGTACGGTTCGTTATCCGCAGAGTTGTCTTATTTTATCATTCGCTCTCCCGTTGCGATGGTGACTTGTTTGGGCTGCATTACAATCATGTTTAATATTTACAACTCCTTTTTTTATGAAATGTATCTGGTAGTTGTATGGTAAAACAAAACAGACAAACTTACAATCATTGTGTCAAAGGATTTGAGATAAGTTTGAAGAATGGACTGTGAAGTTATTCAAATGTTATCTGTAGATCTGCAGAACAGATATCTGCACATTTTTTGACAAATCTTAATCCTTTTCGTTTTCCAAAGAACAGATTATATGAAGAATAGTATAACTACAATATAAACGGAACGAAGCAATATTGATAGATTATTTAAAAAATGATTTTTGTTATACAATTTGCATACTTTTAGGCGCATCATTTTGAAGGAAGAAATAATGGCATTCAATTAGTTTCTTAACAAATATTCTGAGCATTTCAATGTATAGGAGATACAAAACGAAGAACATTGTGCTGTGAATGACCAGAATCTCGCCTTACATCACCGTATTAGCCTACATTCAGGCGCGTATGATCGTTCTTTCGATGTAAGCAAATAAAACCATCAGTTTTAAATACTTTCACTGCGGTCAGTGTGACATTTCACACAATGACGGATATTAACTGAACATTAACAGCCTAACCACAGTGAAGCTTTCGTGAGGTGAAGTAAACCACAAAAAAAAAGAAAACATTTATCACTTCATTTCCTTCCATTCGGACCACTCATACATTCCGAATGAAAGCCTATTGATTGAAGGTGCGTTTCAGAGCTTCTTCGGAAGTTGTGTGTCCTGCGGCAGCTAACCACATCATCCGATTAATGATCAAGAAGAGTGGGAAACGAGCTAAAAGAAGAGGTGTTTAAAGCCTTTCCACTTCGTTCGCACGATTTCGCTGTTAAGCTGTTTTGGGGATAGTTCGATAATTTTTCGCAACACGTTACAAAACCGCAACAGTTTGTCGCTGGCAGGCACCTTAGGAGTGAAATCAGTTCCCCGTGAGAAACTTACATCACATTCGCTCGGTTGGGGTTTTCGGGGTCGCTGAACGTTCGTTTTTTTAATACCAAAACGACACCTTTTGAAAGAATGAATTCAACTCCATTTACATTTGTATGTTAAATTCTTCCACTTCAATTCAGTTCTAATCATACTACATTTTCATTAAAATCCACTGTAACATACTAAAACCATTCAACAAAACTTTTCCACCAAGGCTCTTATTCCTTTAAATATTTTCAATCACTTTATCAAACATGTTTCCTCTACTACACAATCGACTGTTTGTGTCATCCTTTCTTACTCCGCATCACTCATCACAGTGCGGACCGAAACAGCCATCGTAACTTTCATTGGAGTGGAATTAAATTCTCCATTTCTGTGTCCTGCGGTTCTGTTTTGGAGCACAATATTACACAAACCACTACCAACCATCCGGTGACAGCTGTATCAGTCCGTACAGTGCCGGTTGCGAATGCCAGTGGTTACGTAAACAATTATTCACTATTACAAACCTGTCCGGGAAAGCATCTGCGCTGTGAGACCACGGTCGCTTCGTACGTTCGCGTTGTTGGTTCGTTAATTGAACAGACAGTGCAAGTGACGGTGGAATGCGTTAAAGCGTACAACCTACCTTAATACCCTGCAGCACGAGGAATGGTTGACCGGGTGAGCAACATTCCATCCAGATGATTCACAGACACGCCAGTCTATTGCAACTCGGTTGTCATACCATCCTCCAGGACGAACCGGGATACTCCAACACCCGGGAATCCTGCTTGGGAAGAGATAGTGAAGAAAAAAACACCATTCTACCTGATTTCAACCAGCATTAGGGTCGGATGGGTGGGTGTTGGTACACAACAAAAAAAAATCAAAATCACGCCCTTCTAGCTCGATCGAGGCGGAAAAAGGATGAAGGTCGGTCCAGTGATTTTCACGCCACCGGCAAAACCGGAACCTGTCACGCCTCGCCAGGATGTGGCAGATCGTGTCCCCGTGATTGGTCAGCTTCAAAGTCTGGGTGTCATATATTATTTGTTATTTGCTTCAGCACACTCATCACGCACCCTTTGCCTTTCCCGGTTACTAGCCTAGCCGAGCAGGATGTTTATTTTATGGTATGTTACTTGTCCCACATTTCATCCTTTTTTTTTTTTTGGTGACCTCGTTTCCTTTTGCTGTTTATGGCAATGCAAGCACACATAGACACGTACGCGTCCATAACTCACAGCACACCCATGTTGTCTGTGCTCTTTGCTGGCGAGGTATGAACCGGAAGGGTATGGGTTCGGGATATATTATTTTCACCTTTTCTCACACACGGCAGATCGCTTGGCTCGTTTAAAGATACATGGAAAGCGGACAAAGTTACCACAGGAATGGTGTCCTATCCGTACAACGGTCACGTGCACTGAGCAGATGGATCGTAACTGCTCGTAACAGCAAGATTTTTTCCACTCTTTACTTTATGTTCAATCTTTTTAATCAGCTTACGATTTATCTTTCGGTTTTTGTTTTTAATGAGAAGAGATTGTAGAGAGATTGTATGTTGCTTACCGTTTTCTTGTGGCAGGTTGATTGAGGATAGTTTATTCTATTTCCCAAACATTAACAATATTATTCTTAATATCAAATATAACCTGTATTACTCTCTTTAATTTTATGTTTAAAAGTAAAACTTTACCGCCTCAGAAAGTATGACTTTACATTCTATGCTCTTGTACTCACGCTTTTGCTGGAAATCCATGAAACATTCCAATATCTATCGTTCCCTCCATCGTTCCAAGGAAAACAGCCACGATGGCTTCCTTTCTCATGAGCGAAAAGCAATAATTCCCCTTTCTAGACTTTCCAACGAAACACCTTAGAGGCTTCTTTCCACGTTTTCCAGGAGTTCCAGGTTTTGCCTTACATCAAATAACTCCACCGGAGTACGGATCCTGTCCGCGTTCTCGATCGGTACCGGCCGTTGTGGTTTTGTCCTCGAAGTCAAATCCGTGGGTGTACACGATAATCGTAATCAGGAAAATAGAGGGGTTAACACACATACACAAACACACACACACACACCGATAAATAACGCACACCAACACGTGCGCCCACTTTTTATGGTCCGCAGGCAGGCCGGAAAGCGTTTCCGGCATTTCCTTTATCTTGTGCTTCCCCAATCCAAACGGGGGACGAGTCGGAAAATAAAAGGGGGTTTCTGGAGTGAGGAGGGAGGGGGGGTATGATTGATTGGCTCGAAAGCTTTTCCTTAAGCTGGCCTGGTTGTACTGCGTCGTGTGTTGCGTAACGGCGCCACAGTATGTGCACGGACAGACACCTGCGTACGCGTGCGGAAGTCCTACGCGTACTGGAAATTCCGTCGCTTATCTCTTATCTCGCTCTTCCACCTTTTTTTTATCGTCTATCACATTAATGCATGAACGTAACATCGCACAAGGGCTCAGAAAGATTGATGAAAGATTTGTGCTTAATTCGTGCTGAATATTTTAGCAGCTGTGACGTGGCAATAGTAACAGGCGACTCGCGAATTAGCTTTGCTTTGGTTGAGCTAGTTTGCTGTGTTTTATGCTGACTGAGCTACAGCAATGTTTTTCGTTTTGCTAATGTGCATTTTATTGCAATTTGTAACTGAGAACACTGAACCGAAAAAAAGTGTTTAAAATTTCCATATGCTTTGGTGCTTTCTCGCTTTCCCTACGCTCTACTCCAGTTCGGTTGACCTCAATTCGTAGCTGTTTTGTGTTTATTTGGATCGAACTAGCGAAAATTGCTTACTGCGTTCCATGCTCGGGAGGAAGATGTTTTATGGCAGAGCCGGAGTCACACTGTCTTGACTGTTCATCGCTGGCTTCATGCGCATAAATCACTGCCTGCTGGTATCCTTGTCCATCCGGCCGCTAACAAGCTGCCTGTCGTCCGTTTCAAAGTGAGCAGTTTAGCGGAACATTTAATTTTCATCACTTCACCCAGTAGCGACAGAGAATGCCAGGGCGCTGGGTTGGAAGGCAAACAATAATGAACAAGCTTCTAGCTTGCCGGACAAGCTCGTTTGCGTTGCAAAAGTAACGAAAACCCAAGGACACCAAGCGTAGAAAAATGTTGTGCTTATCCTTTACCATCTTCTGACCAACGAAATCTCAACGAATAATAGAATAACATTTAACAGGATGCTAACACGAGCAACCGAAAGTACAAGCAAAGGAAACACACAAAATCACGCCCCTCTTCCTTGTCACGGTCGGTAGTTGGTTTGGTTCGTTTATGCTGGTTGGGTGACAAAAACAAAGAGGAAAATTTCGTGCCTTTTTGCAACCATTTTCCACCAAAAACGCCTCGTGTTTCACATTGCCGTGCGTCATCGGCAACCCAGAGGCTTGGTAAGTTATTGCCTCACGTTTGATGTTTGAAATTTTAATTCTAATGATTTATGAACCTGGCCCGTCATGTTTTGCGTCTGCGGGATGTAAGGGATTAGTGGGGTGAACGCCTTTTCCCCGTTCGTTCCTGTTCGGGTGTTTGGAGAGAAAGATTAATTTGTGGCAATGATATCGTTACGTGATTCTAAGATATTCACCAGATGAAGATGGAATGCTTGGAAGCAATGTTTTTCTTTAAGTTTATTTTCACTTGGTTGCGTAAAAATTTAGATAATATTAGGCTAATAAGAGCGGTGTGAATTTAGTTTAAAATTTTCTACTTAATTTGCTTCTTATGGCATATATTTGTTCCGCTGATTGCATACATTTAGGAGTACATGATTCGACCAATTAAAATCACTTCGACTTTATTTGTATTGTTAGTTTTCAATGTGTCTATTTCTCTCAATTCAGAACGTTTTTGTAGCACGAAGAAAGTTATTTTAGCTCGAGCTACTAGCTTAGCTTTTATAAAATAAACGAAAAATTATCTTATAAAAAACTAGCATACTGGATTGGATTAACAATTTTTGCTAGACGTTATATCCATACTGGTAATCATTTTTTTGAGTTTTTTTTCCCACACACCTAAACACTCAAAAACATCTTTGTTTTTAGCGCTGTGAAACAAGAGACAAACATTTCCTTCACGCGGCTGGCGAACCCGCCATCCGTGCCCGGTCATGCTGAATAATGCCAAATTCAAAAGTATTTGCCATTTTCCTGCCATTCGCAAAAGAAAAAAAGCGAACGTACAATATACGTTAGACGGGCGGCTATGTTCACCCCGGCCAGGATCAAACGCCTGTGGTTTTGGGCACCGGACCGGGGTGTGCCATTTTGGTGTTTGCAGCGTTCAGCAATAATCGGATATCGTTTTTCCTCGTGTAAATATTTGACTACAGGCAAGCGCTACGCAACCATGCAACGAAAAGAACACCGATCGGTCTGTACATTTTTCGGTTGATTTTTTATCCCACCTTCGGTCCCGGACGCTTGCGTGCCCGGGGAAGGAATGATGGTAAGCGCAGCAGCTGAAGTAAAATAAAATCCACTTGCTAAAAGTTGAGCCTATCGTGTGCCGGTTTTTTTCTTATTCTATTTTTGCTTATGGATAAGGATGCTGCGGTAAAGCAAAAAAGCAAACAAACAAACAAAAATGAAAGTACAAACCATTGGCAAAACAGTAAAGCCTGACCGATTGGATGAAAAATGAAATGAGAAATCAAGCAAACACACACACACACACACACATACAACTTCAAAGTCCAGTCCAGTGAGTACTGGCAGAAAACGGTGGATACATTTGCCTTCGTTTTTGGTGTACACCTCGTGCACAGAATATCAATGCGACGTGATGGATGATGCCGAGGGAATATCGGTTTGGTTGCAAATCACAAGTTAGAACTCTTCCTTACAGTTCCCTACCACGCCACACGGTGAAAGCAACGATCAACCAACGGATCAGCTTAAAAATATAACTAATGAAGGATACTTTACTTTCGTTCAATTCGTTCCATTCGTCAGGCAGAGCGAGGATCGTTAAATGGACAGTAAATCAAACGAAATCGAATCCTCGGCCACGTGGATGGAGCAGTGCGAATGTTGCCAACGCTTTAATGCAGTTTAAAGACATTTCCACCTCATGTTTCCATCAGCTGTGTGGCAGCTGGATGTGATTGAATAGCTTAAAAGCGAATCCAGTTTTTTTCTCCTCGCGTTCTAGAAGAATGTATAAAAATTTCCTTTATTTCCGATTGGTTTTCCAGCTGCAATATACCGGAAAGCGTTGCTGAGAACCCTTTTATGGGGTTTCTTTCTTACTTTACATCCACACACACACACACACATCCAAAGAACATGGAAAACGTTTGTTTGTGAGACGGAATACGGAAGACAGGCGTCATACTTTGCATAAAACCGGTACTCGGCACGAGGCGCGAGATTGTATTAGAAACGGGTAATTTATGGAAACATCCGTAAGCTGGAAGGATTTATGAGGTTTTACTCGGATTGAATTTTCGTCTTCTTTCCCACCATGACATGTACACGCTTGTTTCTGATTAAATGTGCGTGACGTGGGTGCCACACGAGGAGAAAAGGTTAAAGAAACTTATTTCTTCGAAATTTCGAGAAATCGTAAAACTTTTGCTGATAAATTCCTTCACTCTTTCCTGTTTTTATTAATTTGCATTTTACACGAAAAATAAATAAATAATAAATTGCATTAAAATTTAAGCTTATTTCATGATTTATCGAACGGGGGTGATGTGTTGCCTTACTAATTAGCAATGCAATGCGAGGAATTGCGCAGCAAAATTAATCTAAAATCGTTCGGAAGTTGCGCCAAGGTTTGCCATAAATGACATCCCATAACGAGCTCTAATCCATTATTTACATTGCCTCATTAAAAACTAATGACAGTATATTGGATTGTGATGGCTGAAATAACACACATCGTGCATCCCCGTTTTATTGCCTCCCTCGCAACACAATAGCGATGCAGTGGAATTCAATAAAATCATATTCTCCAAAAACAACCAGCGCTCTAATGATGATTACCCATTGTTTGGTGCCGTGTTTCATCTGATCGGTGTGCGAAGTGCTTCATCAACTCGCTTCCCTACAAACAATAATAACCTGGGTCCCGGGGATAGAACATTGCCAGGCCAAACAATCGGTCGGCGATCAGTGATCGGTAGTCGGGGTCAGTATTGACCACACCGGTGGCCAGCAGCTGGATATTGATAGCCGCTTGCTCCTCGAGGCCAACCGTTCGAACAAACAAAGGCTCCATAAAAACATCGTCCGAAAGATGAAAATTAACTTCCTTCTCCCCGTATGCGGTTCGGTTTTGCGAAAAACCAATCACACAGCAACTGGGCTGGCCTGCCATTGTTGAATGCGTTGTGTGTTCGGGAAAACGACAACACCACTACACGCAGCACGCTCGCCTGCAAAATGGAAACCGGGGCTTTGCGTATTCCCGTGAGACATCCGACATCGGACGGAAATGTCCGCCGGTTGGTCGGTGGACTTGCGGTAATGGCAGCACAAAACATGCGCATAATGAAATGATAATAGAAAATTATGCAAAACAACAACAGCACGGCACGGCGTTCGGAACGGCACCGATAGAGAACTGAGAGAGAAAAAAAATTATCAAACACACACACCAGCAAGGTGGCAAAAGTCAATGAACGTTGGTGATGATATGCTGGATGGTGTTATCTTTCGTGACTGCGTGAAGCTCATCCACCCACAGTTGCGCTTCAACAAACAGCAAAAAAACTTGCCCGGTAGTGAACGATAAGGGTGTTTTTTTTGTTCCTTTCCTTCTCTGTCATGGTCCGCTGTGTGCGTGTATGTGGGAAGTTTCATTTCGAGTCGTCCCGTGGGGTGTTCTAATGTCCTAACATGCCCCGAGATCGCACACCAGCTGACACAATATAGCTTGGCACTTTTCGAGCCGGGCTCACGTTCATCATAGTCACCGCCTGGTGTAAGCCACGTACACGCTTATGCGGAAGGATCAAAGGATTCACGCTGGCGCTTCGTGCACTATCAAGAGTACCGTCCCAAGAGCCCTTTCGGGGAATAATCGAACAGAAATAACTGCACCGCATGCTGTTGGCCGGGCGCGCTCAATCGTGCGCTCCCTCGGTAGGAGCAGCAGTGGAAACGCTTCAAGGAGTGGAAGCTTCCTTTTCGCGCTGTGACCGTAAAAGCTTTTGCAGAGCTTGTCTTGGGGTACCACCGAGGGGGAAAAAAAGAAGACTCCTTAAGAAGCGCCTGAACTCAATCCATCGCGGAAAGTATGTCAGTGCTTCGAGTTAGCACGCGTTAGCAGTATCGCACAATCGGAACCATGGAGCAGAAAATGAATCATTTATGATAGCGCCAACGCATTCATCGCGCGAAAGGGTGGAACCATGCAACGGAATGTGACTTGTAAACCGCAAGTAAAACGGTAGAAGTTTTGCATTTCCATTTGGCCCAATCTGGGTGGCATCTGCGTGGAGCAGAACGTTGGGAACGGAACCGCAAAACAAATCAGGAAGATAATATGCTGCTTCTCGCACAGAGATGTAAAACAAATCAAAGAAATGATATATATGACGAGTGTGCATCAGTTTTAAACAAAATATGTGAGATATACAATCAGAAGTATTAAAACAGTAGAAAATAATTCTTATTACTATCCTGAATGCGAAAAAAAAAGTTAGAACATCGATTATAAGGAGCCTGATTATCCGACGGGCGGATTATCCGTGAGCCAAAAAATGACATTTGATCAACCACTTTTGCATTTTGAACGATTATCAGACATTGAAAAACCTTGCTGCCTGTAACAACTTTCTGATGAATTACTTTTGGTACACAGTACTTGGTATAAAATAAGCACTTATATTGTTAATACTATTTTTAACGGCCAGGTCGAGTAAGAATTAGTAATAAAATTAAGATGTCTAACACATCCGTTTAAATCTGATGGACAACCATTGTCACATTCTTATATATGAGCTGCACCTTACACAACTGGTTCTCTTATTATCCGTGAAAATTGATTAAATGACAATATATTGCATACTTTTAGGGGTATAACAACCTTCGTGTTAAGAATTGCATAACATTAGGCGTATTTGAAGGGTAAACGACAGCAGCAATTTTGGTAATATTTAACCGCAATTTGATAAACAAAAATCGTTTTGAAAGTAAACAACATTCAACGAGAGATTAAAACTTATGTTTCGAACTCAATTAATTTATAAACGTTCACCAATATGTCCCAACACACATCAATGGCTTCCCATCACCGACAAACATGTCCCGGCCTGTTGCCGAAAGTTGATCAACCATAGCGTCCGGGAAGAGCAGATGTTATCGTTCCCCTCGCAGCTTCCCTGTGTTGTTTTTATTTTCTTGTCCCTTCTTCCTTACGCCCGTAGCTTTAGCGAATATGTTCCTGACACGTGTTGACACGATAAGCATTGATTATTAATTACTTAATGAACGCCGGTCATTTGGTGCATTCAATTATTTAATCTCATTAAGTGCACGCGTCGGTTTCTGGGTGCATGCTTGAAACAAAACAGCCCTCCCCGGAGCCGGCCGGCCGGCCGAGAGGCAGCTTTCACGTGGTAGGTTATGGTTGAGTTTAATTTTCAATCATCAGCTGGTGAGCGCTAGTTTTGGAAGGTAATGAATCATTTTATCCTCCAAAACGGGTCGGTTTTTACCCAGTGACGGTAGGGAACTCGTACAACAACAAATCCGATTTGACCGTTTGCATTAATTGAGGCTCATGCTCATGCAGTATAATTAATGAGGATCCCCCAAGATCTCTCTCTCTCTCTCTCTAGGTTTAAAAAANGGCAGCTTTCACGTGGTAGGTTATGGTTGAGTTTAATTTTCAATCATCAGCTGGTGAGCGCTAGTTTTGGAAGGTAATGAATCATTTTATCCTCCAAAACGGGTCGGTTTTTACCCAGTGACGGTAGGGAACTCGTACAACAACAAATCCGATTTGACCGTTTGCATTAATTGAGGCTCATGCTCATGCAGTATAATTAATGAGGATCCCCCAAGATCTCTCTCTCTCTCTCTCTAGGTTTAAAAAAACACACATTAAATACATTTATGCAACTGATATCCTGATGTTAGGGCAGTTTCATTTACGGCCATCCTGACCTACGTTTGTGACAGTATTTTGTTGCTTCTCCCTCCATATCCGAGCTAGTAATTCAATTCGTCGCAAACATTAATCCCACACCATTTGCGACGCATTAATCTGACCGTTGCAAAATTTATCTGCTACATAATCATTTTTCCACCGTCTCATCTGACCCGTCTGTTTGTTTTTTCCGTTTTCCCCCTTTTTGCAGAGTCCCCGTGGACGGGCAGGCTAGTGACAAGGACGTCATGCTGTGTCGTAATACATGGTATAAGCTGTGGCGACAGTATCAGCTCCCGTAGCATGGTGGACAGCGATGCGTTACCAACGATGCCAGCCATAGGATGAAAGTAGGACGCGAAACTACGTTACCGTACCACTAGAGCGTTCCATCGTCGGGTACGTCGGCGTAGTGTACGATGTGTCGTTGCTTACCAATCACGAAGCCCGTTGGCACTACGCTAAGCCCAGGATGAGACAGTGAAGCGAGCCGGTACGTCTACTACGCCACACGCGCCTTAGCAGCTGATGATTAATTACTCGAAAAATTAAATGTCCAGCGCTCGGACATCCGACGGGCAACATCCGCTTTCGACGAACGGCTAAGAAGGCTCGGCCGCGTTCATAAAGACACCATCCGATCCCGTGCGCACCCAAACACGGGCCAGGAATTAGGTGACGAGGAAGATAATCTCGACCAGGCTAATAAGCACAACGGGTCAGGGACAACAAGCAAAACAAATGTAAAAGCATCACTAACACACACACACCCCCGAAATAAAACGTCTTGAACGTGATAACATCGTGTCGCTACACGCAAATCAAGACGACCACAGCTGGGCAGTGGACCACCGAATCTTCGCCTGCAGACGGATCCAGTTTCACACTTGGCACAATCTTTGTCGCGCGGCACCGTTGGCCCACAGCCCTCTATGCCTACGTGACGACGTTCGCGAACGTTCGACGGTCGGACGGCCTCACGGCTTCCCCGGGGGTGCTTAATATGCTGCAGATAAAAATAAAATCACGTCCACGCAACGCAACGGGCACACGGAGCACCAGGCGAGCAGCAGCACCACCACAGAAGCAACAAGCGCCCCGTACGCCAATATTTGCATGGTGAAGTGGACCGGCCAATCCGCTAGCTGTGTCCACCACCGCCGGATCGCCATCACCAAAGCACACCACCTCGTCCGGAAGGTCGGAACACCTTTCGCCGCATTGCCGAACGCATTGCGAAACTCTTCGCGAGAAGCGATCGCAATCTGGATAAGCAAACAGCATCGGGAAGTGGGTGGATAGGATAGTATAAACAAAAGCGCGCGCGGGTACTCCAAAACCCCGGGAAATGAATCTTATGAATAACATGGACTCAGAGAACCGGGTGGTTCTGAACGTCGGCGGCATACGGCACGAAACGTACAAGGCGACGCTCAAGAAGATCCCGGCCACAAGGCTCTCGAGACTGACGGAGGCACTGGGCAACTATGATCCCGTCCTGAACGAGTACTTCTTCGATCGGCACCCGGGGGTGTTTGCGCAAGTACTCAACTATTATCGGTAAGTACATAGGTGAGGAGTTTTTCATTTTTTTCTGGGTTGGCTATTTCGTTAAGCATCATAAAGGTTCGTCTTTACGAGCATACGGTGCAATTTCAATCACAATAAATATTATCATACACATTGCACTATCAAATTAAGACTGGAGAGAAAAGTACTGGGCGTCTCCATTATAATTGGACAGCCGAATTTATTAACAATTGGCATTTTTATCTAGATTGAAATCATGCTTTTGTGGAGAAAAAGATAACATAACGATAATAATATGCTTGAGAAAAATGATCACAACTGTAGTTGCTATAATCATTCCGACAATGAAGTTTTCGTAATCCTGGTCACGGCACCACATCGAGAAAATGTATGATAAAATGTATGGCGCTGCAGTTGGAATATTGTTCACTTCCAGATTAAACTGAATAGATCCCTAATTCGTCTATACACCCACTGTTCTTCCCACGATACACTTAAGTTTCCTGAAATTACGTCACATTTCCTTATCCTCGGCCTGATTCATCTCGTTCCTTTCTTTACCAACGGTTTGCTACTTTCCATTGAGCTAGCGTCTTTTGTATCTTAATTTGTTCTTCCAAGACTTTCTTCTCTCCCCCCTTTCCTTACCACCTCATCTCAACACTGCCAACCGGAACCACGTTCTGTTCGGTTCCGTGCTACCGAACTTTTCAATAAGATCCAATCCAAGTGGCTTTCTCAAGTCAACCATTGAAATCCGTTGGCTTTTCCTACTCATTCATCTGCCAAAAACGGAACAAACGCAAAAAGGGGCAATCCCTACTGCCCGGACCGGAATACAAATGAGAAACGTGGTACCGTGGAGGTTATTTCATTCCGAATTCAATATTGCCCTCAAGCTGCTGCCAATTTGTAAAATACTGTTGGCCGTTGCGCTTTATTGTGTGTTACGAGATGGGAAACTTTTCGGCTGGAAATCTTGCTCGAAACGCTCGTCGCTTCTCGACGGCACTCAACAACTTCAGCTCTTTGCTCGTCGCACCTAAGGAAAGCGTAATGAAGCATCAGCGACCGGGAAAAATGGCTTGGTAGCAATGACCTGCACACGCACACAAATCTTAGCGTCCAGCTGGCCACGGTGCATACAATGGGTAAAGTTTTGAGCGGTGTGTGGCTAGTACATTTTCGCGATAACTTTTTGCTCCGTTATCGACCGCCGGTTGTGAGTTATTGTATTCAACGAAGACTATCCGGAAAAAGGGCAAGATATTACAAATAAATCAAAAAAGTTAATTATAATTTGAATCAAACTCTTCTTTAAAACCCGTTTGATACATTATAGCAAGGCTACTGGCATTAAAATTCCATTTTTGTGCATCTTTTTCCACATCATACACCGTCTTTTAATCAGCGTGAAAGGTTCTGCTTCACCATCACCAACCGAAAAAGGCATTGTTTTGCAAAGTTTCAAGGCTCTGTTCCACTTTACGCTGGGTGCCACTTACAAACTATCACGCTTACCGGTTACCATTTCCCCCACTCTACCCTGCCCACCTACAGCTCCGTGGTTTTTCGTAAGCCAAAAACTTATCCACCAGCAAATCGTTCATAATGAAGCAATAGAAAATTAGGTGCAGAAACTTTTTTTATTAAAATATGACTCGAACGTCAGCGGGTTCCAGGCAAGCTTTATTTCCCTCGCAACGGATTCTTAATGCATTTTCATTCAAACGACCAAGAAACGACCCTCCTTTGGGCGGTGGTTTAACTGCACCCAATGGGGAGAAAGAGAGAGAGAGAGAAAAAAATAAGCTTCTTAATCGCGTCCGACATCTGTCGGCAGAACCCCTTTAAGCGAAGCCCGTTGTAAGCGTCTTGAAGCGTGCCGGCAAATGCCTTTCCCCGTGTCACGCACGCTTGGCGATGGCGTGCTCGAAAAACCCGGTGAGTAATTAAAGAAAAACCGACCAACACCACCACCAAGAATGTCGATGCGAACTTTTAATTAAACCGTTTTTCCTTCCAACTGCATAATACCGGGTTTGAGAGTTTAGCGTCCGGAAACTCAGGGTTGTAGTGGGAAAACACCCATTCGGGGGCTGGCAGTGACACGCTTTCCATCTGTCGATTGCACAAAAACCGCGCCCTTGTGGCACTTTTTCCGCCCCCCTTCCGGATCGTGAGACATGTTGCGGTGGGTTAAAAGTTTATCGTGCACCAGAAGAAGGTTGCAAACGAGAAAACTCAGTACCGTCTCGGTAATTCAGCCACCAATCAATACAGGCATGCTGTAAGTGGGAACCGAACGAAGCAACTGGGAATAAATTTTACACACGAACGTGATTTAATTCATCCAAACCAAACAGACTGTACTACGGCCATTCCGGACGGGTCGTCACGCAACGCCGCTGTGACCGGCCGTGGTCACATTCCAGCTCAACTATCATGCCCTTTTTTTTTTTGTTCATGATGTTTCCTCGTGTTTTCTTTTTTTTTTTGTCAACATTTTCTTCGGAATCGTTGCTTGCTTTTTTAAAAAACAGCAAAGAAAATAAAAAAAGCACGCTCATTGCAAATTCCTGTCGAGTGCTTTCCACAAAAAGCCAAACAGCAGGTCCATTAAGCATTGAGCGGGCGTGGGCAACATTCTGATCGTTGGTTCGAACGCATCTGAACGCCGTGACGTAATGTATTGATCCGGCCCCGGCCGATGAGCCTTTCATATTTGCATTTGAATGAAAATGCAAGGGGGCCGGATTTGTTTTATTTATCTCATAATGTAGGTCGAACCAATAGAATGGAAAGTAAAAATTTTCTTTCTCTGTTCATTTGCATCGAAATGATGCTGAGAACTTGACCGAAAAGGGGTTTGCAAAGTAAACTTATAAAAAAAAACATTAATTCCACTCAGGATGGAGTGGGATTTTTAAAGAAATATTTATGAAATACAACTAACTAAATAATGTTTAATTCAGATTCAAACATTTTATATAAATATATGGAGAAAGATATGAAGTAATAAACTTCACAAGAAATAAATTTAATTAACAATAATCAGTGAGTATTATACGTTTGCAATTGAAATACTTACAAAAGAGGCTTGTTCTCTTCTCGAAACACACTCCTAAATATACGCATTTTCCTAGCACCAGGTTGCAACATAAAAAAAAGAAACTTCATTCCTTTCCCAAACAACATACACCGTCTACAAACAACTACATCTTTCGCATTATGACTGCGGACCATACTTTCCTCCACGATACGGCACGTTTGCCAATTTTCTTCGCCCAACAATGCGTTGTTATTTGTTTTCATCTCTGTTCGTTTTTCGTCCCCACTTTCTGCACGGTGATGTTGTTCTGCCGGTAGCAGGTTTGTTTTTTTTTTCTTTACTCGTCTTTTTTTTAAAGTGAAAAGAAAACCTCACTATCGCTGCAGCTCCCAGTTTAAGTTGAACAGTTTCATTACTGGGCAGGGCTGCTTCTTCGCTGCGCACCGAGGCGCGCCTCAATGGGCAAAGTTTGCAAAATGTACAGCTAACAAGCAACTTCAAATCGTTTTTCAACAGTTTCCTTTTTTTCCCTCGCTCCTGCTGGTACAACACTACAAAAGAAGCATTTGTTTGTGTGTGCCTGTGTGTGTGTGTGTTTCTTTTTTGTTGTTGTTAAGAAACTTCTTTCTATGAATGTTTCGCTTTATTATTTTCCCACGCAACAATTTCCTTGCATTCATTACAATTACGGACCTGCCTGGTCCACTGGCTGAATTTTTTTTCTCTCTCTCTTTCTCTCTATCTTTCTCTCTCTCTCTCTCTCTTTCTCTTGCTAGTAAACCTATCGTCAAATAAGATTCAGATCAGATATGCACCATTCAATGGCGCTCAACATCATGATTATCATAATCACCATCATCAGGCGTGTGTGTGTGTGTGCTGGAACTCGGTAGCAGGTCGCTTTCCATTGTCTCCACCATTGTTATTTTAGGCATGATTATTTTTCTATGCTTCACTATTCCCCCGTTGATTGCTGGCAGTGGATCCATGGGAATAGCACTCCTGTCCTAGTTGGCTGTACATAAACACACCATACACTACCATTACTACTCCTGATACCACGGAGTTATGTTAGTGGAGTAGATGTTTGGTAAAAAATAAGGTAAACATGTATCGCGTCACTCGTGCAAGTGTGCTACCGTTTGCCACACTATCAAGTGACCCCAGACACATGTTGAATTTTGTGCTTGGAGTGAAGAAAAAAAAACGACCCCCTCCAAACAAAACACTGGAAAAAGCGTTACACAAACACTGGGACGATAATAATACATGCCCTCACTCTGCGCTACCCTGTTCGGAAGGAAAATAAACGTTAATACCCCTTTGTCTGAGTTTGGCAATGTCCCAGTCTTTTCTCTCTCTCTCTCTCTCTCTCTCTCTCTCTCTTTCTCTCTCTCTATCTCATTCTGCCATGGAAAAACTACTCGTTTCCATCATTCATTCCCTGTTTATATTCTGCCCAGCTTTACTTTCTCCAAAACCTGTTCACTCATACCGTTCGTACTGTATGTTTTTCTCCAGCACGGGCAAACTGCATTATCCGACGGATGTCTGCGGGCCGCTGTTCGAGGAAGAACTTTCCTTCTGGGGACTTGACTCCAATCAGGTAGAGCCATGCTGCTGGATGACGTACACACAGGTGAGTGTTTGGTTATGCCATAGGGTTCTATGCCTTGATGTTTGGATTAAATATTAGTTTTTATTTATATTTTTTAATGAACTACTTATTTCAAGTACTTTTTCTCTTTTTTTAAACGCTTTTTGGTTTTCAATTTTCAATCTTTTTTAACATCTTTCTCTAGAAATCATCCTTACAACTGTGTTGCTGTTTTAGCAATTTTATCTATTATCCCTTATTTGAGTTTGTCATTAATAAATTCATTTTTATGTTAAATACAGCCGAAAATATTTTGACTTTAATGCCCATTGGTAAAAAGTTCCAACAATTTATTTATTAATAGCAAGTATTTCAAACCTGTGTCTCAGTAATGACCACTAACAATTAATCCATGCTCTGCGCATTGCATAACTTTTGGCGTCAACTGTGCTAGTGGTCGGTTAAAACATTGATTGTCAGCTGTCAACCACTGAACATAGAATCTATTCTTCGCTTTCGTCGTATTGGTTGCTTCCACTAAGCGAAATATTCTAATGAAGCACTAAAAATGTTTCCCTTTTGACGCTCGTAGCGTTTCAAGCGTTTAACTGCATTTCGGTACTGCTAACCTGAAACCCTTATCAGAACACAACTGAAACATCATTTGGCTTCTTTTTTTCGGTTCTTTGAACAGAACTAAACGAAAAAAGCTCCCCTTACAAAAACACTCACACGAAAGCTCATTGTCATTCTTCTCGCGTATGAAAACCTAAAAAACAACCACCGGGTGTCTCACGGACAAACAACCCAAAATGGCATTGACAGTTGGACCACAAGAGGCAAAAAAAAATCAACCCCAAACCAAAAATAACATTAAGCTCTCTGTTTCTCGTTCTGGGATGGGTGGCATCGGTAAACCATCAAACCGTCCATTTAACGAAACGAAAATCCAAATCACTTTCCACACCGGGCCGGGAAAGGGCCGGGCCATGTGGAGATGATTTTTATCGGCAGTACTCGTTTGCTCCCCTTTGTTGCGTGAGCTGCTGCTGCCTTTTGTGTGTGCTTTTTTGTGTTTTCTTAGTATCTGTCTGTCTTGTTTTTTGGTTCCGTGCAGCTTTGCTCTAACCGGAAACCACTCATCGGTGAACTGAACCGATGAGTGGGTGAACCGTCTTCTAAGGAACCGAGTACACCCCTTTTTTCCTTCGGAAAACATCCGTATGGAGGGTGTCCGCACGTTCCCCATGGGGTGGATTGCGTGTCGGCATTAAACTGTCCTTGCGCCGAAAAATGTTTCACCATGTCATGCCGCTGTCATCGGGTTGACTTTCACTTTTCGGCCTTCTGCGGAGGGATGGTTGGAGTGGGACATTGTGCAGCTTTTAGAGACAGCAGCTGACAACAAACCTGCTGTCTCTGGTTTCCCTCCTTCCATCACCCATCTTTCCCCTACTACCCATGGAAATCGTGTTGTAACCGGGTTTCTTACGACTTTCAACGCACGCCTTTTGTTAAGTACCGTCTTTGGTTGCGGCACTGGTAAGTGGTAACCGAGGTAACAAAATGATACAAAATTGCAAACACACACACACACACACACACACACACAGAAAAACTGTGCGACGACAAGCGTGTAAAAGAAGCCATCCTATTATCGTGCTGGAAAGGATTGCTGGTGCTGAAAGCGCAAGATAAGCCCCGGGTCGGTCTGCGCGGCTTTTTTGTTCGGCTGCCGAGGTTTGTAATGCAGACGTCGAGTTTATGCGTGTACCCGGGTAATGGACACCGACGGGAACCTTGAAGGTGTCACTCTAATCTAATAATGATGGCCATTTTCATGCCGAACAACGAGCTTTTTTCCGATGGCATGGGCTGGTTTTGCTGCGAAAAAAGGTATTCCATTGCTTCCGCTTAATGGCAGCGTACAAAGAAATATCGGTTGTCTTATCAGGCTATCGGCTTTTGACAGGTAGAAAAATTGCAATATTTATTGAGGACAGCAGCCCTAACAGCTCCTGCCATGTAGTCTCTATAAGTGCTATTAATTCAATTGTATTCTTTAATAATTCTGTTTCAAACATTATCGGATAATTTTATTTCCGATTGAGCTTTTCTTGGTTCAACAACAGTTGAGCGTTTTAAAAAAAGCAGCCACGAAACAAGTAAATTTGCTACGTTAATTTGGTTCCAACCCTTGCTGATAACCTTGAAACGAGCTTTATAATCCAATCTCTGGGACAGACCAGTAGAAAAACCCCCTAGCACAACAAACACTAACAAAAAACCAACTCCTCGTCTGCGCCCGTGCATTTCTTACCGACGACTAGGCGCCTCCATCGTCTCCATCGGAAAAACATGAAAGACTCGGAAGTTTGTGTTTCAAAAATGATTAATGAATTTCGCCTGATTGTGTTTACTTAAGCATTCTATTTTCTTTTCCTTTTTCCAGCCTCCTATCCCATTCCCTTTACCTTCCTCTTCGCTTATCTCGCTTATCCTTAACGAATCCGTTTGATTTACGAACGGCAAAATGGTTCAAGTCTAAAAAAAAGGGGACACCGAATCAGAATGGGATTTAGAACTTTCGGCCCAAATCCTTTCGTTTCGGGCTGTTCGGGCAGTCTGGAGGAACCATAAACCTCCCCCGGGGAGGGAATTTAAGACACCCGGGAAATCGGGACGCGGTTTCTCTTTTATGTTCGATAGAGCCATTGTGGTGCCATTGATTAGTTTTTCACCTCGTTGAGAAAGTTGTGCCGTTGCCCTGGGCCGCGATAAGCAAACCAAACAAGGCACAATGCGGGCAAGCAAACGGGGCTCGTGAGGTACAAAACGGAGACATTTAAATTCGTGCCCCTTGTTGATAAACATTTCAGCTAAGCGCTTGGCAGCTGAAGTTCCCCAACGGTTCCTATGATTAATGAGCATTTGTGGTGCGGATTCCTCCCGGTGGCCTTTTCACCTTCGACCTATCGTTGCCAGTTACGTAAAATGTAACAAATCATCTCCAAACTGGACGCGATTGGGCGATCGGTTTCGATGCGTAGTTGTAAATATCCAATCGGATTGAGTTCGGAGAGGCAAAATCGGAGATCATTAATTTTTATCATTCATTCCTTAGCTCCCTGGAATCCGTTGTGAGTGGCCATTCTCGCACAGGTTACCGGCACTGAGGGTTTCCTATTAAAATGCCATCAATAAAAATTTATTCACCCCATCCAATGCATTACCGACAGGCCAACATTCGTTCCTAATTCAATGTTTTATTCTCTTCTTTTTTCTCTCTCACTCTCTCTATCTTGCCAACACAATGACCAGCATCGGAACACACAAGAAACGTTGGCTGTTTTAGATAGATTAGATTTAGATACGGAAAAACCGACCGACGAGGAGGTCGCGAAAAAGTTCGGTTTCGAAGACGCTTACAATAAGGGCAAGGTGAGCTGGTGGCAGCACCTGAAGCCACAGATCTGGTCACTGTTCGACGAACCGTACAGTTCCAACGCTGCCAAGGTAAGTACAACTGCACCAGTGTCCAGCAATGAGGAGAGCAAGTACCGAACGGGCGACTGTCTGATAAATCGATCATATACCGACAAACTTTTACTTAAAGCTAAACAACAAACCAAATCATTTAACAAAAAAAAGGGGCGCAAAAGCTATTTCCCTTAACATCATTTGCCATAATCGAAACTATTACTTTAACGCTATCGAAGTAAAAAGGAAGTTTCTTCTTCTTCTTCTTCTTCTTCTTCTTCAATTCATTCATTAATAATCCAATCTCATCTCTGCTGCGTTGCGTCAATAAACTAATTCAACTTCATTAAACATCTCACTCCCACGGCTTAGAAAAAGCTTCACCCCAAAATAAAAAAAGGGAGAACCATTACGCTAAGCTGTTAGAAGAGAACGCAAACAAACATGGCGTAGAAAAACAAGCGAAAAAAATGCATAAGAAAACATCTCACTGAATCTGTAATTTATAACTTTTCCATCGGAGGGTTGAAAAACTCGTCCCCACCCCATTTTGGGAAAACTTTTGCCACCGGACTGGACTTTTCCACGTGGCGGTTGTGTGTGTGTGTTTTTTGTCTCGCTCACTCGCCATTTTTCCCTGACCAAAGGGCTTGTGCGTTCGGTGTTCATTTTGTTCGGGCGACGATGTGTTTGATATACATTTTTCTTGTTTTGCATTTTGTGATACCCACGCCATCGACGAGGGTGAGAAAATGGTGTTGCCTTCGAAATAACGAACGCAAAATCTGGCTCGATGGCTCACGAGCATGAAGCGGTGGGACGATCGATGGAAAAGGTCTTCAGTAAACAAATCTGTCAATCAACCAGTCGATTGGGTTTGCCTTCGTGCCCTTCGTGTACGCAGCCAATCAGTGATGCACACCCCCGAATGATGCTCACGGGACGTTGGAGGACGGGCCCATTTTGAGCACCGGACGGACGTAAACCGATGTGACGATTACGTATTGCAGCCCTTTTTTTTTCTTTTTGGTTCCGTTGTGCAGAAAACCCACAAAACGACCTTGGACCGTTTCGGTTTATTTCGGAGGCAAGTAATTCCGTGGTGATTTATAGGTTTCGTTGGTGCATTCATTTCCCTACGGTACGGCGGGGACATGGGAGCAAAAGCCATTCAAGCAGCGGGCACGTTAAGATTCGCTCCGGCAAAGGAATGACGTGCTGTTGATGATGAAACCCGTCCGACGGTCGGTGGTCAGTTGTAATAGATTGCAAACAGTGTTTCGTTTATGTGCCATTTTGCCGGTCTGTGGTGCAAACGATATCTTTCATTCGTGCTGCTGGACGACCCACAGCGACGTGCTGGATGTTTCCATCGAGAAGAGGTCGAGCTGGAGCACAGAATGAATGTGTTTTATGGTTAAATGCAAATTAAGGAATCGCACCCGTTTCCCCAGCCATCGGGCAACCGAGCTTGCTTAACCCTCGAGCAGATTGATGACGGTATCGGAGTGGTCAAAACGGCTAGTAACTGCTTATGATTATTATAATTGGAAGGATTGGAAGATCGACTGCTTCCTACACTAACGTACCCGATCTTACCTCGTTTGCTATTTCGCTTTTGCAGATAATCGGTATCATATCAGTGTTTTTCATCTGCGTGTCGATCATATCATTCTGCCTGAAAACCCACCCGGACATGCGCGTCCCCTACATACGGAACATTACGGTCAAGACGGCAAACCAGAACACGTCCTGGGTGCTGGACAAAACGCAAACGAACGCGCACATTGCGTTCTTCTACATCGAATGTGTCTGCAACGCATGGTTTACGTTCGAAATAATGGTAAGTATTTGCTATGATAATGTCCGATACGTTTTATATGATCTCGAAAGGTCAGATTTCAAATTATTGCAGTATCTTTAGAAGGTATTGGAGAATCATTTTCATGTTCTTTTACAGCTACAGAAATATTGTGAAACAAGTATGCGCTAAGAAAATGGTTTAAATATACTGATGTTAATACGAATTTTAAGCTTGAAATCTGAGATCTACTTATGTCTAACAAATTTCAACAACTCAAATATACCCCTAGAACTCAAATACAACCCAAATATATCCCTAGAATGAGGCAAGTACATCAAACAGAGAAAGATGAAGAATTATTAAGACAAGAAGAAGTTTGTTACGGCAAATCAAAGTGTTTCATTTGCGTCTGAACAAGAGATATCCTTCTAGTAGAAGTACCATTATCACGAGATCTTACTGGATCATGGAGATACTAAATCTACTTAACACTGTGAAGCAATAACTTACTTAAAAATCGTATATTGTCATCCTCCCCCGTAAAAATAATCATTCAAATCATTCGTGTTAAGTTTCAGAAGATCGTATAGTAGTTAAAGATATGTCGAAAGGAAATATCTTGGAATTCGTTTCAGAATTTACAATGAT
This sequence comes from Anopheles rivulorum, assembly GCA_018908115.1. NCBI lineage: Eukaryota > Metazoa > Arthropoda > Insecta > Diptera > Culicidae > Anopheles > Anopheles rivulorum. The sequence continues at coordinate 15,525,820 of STHB01000003.1, forward strand.
CCCGAAGATTTCTCAGGGATGTCCTCCAGAAATTGTCACTTTCGTCAGTAAATTTCTTGTCGGAGAGTGGCTTCAAGTTGCTGGAGGAAATGTAACTTGGTAAAGTTACAGGTTTTAAGGAAGATCTTAAACCCTTCTGGTAGTCACCTAATGGAACTCTTTAGGATAAATTTCACCAACGAAATTGAGGACGTTGATGAATGTTTGAAGAAATCTTCATCTACTAAGGATTTAGAGTAATTTGGTGTACACAACCATCCCCAAGGAGAAGTTTGTGTCATCCTAAGCAGGTCTTGAAGTTACAAATCAATGGAGTACAGTCCTCAAATTAAGTCCATTTATTTCATTCCTTAATCTGCTTATTAACATAGTTTAACCTAATCTTACCCTTCAACTAATTCTCGCCATCTTCGACCCCATCCAACAGGTACGCTTCATATCGTCGCCAAGTAAGCTAAGGTTCATCACGTCATCTGTAAATATCATCGACTACATCGCCACGCTCAGCTTCTTCATCGATCTGATACTGCAGCGGTTCGCGTCCCACCTGGAAAATGCGGACATCCTCGAGTTCTTCTCGATCATCCGCATCATGCGGCTGTTCAAGCTGACGCGCCATTCGTCCGGCTTGAAGATTCTGATTCAAACGTTCCGGGCGTCGGCCAAGGAGCTCACGCTGCTGGTGTTTTTCCTCGTGCTTGGCATCGTGATATTCGCCAGCCTCGTGTACTACGCCGAACGCATCCAAATCAATCCGCACAACGACTTCAACAGTATCCCGCTCGGGTTGTGGTGGGCCCTGGTCACGATGACCACCGTCGGGTATGGCGATATGACGCCCAAGACGTACATCGGTATGTTTGTTGGTGCGCTGTGTGCGCTAGCCGGTGTGTTGACGATCGCCCTGCCCGTGCCCGTCATCGTGAGCAACTTTACGATGTACTACTCGCACACGCAGGCCCGTGCGAAGTTGCCGAAGCGAAGGCGACGTGTCTGTCCGGTGGAGTTGTCAAGGCCACCCCGGCTGCCAGGTAATTGTAACACAAGTACGTACAACCAATCGCACAACGCTCTTCGACCCTTTCGCACACACACTCAAACATCCCAAGACTATGTCCAGAGATATGTTCTTCTTTCTATAAAAAATGGCTTCAGTAGACGTGGGATATACAGCCAATAGAGTCATTGCACAGACTTCTAACCCGTGTTTTTCACCCAACTCAACAACTTGTTTGCAGGTCAAGCAGGCCCAGGTGTGTGCAATACCGGTTCCGGTAAGCTTCCCTCGTCCAACGCACCGAGCACGGGCAGCATGGACCAAGCGATCCGGCGGATGAACGCCAACCGTACCATAACGAAGGACGTCATACTGCCCAAGATGGGTAAGTGATTTTTCCTGTTCTATTCTCCACAAATTAACGTTTCGATGTCGTTTTCATTTTTGATACTCACACATCCGTAAACTCACCGTAGCTCACTGCTCGTAAATACTTACGCTCAAATCGCTTTTCGAAGTAGCACCCAGCACCATGGGTGATAGTGTGACCGGTTACTGTAAACGATAGTTCATTAGTTACTACACACGTACTCGCTCCATTGTGCTGACCTGTCCAACACTTCTCAACTGTCTCTGTGCTTCTTTCTTCTCATACCTATCTTTCTTCTCCTTCCCGCAGCATGATGTGATTGCAGATTTATTCTCTAGTCGCTTACTATCTCTCCACCAAAGCCCCTAGCTGCAATGTGTGTGTGTGTGTATTTGATCAGTGATCGCTGAAAAAGAAAATGGCAGCCGGCAAACCGCGTGAAATGAAGAAAGATGCGGGATGAACATTATTTTTACACCATGTATTTTTAAATTCTTTGTTTCATTTCGTTTTGATACTCCCGAATGGGAACTCTGCCTAAAGTAAATGCTTTCACGTACACGTACAGTATTGCTCTTTCTAACTTCTTCCCGGCGCAATGTTTAACATGTAATATTTGGACTTTATGTTTTGTGTGTGTGGCTATGTGTATTTAAAAAAACAAAAACTATTCCTTGTGTGTATTGAGCTGTTGGGATGCGTGCCATTATGGTTACAAACCGAACGATCGTCCTGGCAAATGGCACAACATCCGAAAGGTCAGCAGAAAGTAAAAAGCGAATCCACTCCGGTAGAATGTTTCGTGCCCGTGATGAGCTTGTCAATCCGCCGTGTGGATCAATTGCACGTCCCAAAAATCCAATCAAATGACATGCCTACCCAGCAGGCAGGGGAGTAGTAGTAGTTGACCGTGGCTTTTTGCAACATCAAAAGCAGCGCTGTTCACCTTCACCGGTGCCATCGCCGGTACCAAAAGCTAGTGGCGGATGATAGGAACGCAGCAAGCGCCATGCTGCAATATAATCGGAAGGCTACCGAAATTACCGGAAATTGGATTCCAACCAGGATCGATACGGAACCGTCAAGGTATGGACAAGAAGAATGCTTCGCTTGAAGAAAATTACCAGAAGGACCCAAGGGGATCCCAGACGCGCCGTAAAAGCTGGTCGTTGCTTCTGGTCGAAGGTAACCGGATTCGGCATCGGAATCGGGTTCCGATGAGTGAATGTGCGCTTCCGTGCTGACTAGTATGTAGCTTTAGATGTGTAGTAGAGCTTTCGCTGTCGCCTGTCTCCGGTATGTTGCTTTTACGTTCGCTACTCATTCACTTTCCACAGCGAATATGCGCAAACCTTGTAGTTTATCCCGCATCTAACCGTCCCAATCCTTCCTTGTTATTCCTGCGTTCACCCAAGGTGTAGCGAATCGTGCCCTTACTGATCCGCTTTGCGATTGGGAAACAATCGTTACCTGCTCCAATCAATACGCGCGCAGTGAAACCGAGCAAAAGATTGCACAAAAATCGCGTCAAATTTCGCAACCATTCAGCACGCTCTCCGTCACGCCGAAGGAAGGCGCTATCTGTTGCATTCGCCAAGCGTCGAACGTTCTGCGTCGTGACCATTCGAGAATGTGCGCGTTCTCCCTGACCATGGTGCTAGGTTCACGGTACGGTGGGTCTTGGGGTGGGGTGGGGTGAGGTTTGAATTAGCATAATTTATGCAGAATGTTTGTTTTCGATTTGCATCAAAGACCTTCTACCGGGGATCTTTGGATCACTGGCACAGCCATGACTTTCGGTCGGTGGTACCAGTGGGACAGTAAGCAGACGAATCTGCCTACCGAAAGACGACATTAAAACGGTCGAAGAATTTGGTTTTCTCGAGGCGATTTGGGTGCTCGAATGGAGGAAAGCGAGAAAGTTGCCAACGGTTCGCGGTGTCGTTGGAAATTCGATCCGTGGTTAGACGTGGTCTTGAGGTAGCTTAGCTGGAGACACCGCAATCCGTTGTTCTAGTGAAGACAAACACGAAACCATACGGACAAACAGACAGAAGTCAAGCGAGCCCAAATGCGCTGCTCAATGTCCTCAAAGAAGTGGAAAACCGACAACGGAAGCACCAGTCAAGCTGGACAACTTGATCGAATTTTTGGGAGCAGCGTCACTCGCCATCGCTTTCCATTACCTTACAAACGCACGTGGTAAGCCCGATCGGGACGACACGCGTGACATTGACATTCGAGGGATTTGAATGACAAACATTACGAGGTTTTTGGAGCATCGTGTTCGTTGTGCTTTCGGTATTGTCTTGCAGAGCAACCGCACGAATGGGGCACGGCACGGTTCGTTAGTTTGTCGGTGCTGCGAATGGTGAGAATGGTTATGATAATGGGTATAATTTCAAATAAACGTTCCTGAAGTATATTCGAACGGCATACCATTCGGTTGATGGGGTTTTGCACTTGGTCAGAATTAATCAAACCACGTGCTACGGTGGTATTGATTCGGTGGTGGTACTACATGAGATAGATTTTACAGTTTTATGGTACAGTGGCATGCAATACTTCCATGTTCTAATTAAGTGATCCTTTTTGACTACTTTTATGTACCAAAAATATCCCATCCTCCCCATGTGTGGGTACTTCATATCGTCGTACTATATCTCCAGTTCCAAATACAGGCTAACACGAAACCAAATCTCAGCCCAGCGCACCCAAAACCTTCAATCCATAAAACGAACACTTTATGAAATCCCATATCCCGGCGTCAGTCTAATGAGAAAAATGAGCTTTTCGTGTGGGTAAAACAAGCACACAAAAAAAAAGCTTGGAACTGGACCCCAGTTCCCGTCACGACCAACAAAAATAAATAAATAAACGAAACCATTAAACACTTGTAGAAACTTTCTGCCTCTTCATAAAACTGTCCCATTTATCGTAAACGGACACAATAATCCTTTTGCTTCTTGTTTTTCGGAGCCTCCCATTCCCTTGGATGGTGCGAACCGAGCCGAAACTATCGTGGTGCCCACGTGAAGAAGAACAGTATGTGTCAAAAAAGCGAAGGCAAAAAGTAAATGATTAAAACCATAAACTGTGTAAAAAAGGCGAACGAAATAGCAGGCAGACAGGCACAGTCCGTCGGTGACGTGCGTGTTGGTCCTTTACAGAAGACAATTTTCTTTCGGACACATTTTCCCATCTCGGCTGGCCGTGCCTATCACGATAGTTAATGGGCATGGTGCAACACTCGAACAGCATGTCCACATGGAAAGATTTCTTCATGTAGACATGGTAAAAAAGATTTTTGTAGCCCATCCGTCCATAGCATTGGTTCCTTTCCTGAACAAATTCGTCGCACACTGGCATGTGATGGTGGTCATGTTGTGATAAGAAAACAAAACTGTAATGGTGATTTATTAACAGTGTGGTTTATGTTACACTTATGGTTTAAAACGGCCATTGCAGTGAATACAATGGAATGATTAGATATTTATTGGTTGCAGTTAATTAAAATTATTTCAAAAACTAAATCACATTTTGTATAACAGTAATACTATACTAACGATTAAAATGATTGTTGATCAAAATTATTTTTGTTTATTTCATTTTAGTAGTATGTCAGTATTCTTTTAGATCTTCATAACGTATCAAGTATAAGTAAGGTAAAACAAGGTTATATAAAAATGCTATGTTTAACGAGAGAATCATAATTATTCAGGAAAGGAAAAGAAAAGAAAAAAATAATAAACTTCTTCTTTTCATGCTCTACTTCCTTTGAAATTGCCGTTTGATGCCACCAGTGTTTATTGCAAAATTTAAAATAATCAACCTCACTTGCAATTTGTCATATCGCATGACCGCACACCTGTTCAGTATGTGTCGCATTTCAGTTCTGTATAGTAGCAAACCCTACGAAAGAGGAAACCAAAATAAAAAAAAAAGCTTCTACCCATGAATATAACGCTTCTTTTGCAAAACCATGAAACAACCAACACCACTCTCCCGTGTCCTACACGAACGAACAGAAGAAATGTCTTGGATCGCATCCGATTCCGGAAATGTTATCATTAAAATACAGACCACCACCACCACATGTTACGAGGTGTGTGTTTTTCGACGTGAGAAACATCCCATGCATGGCACGTCATTTTTATGGCCACGTCGTCCGTACACCGGCCCATCAGTAAATCCCCCAAAGGACACATTGTTTTGTACGAGTTTTGTGGAGCTGGGCATTTGGCTACTACGCAAAAAAAGGGGGAAAGATAACATTTTGCTCACACGCGCACTACGAGCGAAACCTTTACCCGAATGACATTTGGCCATATAAAACGTTTTAACGTATCGTTGAAACCGGGATGGTTGTGACCGGTTATGGGTGGGGATAGGAATCGTTTGGTATTAAAGATGGAACATTTCATTAAATTAGGCACATCCTTCGCTTCATAAAAGACTCCACCGTAAGACACCGGCCGACCGATCAAACCGTGTTATGTTTGCGCTGGAAGTGTGTATGCTACTTTGTATACATCCGAAGGCCGAACGTTCCTACCAGCAATCCATCAACATAATACACTTTCAAACTATCGCTTACTAAATTGCAAACGCTTTACCGACTCCTGCTCGAGCTCGGTAAATCAATACAATTTCCCGTCAATCGCATCAACTCGGCCACGGCGGGTTAGTTATGGGTTCGCTACACCATAAAGCTTCTGCTCTAGCTACGCATCCACGCTGTCCCGTCCCATTTAACTGCAATTTACCATTTACTACCCACACAAACCCACTCCCGGTTTCCATTCGCAAACGATCGATCATTGTTTCGTT
>STHB01000003.1:15587106-15839247 GCA_018908115.1 Anopheles rivulorum
CCTACCTTATACCACCCGGATTCTGTTACCTGTTCCGGTGAACTAATTTGCCATTGTTTGCGGATCGTTCCGTTTCCGGCACCACGTGAAGGTAGCTTCCGGTGTTGGCAACAAGCGAAAAACATAAAAACGAAGCTACCACGAGCAGCGAATAAGCAGCGCGGTGGTGTGTCGATACGCCATGACTCTTTAATTAATGGGCCAAAGCGGTGGAAGCGTAGCAACAAGTATTTGACGGTAGAGAAATAAATTGTTTGTGAAAAATTACAATACATGATGAAAATTATGTTGAACATGCAATAAAACACACATTAATCTTTTCTTTAATGTGCTGTCGATTTGTAGCCATTAAAGCGTCACGCACGTATGCATGGAGATAATTAACTGACTTGCAACAATGAAATAAAATGTCCTTGCTCTTCCAGCAGACCGATCCTAAGCAAAGGGTAGAAAAAATTTCTCATTTTTGTTGGGCCTCGGTTCGTTATCTGCTTAAGTTCGTTTGGCCTAATAATTATTGAAGAGGATCCTCATAAAATCTTAGTGACATTAAGAGGTTGGACAGTCTTACGTTGAGACATTGAGAGAGTAAAAATTACTTTATTAGACTCCAGCAGTTTCATGGAATGATGAGCCAACACTTGGTCAGATATCCTTCGTCGTGTGATACTTCTTACCTCCTCTTCTAGACGGTAACTGTCGCAAAGCATTATTTCCCAGATTCCTACATTTTTCTTCGCTCATGGTCAAATGAACGACGCTGACGGAGGTACTTCAATGCTTGGTGAAGAACTTGTAGATACTTGGAATCCAATTTCAAGTAGATCTCGCCGACCTGCAGTAAATTTTACCGTACTTTTTGGAGTAGCTATCAGATTAGGCTGGCCACGATTGACTTCTTCGTATAACAATGTCCGGAGAGTAAAACAAAGCTGCAATGGTTGATCAGTAGCTCTAAACTCCAGAAGAAGTGTGAGATAAATGTTTACATTTAAATGCCGCTGCACAAGATCATGAATGTCCGTGGGTCAGAACAAGGCTTCTGTTCGATGGTCTGAACTGTTTCCAGGAAAGAACCAGTTTAACTAAATCCGTAAAATAAATGGTGTTTCACATTGCAAGATTGTTTTATTCTAGTAACGCAATGCGAACTAAGTTCTAAAAGTACTTAACTCAGCTTCAAACTCAGCTTAACAAATTCATGTGGTATCTCAGTTTAACGCTATGTAATGACGATCTTTTGAGATAAAGTCGCAGAAAATCATTCACATTTTACAACATTAATTACAATATTATTGAAAAAAAATTCTTCCATTCAACCAACTGATGAAGTTATTTTTTTTTTTTTTTGTATAGAGACCAAACATCTGACTGATAAATTTATTTTATACAAAAAACGATCATCTTCAAATCCCATGGACAGCATATTCCACAGCTTAGGATCATTGTAAGCAATGTCTTACAAGCCAGAAACGACCCAATAGGTCGTTAAGTCTAACGAATAATTCTTCGCAGACGTATCTTATCTTATCGTCATGACAAAATTGAGAAAAATTCCAACATTTCATCGATTACCCCTCGATTCATAGCCTCTGCTGGCATGTTTGGTGCCACGTGCACTCCCTCAGACTTCCGTCGATTATCTAACCCACAAAGTGTTTCGCCTCTCTTTACACGATGCTAATTTATCCTACCATTTAATCAGCACATTACCATCATCACCATCGCATGCTCCATCTTCAACCGCCGGGAGCAACGTGAACGCGATGTCGATTCAGAGATTCACCCCAGCCTCATTCAACCATCCAACGCTCGCCCTCACGCAACGTCTTAAACGTCTTCGGGTTCAAAACAAAACAAACCACCACACGGCGGCCGCCGGTACCGCCTTTCGTTGACGTTCGCTGTTGCTTTCGTTGCCCACATTGTAACCGGCTCCGGGTGGCATTAAATAGAGAACACCATAAAAATAGCACAAATCGGCTCTTGTGCGAGCGGAAATCTCACAACGCCCACCGACACTGACGCCGGGCACCGTATCGATTGCTGTCCGATACATCGCGGTAGGACCCATCCGGGTTTGGATGTTGGTGCCGCCTCTCGACGACGTATCTGGAGCAGATTGTAACATCAACATTCGGCCATTCGGTTTGCTCGCTTTTCCGCGTTGAAAAAAGATCGCGCCGATTCCCGTGACTAAGCGCACACTGCCGATGTGATGGTGGGATACAACAAAGAAATGTTTTACAGATTTCCAATTTCGATCTCAATCTTCTTGGGTCACACTTCAACAAAAGCCGCACCTTTAAGCTCTGTGTTGCAAATAAAATTCCTTCCCGACGTCTGAAGGCGATATCTTCAATGAAGTAACTGCTCACAATTTCTAACCACAACTTGGGCGGTTGTATTCTATCCATTCGGCGTGTAAAAGAGCTCAAAAACGGCCCTTTCCCAGACTCCGCTAACAGCTTTACAACGCTTCAAAATGTTGCGGTTGTGACCATTTCCTTACAAAAAATAAAACAAAAAAGACCCGGAATAGCCAGAAGTGTGCCAGTCGCAAAGTGACAATAAGACGATATCAATTATTCAGATTCAATTTACATTTTCCTGCACGGGACCGTCACTGCAACAATGCTCGCCACCAACTGGAATCACTCTTAAATCTTGCACCCTCAGCCCTACCAGCGTGTGTCGGGTAGCTTTAAGCTCCCAGCCACCGTAGACGAAACGGGAAGAACCGCGACACAGAGACGGTAACAATCGGATTAGTGGAGAGCGGTGCGAAAGCGGATGCCGACCACGAAGTTGCCCGCAGCTAGCCGGTAAGGCTCATGTATCCGTCGTGTCGTCCGTGCTCCCGTTCCTCGACCGCAAATCGGTCACGTCGCCGGTGTCCGGTCACCGGATATCGATCGTGCAAATCGTGCTGTCTGCCGATGTTTCGCACTGGAACACCCGCAGCGGCGTACCGGGTGCTTCGTTTTGCACTGCCGACCGCCAAACTTCGATCGATTGATTGCGGTGTACCATGCAGTGCCACACACGCTTTTCCCCGGGGTGTGTGGATCCCACCAGGGAATCAGGCGGAACATTTGCCCCGACAAGCCACCGCTAGTGTTTGTGAGAGATATGGAGCCGGTGTCGTCGAGATGCCTCAGAGGATTACAATTATGCCCATGCACGGGAACACGCTTATTGGGTTAACCAGGAATAGTCGGTTCTCTTTAGCATTCTGATGCTTAAACCACAAAAAAGCCGGTCCTGGCTTCACATACTTCAAGCTATATTTATCGATAGCCAAATGGGCAACCAAAGAGGCTTAAAATAACCAGAGCACAAAACATAATCGAACAAAAACCATTAACTTGCATCAAGCGAATCGCAGCAGTTATTGCTCGACAATCACGAATAATCACCAGCAAAGCATATTGATTTAGCAGCAGCAGCAGCAGCACATCGAACCATTGCTTACACTTGCTTCCTTTTGATGTGGTTTGCTTGTTATGTTGATACAGTAAACAAATCTGCGGATCGATACGGGCCACTTTTTGTTATTTTCTTTCGAGCAGCACTATATTAATGCGCAAGATTTACTGCCGGTTGGTCGTTAGGCACGAGTTTCATTCAACGGGTGCCCTCGTTTACGGTCGGAAATAATGGTTTGTCAAACCGTTGTAAATATTTGCCCACGTTATGTTTAATGCACATACAGCGAACCGTTGTTCTTTACCAATCAAGACCAACCATAGTTGTTTAATGATGTTAAAGGTACACGTGCATTACATTACAGTAGCAAAAGCAAATAATATTTTACAAATTAACTATATAGTAGTTAAGAGTAAATAAGCCCTACCAGGACAGCAGTGTAGCATCGATCCAACCGAACAAGTTAGCTATTGTCATGTACAAAAATTCCAGCAACCCACGCGTATGCCTTGTTTCGGACAAACTAAACTCTTTTGGGTTCAGCGGTACCAATGCTTGATTCAATCGTTCCGGCTCGTCTTTCTCCATGTCGTAGAACGTGTTTGCCTCCGTTTCGTCATCGACCTGCCTGTACTTTCCACCAAACAACCAAAACAGGCTGTACAGTGCGATGTAGAACGCTACCATCACAATAGCAGTCGCCAACAGGAACTGAGCAATCCAGCCAACAACCGTCCAAAACCGCCATAAGTATTGGCGCCAACGGTACGCACCCCGCATGTGCTCGTTGCAAATGTTCATGAAGATGCAGTTCGGGTGTTTGTTGACACTCCCGAGCAACTCCGGATAGCACGAGCATCCGTTCTGCTTCTGCGATGCATCGAGATAAATAATGTTGTGCCTCTTCTCGGATGGACTTGAGCGTGTGAGGTGCGCTGTGGCATCACCGATCGCTAGCTTTCGTCGGGAGAGGAATGATTTTCTGTGGAATAGAATACATCATTTTACCACCAACTTAACTTGAGCCTGCAATAAAACAAACGCCTTTTCTTGTACTTACCGATTTAACACGGTTTGTGGTGAGGTGGATGACGTCGCCTTGGGAATTCGCGTGTTTTGTGGCGTGCTGGGCACCGCGGGTATATCGCTCCTGTTCGCTCTGGGTCCGGTGAGGGTGTATTCGCTTTTTACCCTGTTAACGGAACGAGGTAATCTGTGAAATTGGAATGTGTTTTTTTATTGTACGGTTCAATTATACACCAACAACAACAACAACAACAATCGCAACACATCAATTACTTACTTGCCGATGGTCGCCATTTTGGTCTAACAGGGTCCTGTTGCAAGTGACTTCGACTTTGAGGAATGTTTCACGCTTGTCTATTGTCAATGGGTGCTTTGTTCGAACGGTTCCATTGGCACTTTCATTTCCCGATGCTGTGTGTGTTGCAATGTTACGCAAACGGTGACTGTGATCGAAATTGGTTGTATGTTTTCTCACATATATTAAATGTCATTGGCATCAGGCCAGTCGATTTTGATAGCGATGCGATATTTTCGTTCCAGTTTTTTTCTTTTGTATAAAAATAAGAAAATTGCTAACAGTTAATACTTTTCTTTTATCCGTATTTTACATAAGTTGTTTCTTCATTTCTAATACATTGCCATTTAATAAGCTCCATTTTAATACTGTATTGCCATGAACCAGGTAAAATCAAAACCATTCAAAAGGTTTTAACATTATTTTGGTATTTTTTATACCAATATGCGAATAAAATATTCGATCTGTTTTCATGGAGAAGTACAAATTCTAATATCGATTAAATTGCATGCATGTACAAAAGATGGTTTCAATAGGAGTCCCAAAGAATACGTCAATTGTCGAAAGATCAGCGATTAGAGCACGTAAAGGGTGCGATAGGGAATTTGCATAGTCAATTAACTTTATCCACGAATTCGTGTAGCCTTAATATCGAACAGTTCTCAGTATAATCAGTCCTCCACAACCTCATATCAGACGAATATACATGTTCATTTGAATGGGGATATGATTTAAGGATCAACTCTCGGCTGTAAACCATCCAGACCATTTTTCATGAATATAAAAGATAAAATTAATATAAAAGAAAAGAATTATGAAGAAGTTTTTTGTTTCTTTGACTAGATTAGGTAAGATATTTATTTTCGTTAACAAATATATATTTCACATGAGGGAAGGCCCGATGGTGTATTTAGCAACGGTGTATATTTCACATGAAAGGTAAAATTAAAACACTTAGAAATCCCACACATTTTAAGCGTGGATTTGAGTTTTCACAGCAGATACAGCATGCAGAAATAGAGCTCAATGAGAAAATAGAACTTTCCATTCTCAATACACAAGCTCCCGATAACTTCTCCGGGCAAAACGACGCTTAAAATAGAACGATCAAGGTTATCGATGAAGACTCATTGACCTCCAGCGATTCGATGGCCTTATTTCTAATTTCGAATCCTGCAATTCCTTTGGCTTTCCTTTAGTGGAGCTGGAAAATTAATACCTCCCCAACACCCAACATCAAACTCACCACTAATGAGCTTTCGGAGGTTTGTGGTGAGAACCGGAGTGCGAGGAATGTCGTAAATTATGAAACCGTTATGACACTGCACTTTGCTGTAACCGATACCGATCCGGATCGAATAAATCCTATTTTTCATCATTTCATACCTCATCAATCCTTTTTTTTGTTTTTATTTTTGCATCTTCATCTCTTTCTTCTTCATTGCTCAGACAGTATAAATCACTCCCCAAAACATTGCGTGTTGCTAACGTGCCCGGTGCTAGTGTTGATCCTCGAAAGTCCTCACACAGCGCGAGCATAGTTCACATCATCATTCATTTTCGAAGTTGTTGGCATTCTCCCTTTAAAAGCGTGACAAACGTCCCATTGAACGACGAGAAGGAGCATTTCCTTCTGTGCGCTCAGTCTCCACCGGGACTGTCCAATCATTTTCTAAACACGAGTAATGTTGATTGGATTTTTGACATCGCCTTTGCCCTGTCTGCACTAGAAGAAATCCGGCTGAAGCGGAGCCAGTGTGTAAAGCGAGTGTCTACTTGACATAATATTTATCCTTGGAACTCACCACAAACCACCAGCTCAAGCGCACGGCACTTGCAGACACTACCCAGCATTGGAGGACACCGTTTCGACGTGTCATCAGTTTCGTTTCGATGCCATGGTGGGAACCACAAATTTTCCACACAAAAAAAGAAGCAATGAAAATTTTGCTTTTCTTTAACAAAAATTCCCCCCCCTGAACCATTGGTGGCAAAAGAAATAGAGCAGTTTTTCTTCCAAGCCTCCAGCATCCCGTAGCAGAAGCGCTGCGAAAAAACGGAACTAATTCATGTCTAAAGCTAGCTAGCGTACGTAAGAAAAGTGACAAACTTTATCGAGCGGCTTCTTGAACCTGGAGGGCCATCGGGGGATAAAAAAAACCCGGGAAATACGATGAATGGAGTCGGATTACGCTGGTGAGGTATGGCTTTTTGCTTCCTTTTCGAGCATGACGCAAACTGTTTGCTCGTGGGCATCTGTTAGCATTTCATAAGCACCCGGTACGATCGAAAAATCGAAACCGACCGTTAAAGATTCGGTTCTAACGTACGATGTCCGGAGGACAAAGATTCACAAAAAAAAAACAAGTAATACTAGAAAGTGATTAGAACAAATGAAACCTATAAAATCCAATTTGTACAGTCGATCCCTATGTGAAGATAACCGACCATAATTGAACCTGCTCACAAGCGGACGATCTCGTTGGTTTTTTTGTTTTCGCCGGATAATGTCATGCTATTGGGTTTCTTTCCCTCTCCGGGAAAGGTAAAATTTGAATGACTACAGTTCAACGTGATCATAGGCCCTCCAAAAGTACTGGCGGTGCCGATACAGCAAACCAACGGTTTCCTTCCAGATTCCAGATGTTGGTGGCAGAATTTTCCAGGAATGAAAATTAATTACTGCTTTCCTTATTTCATTTATTACCTTATTTTCAAAAAAAAGTATCAAAATACTAACAAAATAAATATCCCGACGATGAAGCTCTTCACCGAAGGTAAATTTCATGTAACCGAATAACGTCATTATAATTCATACGCGTGTTAGGCGTCCGTTGACATCTTTTAGCAGACGTTGAAATTATAAATAACAATGCTAACAGGAATATACAATGACTTGATGAAATGGCGGATCTAATCTGTGCGAAAAAAAAGTTGAATGATCAGTTGTTTTTCTCACAAGTTCACGTCAGTCGTCAAAAATACTTTGTTGTATCCGTTTCAACATCCTGCTCCTTCGATGACGGGTGCTGAAATCAATTGGGAAGTAGGAAATGGTTTTATATTGATTGTGTTACATTTTATCTTCGTGCCATACCTTTAATCCTTATTGAGGTGTTGGTAGAAAACTCGCACAAGTCTTTGTTGTCATCAACGATCCAAATCATGGAAATGAGAGTCCCCAGCCTACTCTTCAGCCGATTGTTTCATCGAAGGATCTTCATCTGCAGCACCCTCTAGCAGCCGCTTAGTAACCATTGAAATTAAGAATGAATGAAGTTTGGGTTTACCATACCAGTTTGAAGCGCGGTTTGGAAAGAAATCATTTCGAACCTTTAATGCACGACGGAGAGCTGAAATTATAAGCTCAAGGTTAGGCTGAGGCACAACCACTTCAAAGCGTAGAGCAAACGTAATAAAGCCACCAACTGCCGCTTCCGTCTTTAACGGCAACACTTACCCCCTCCCCCCCCTCCCCCTCCCTTATAATCGGTACTCTTGAATACGGTTTTAGACGGTATTTAGTACACTGCCCTTGTTTTCCGGTAAAATATATCTCTCTCACACTCACACACCGCAAAGATACACACGCATACATTCTCCTCCAGGGTACCTTGTTGCGCTTGTTTCGGCTAAATAAACAATCGCCCATCCCAACACACTGTTTGAGCACGAGGACTTGTGTAGCAATAACAACATTGCTTTTGCGCGAAGAGTTTACGAGTTTTCTTGGGACGCTTCAACCGTGGTTGGGGAAAGGAATGATACTCTTTGATGCGCGGTATCCGGTGTACCGGTCGGAGCCCCAGCATCCCACCCCCACCACTATAACAAGCTTCGTCAACAGGCAAAAAGACAGACGTCCATGCAATAAACTTGCTTGTGCTTGGGTGAATTAGTTGGGGAATGTTTGATTTATATAGCGAGCCAGAGCCAGAGCCGCTGCTGGTTTTAGTGATCTTCAAAGTTTTGCCCTTTTATTACGGGTAAACATTGGCGAGCTGGAGACGATCGTTGATCCAAGGCGTACGTCAGGTCGTGTCGCTCGGCTTGAATGACCCAAATCATCCGTGCAGCATCCCGAATGTTCATTTTTCGGTTCCGGTAAAGTTCGCCTTACTTTGATCTTCATGTTACGCTACGTTTCCAAGGAACTACAACTCCATTTAAATTAATTTCTTTACTTTAGATTGTAGCTCAAAATTGATTTATACATAGGCAAAATTTTATTCATGCTTCTTCTACCTTTTTGCTTTCCTTCACAGAGCACGAACCCGTCCATCGACGTCGAAATGCATCGTACACTGTGCAGATAAGACTCCATAAATAAAGCTAAGGCCAGTGGCTGGGACCAGCTTCATTCTCCCCAGCATCATCATCGTCGGGACTTCTTTGGCTTTGGTGTCATAAAGTTGGTCCAATTTGCTAAATGTGGTCCGTAACCTTCCGAGTAAGGTAATGGTGAAGCACTTTTGGGTTGCTTTCGGGCTGCGAGTTACATTCTGGTGCGGTGCAAGTGGACTTTATACATCTTTGTGAATGATCCAGAGAATATAAAACCATCATCAAGCAGGCGGTGGTCAGTAACAGAACCCTCAGTTCGTCGCTCAAACTCTTCCAGCATCGAAGCGGTAATTCAACCCAACAAGCTGTGAAAGAAGAACCTTCTACACGCCTCTTACGCACCGGACGTGACCATAAAAATTGACTTCTTCGATTCATTTCCGCTGCGTATCGTCACGTCCCTGTTTGGACGCCGTACCCAATTTCCAGTGTCACCCAACCATCCAGCCTACAACGACCGGCCGTCCTCCAGTGCTATATCTCCATTGGCAGTGTTTTTTGGCGCGTGAGCTGAAGTGACAAATCGATCAGAAGTAACTTCCGTTCGAATCGATACGGGTGTGCGTGTGTGTGAGCGTCCGAAGCCGGGAGCTTTCCCGGCCTACCCACGGGAAATGAGAAAACGCAAACGCATCAAACCGTAGCAGTAGGCGACGACGGTACGGCGAGAAGCCTACTATTATACGAGGTGACTACCTACATACTAGGTGACGTGCGAAAAGTGTTGATCATGCCAACTGCCTGACGGTGCGCGAACACAGCCTGCCAGCCAGGAGTGAGTGAGTGTCTGTAAGCTGTGTGTGTGGGTTGGGTTTTTTTTATTTCTTTCTTCGTTCGATTGCCTTCAAAACCCCGAAACTGGAGGGCATCAGAAAGCCGGCATCATATTTTGTGTGCGATGTGTAGTTTGTAGCTGGTACTCCGTGCAGACTTCGAATCAAAAGGGACCGCACGGTGACGTTCGATGGGGTGCACCATTAAGTGGTGCCACGTTACACCATTCGAGAAGATTACAGCGAAGGAAATGCAAAACTAAGTGTCACACAAGGAGTGTCCTTACCCAACAGAAAAAAACAACCCCCGGGAACCCCGTTTGCTTGGTGATAAATGAAAGCAACCGAACCCGACCCTTCGAAAGTGAATCTTTTCGTGCGTAAAGTCGATGCTAATGGGCGAAGAAGAGCATTCGATAGCATTCCGTGTAATAGCGTGTCCCATTTAAGCAGCTTAATTTCTGCAACTTATGAAAGTGGCGAGCGAGTGCTGAACGTTGAAGGTCACGCAAAACGCTTGGCAAGGATCGAACATGAATACCATGCCAGTGCGGCGAACGTACGACGATACGAGAAAACCCCTCATTTTGCGGTTGCACCAGTCCCGGTCCTGCGTGAGGCAGGAAACAACACCCTAAAATAGGGCCCCACGGTACCGTATTTAATTCATTTACCGCTCAGCGCAATCGCACCCCACACGACGGCACCATGAATATTATGGACTCGGAGAACCGGGTCGTGCTGAACGTTGGTGGTATACGGCACGAAACGTACAAGGCAACGCTCAAGAAGATCCCGGCCACCAGGCTGTCGCGCCTTACCGAGGCGCTGGCCAATTACGATCCGATCCTGAACGAGTACTTCTTCGATCGGCACCCGGGCGTGTTCGCACAGGTGCTCAATTACTATCGGTAAGTATGCCGGCTGGTGTGCGTATGTGGCAGATAAAATATTCACCACTCAGCGTTCTGTTTTGCACGCGTGTGTTTTTTTTCTTCTCTCGCCTTTGGGACATATTTATTAGCCAGGCGCGGTGAGAAGTTAATATTGTGTGATTAATAAACTCGTTTAGGGTGTTTGTTTGGAGGTGAAATGAGATAGAGGAAGTGTAATATTTGCGACAAATTTAAATAAATCATTAAACTGAAAGGCTGATCAATTACGCCTAAATGCAGGCAATTGGCAATTCATTCGTAGTAAACGATCTGCCATTCATCCCACCTAGCAACACAACATTCAGAAAATTCTTAATAGACTTTTCGGCATACATCTTAAAGCTTTTCCTCAATAAACACTGATCGAGAGCAATAAAGCTCACTAAATCATTTGATGCGCTTCTTCCTTCGATATAAACATTATGTAAACTTTGGAGACAAACTATCTAGCATTAAATTTCCTTACTTGTTCCAGTATACCAGCGATATATTCCCCAAAAAACTATCGTTACGCTCATGGTACGGTGAATATTTCACACCTCAGAGATTGCAAGCCGATTATCTCACGGTTTATTATCGCATCACCTTACCAACATCAGCATTCCAGCAGTCCCATAGACCAAGTACGTCGTTGCCAAGTGCCGCCGAAATCGGTGTGAAAATTATCCGGAACACTTCCGCATTTTACGCCTCCAATCACTGGACCGTGAGGAATGCAGGCACGGTGTGTTAAGAATTTGCATACTTTCCGGCGCTAGTGTCCACACACACACTAAACACACCTCAGCAGTACGATGACAACGCGTGAGCTGTCCAGCATGCAAGTGCTACACGAACATTTTGTGCTGGTTGTTTGTTTCTGGCGAATGTTGGACTGTTCCTCTTCTCCTCCACCTTGCACACCTTGTTGTCTACCCTGATGGCCGTAAAAATGGGGTTAGGAATTTGTACCACCTCGCTGGCAACAGCTTCACGCAAACCGGGCAGTTTCAAAACCTCGCTCTAATGAGCCTGCTTATCGCACCAACGCCGGTTGCGCCATACGGTATGGAAAGCAGAACAGAAGCGTGCTCACAAGTGAATAATTTAGCGAGCTACTCCACCACTCCTTTTCAACCAATACCGCTTTATCTACCCTTCAAGGACGTATTCGTTGTCCGTTCAAAAATGGCAGCAGAGACTGACTAGCACAGCCCCAGTTTGTTGAGATCGATGTTTGCTCACGGAAAGGAAGTGTTGGTTGAAAAACAATTTCCCTACGCTTTAAGCAACGACACCTGGTGTTGGGAGGCACTGTACCTAGGCAACCTAGCTCCTGGCGATGAGCACGAGCCGCCAAAAAACGTCCATACATATTAAACAACGTCCTGTCGCTCCCCGAAGGTTCATCGCGTTTCATTTTTAATGTGCTCTTCCAAATTATGAGAACCTTTTCATTAAACTATTCGCTACGAACAGCAAGACAGTCACTCAAGGTGCCAGTAATCTTTGCTCTAGTCTTGGCCGCCTGGACACATGTCATTCGATCCGTTCATGGTTTAATGAACAATGGCTAGAGCAGTGCTTTATCGGTAATATAGTTGCAAAACCATTTTTCATAACCTGGTTCGGTTCGTTTCATCCGCTTCCGTTTGACCGTTCGGGTGGCCATCTTTCTTGTCCCAAACCGAGGTATACACACTCACACACCAATGTTTGTTTCGAGCAAAACCATCGCCGGTGAGGGAAAAATAAATTGATGATGTGAATAATTTACAAGATTAAAGCAAGCACAAGTAATGGGAACTGGAGTGCGGAGTTTTAAACACAGATGATACAAACTTCCATCCATAGTAACTTTTTTCCTTTTAATCATAGTTGAACAGTTAGCCACAACAAATGACCCACCGGTGTGTGGGGCGCTGTACCCGCTCCGAAGTGGCGTCCAGGTCCATGGCAACGTTTTTGCCCAGTACGGAGAAATTTTAAACACCAGATAAGCACACCCAAACCGACACGACACGGCCGCCCAGACACTCATAATTTGGGCGAGTTGTGCAACCCGCAAATAAATTTGAAGCTGGTAATTTACGGCTCCATAAATAAGGGTACGGTACCGAGCACCGGTTTGCCGTTACGGTGTCGGCAACAACTACCTGCTTGCCACCGTGTGCTGNGGCGTCCAGGTCCATGGCAACGTTTTTGCCCAGTACGGAGAAATTTTAAACACCAGATAAGCACACCCAAACCGACACGACACGGCCGCCCAGACACTCATAATTTGGGCGAGTTGTGCAACCCGCAAATAAATTTGAAGCTGGTAATTTACGGCTCCATAAATAAGGGTACGGTACCGAGCACCGGTTTGCCGTTACGGTGTCGGCAACAACTACCTGCTTGCCACCGTGTGCTGGGCGCAAGTGTAAGGAAATTTACTACAGTTACTGTTTTGCACCCTCACTGTTCATATTTTGAATGGGATGGAAAGATGGTTTTATGCTTTCCTTTCTTTGGATTCAAATTTCAGTCTGATCCACTCCATCATCCATCTCGGCTTACCCGACTCGTGGTAAGCGTGGTAAAGCTGAAGTGCAATTGAATTTCCAAAGTTTCGTTACTGTGTTTTGTAGCCCGGAGTAATCCAGTAATACAATTTGAATGTTTAGCTTCTGCTGGCTAAAACTGCTGTCAGTCAAGTTCGCTTTGTCGCTGTAAAGTCGGGTGTAGGTAAGCTTTTTAAACACAGCACAGCAACGCCGAATGCCTCTGTAAATGTACTACTCCCAACTCCGTAGCTTTACCATTCTACCAAAAATCATGCACATTTGATTAATAAAAATGGTACATGGTACAGAAAAAGGCCACGGTGCATGAAGGTGGTATGGCGATTGTATGGCGCATACTGACAACCAAATGCCACCGCAGTCCATTTATGTTGCACCATAAATTATCCAAAGTCGACAAACGTGAACTCCGCCGTCGGTTTTCGCGAGCGCAAACCGGCGTGCGGTTACTTCCACGTAATGAATTTTCACTTGAATTTTTCATTGTGGTTTCGCTTTTCGAACGGGGCGTGCGTGTGTGCGTGAGTGCAAAGTTTGCATAAAAATTTCATCGGTGAAATGAACCAGCAAGTGGCATATTAAGTACGGAGACGGAACAAAAAACAAAAACGAGCATGGAAACAAACATGTTTGGGACCAGAGTACGTTGAGTTTGTCTATTATTTAAAATTACAGTTCTTGATTGTACGACACAATTACGGAAGGAAAAAAAATCGATTTGTAGAGGAAAAAAGTATCCAATTAAAGCGCGTAAGACATTTTGTAAAGAGAGTTGCATATTTTAATAAAATTTGCCTTGCCAATTGCATATATAAGTTCTGCTTCAAATGCTTCCAAAAGATGTGTAAAAACAATACTCTTTTCAGTGTTTTAGTTCCTCAATAATTGGCCTTAATAATTTCTTGCTTGCTTCAAAGTTGCCTAAAGGTATGCAATCTGCAATACAAAACTTCAACATTTTAAGTTACAATCTTTAATCGTTTTGTAACAATATACTTGAGTCGGCTATTCACAAAACAATCAATTCCAATTAATTTTAGATCAAAAATTAGATTTGCAATCAAATCGTATCACTTTTACGTTCTTTCAACTAATCAGAAGAACGATTTTGATCTGAATTTCGTTACCGGCACTCAATCCGACAGGACTAATGTCTGTCATTAAATATTCTTTTCCATTTCGTTCGCTACCTTCCTTACAGCACCGGAAAATTGCACTATCCAACCGACGTCTGCGGTCCGTTGTTCGAAGAGGAGCTAGAATTTTGGGGCTTAGATTCCAACCAGGTTGAACCGTGCTGCTGGATGACCTACACGCAGGTAAGCAAGCATCAGCAAACGAGCAAAACCACTTTTCCCCCAACCAGAGCACAGGAAAAACAAAAAGCAAACACCAACGACAACCATCCGACGAACCGGTATTGACGATCCGGAGATGACATCTAACGACAACGGTTCGTCTTGTTGGGATCGTTAGATTTGATTGATTTGTAAAGTGCCGGACCAGCATCAGCTATTTGCTGCTATTTCCATCACAGGGCTCAGGCTCAGGCAGGACCATTTCATGGTCAGCATACGATGATGAATGGTGCCTAATTCCGGCCTGATTGATAGCAGGACCTCACAGCAGGACAAACATTACCGTCCGCAAACGATGCGATCCCGCACACACACACACTCTTTCTCTCTCTCTCGCTTGTCTTGCTCGACCTCGACCACGAGCACACACGCTTCGGCAACTGCTGCTGCTCGCAAGCTACTTTGTGGCCTTCGACATTCGTTCATCAACCGTAAGCGTAAGCGGGACCCGAAATCATTCCACTTGCCGGATGGACCGAAATTGACATAACCACCGACCCGTACAACCGGCCCGGCCGTTTTGATGCCCCCTAGGCTCGAGTGGAGTGCTGGAAATTACCCACCATCCCCCCAAAATGATGCCCTACATGCAGCTCTTTTTGACATTTGCTTCCCAGCCATCGACAAACATCGGAGCGATCTGTGTGCACACGTCCAAGGTTCTCAAGGCCATGCCACGCTTCAAGAATTCGATATGTCTGTGTCGAATTTCAGTCGCTTGCTTGCGTTGTACAATTTATGCTTCGGGTGCCTCCAACGCAACAAATCGCTTTTTACTTCACGACCAATGCCCAGCATCATGCTACCTCCCGAGGCCGAAAAAGCAATTGTTACCGTCCACTCAACCGCGTGCTGGCCTTACGCACAAAGTTACAGCACGCTGCGGCGATAGCGAAATTACGTGCATGGATGTAATTTTAATCGTAATTGAGAAACATAAATCTTTCCCCTGGACGCAATACAGAGCAATGGAGCAAATTGCATTGGTAATGTAATAAATCGATGCATGGCAACAAAAATGGTTCAAGGGTTTCGTACCGATTGTATTGTCCGGGCAGGAATAGTGATAATTTCTAGGAATGTAAATTTGAATCAACAAAAACAAATGGCTTGTTACGTTGTTTTGCAAGCAATTAAATTTATTTCACATTCAATCTATTATTTTTAAATGGTAATATGCTGTGGTTATCTCTATCCCAACACACACCGACAACGCGTCAGTCTTTTATTATTGTGCCACTTTTGCACATAACTATTAGGTAGGCAACGATTTATTCGTTTTGCCGTCACAACGATGACTTCACTGGTGATTAAACACCTTTTCCCTCCAATTGTTACAGTTTTTTCTCGGAAAAGTGTGTCGGCCACTCAAACAGCATCGTGTGATTTAAAGTATGTCGTCGGCGAAATAGCTCATAACTGTGCACCATTGCGAACGAACTGATCACACAGATCACGAACACGAACGATAGCCACCTCATGGTAAGCTTTTCCATCTACTCAACTCACTGCGATATCGAACCAAACTGATACCTTACTGTCGTTTGCCCATTTACCATACACTCGACAATTGTCTGTCTGTCTTCAACACCGCACGCCTGCCATACACACCACGTACTTTTATTGATTCAGCTGCATTTACCATTTTCGTCACAAGATATAGTCAGTGATCGAAGAACACATACGAGATTCAAAAACACAACGTTAAAGTGATTCACCCTTTGCTAATGCGTTTAAAGCAACCATTCTCGCGGGAAGTTGGAACGTAACTTCTGCACGAAAGTTGCCTTTTCATCGCGCAAATATGCGGTATCACTTCGTCATACCCGCATCAATCGTGCTAAACGATCGATCGAAAAAATACACGCACAAAAGAAAAACCACCACCCCTAATTTGATTTATTCACACCTGCCACATAGAAAATGGCTCCAGGTTTTTTTTTGTTTTGCTACTTTTTCCCACATTTCACAAAGGAAGCTCATTTCCCAAAAAATACAAAATAAAATATCGCCCAACCTCACATATGCGTCTCGCGGAAAAGCCACACGCATACACTTAGCGTTCCCCATTACCAGCGTCAACGCGGCTAACAGACGAAAGATTGATGAGCGAGAACTTGTTACCGAACGTGATTTGTTAACATTAACTTTGCCGCTGCAAAATCGAACGCCCGGGAACTGCTCGGGCTGTGGCTGTATGCCGTGTCGTCATAGCTTCGGAGGGATAAACGCCCCCAGGCGAACATGATCGCAACATTTTGATGACGATTGGATAACATGGTCCACGGAAAGGCGCCGGTTACAGGGTCGCGCTAGGTAAAATTGGTGCCCAATGCCAAGAATGGGTGTTGAAGCGTCCTAAAAACGGTTCGCGAAACCTTACACACACACACACCCCGACTGTTCGATTACATCAAAGTACCCGGGCAAGCTGGAAGTGTCAGCGTGTTCAAGGCATCTCAACCCAACCCAACACGATCCAAAGTCAAGCGAATTGACGGAAGCCATTTCACTGTGTGTGCGCCCTATGACAAGATTTACATTTCTCAAGAAATAGCAAATCAGGTACGGTTAGAACTCATGCATGATAGCTTCAGCTGTTGGCACAGTTCTACATAAAGTGCTGCCTTTTGCCTCACACACCGCAACTCGCTCTCAATGCAAATAAGAGGATAAAGGCGTGATTTCAGTGTCACCTTGGCAAACAATTTCGGGGTAACTGTTTGCATTTTCATTGGAAACCGTTTATCATACGCAATTGATATGCGAATAACAAGCGATATTCACACCATTTTCCCCTTTGTATATGCGCGTATATCCAGAAATTGATATCAAAAACTTTTTGTTTTATATTAATGTTTTATATTTTGTTATGTTTAAAATAAACACATTTATTTTAATATTTCTTTTAATGGTTTTGTTTATTAAAATAGGAGCATTACAATCAGTTTTTATTTAACAATTTATTTCAGGCCATTAAATACCTTAATACCATTAAATACACTAAAATAGTAACCGCTAAATTTCAAGAACGAATAAGAAAGTTTGCCGAAGAAAGCTGTTTCAATGAGAAAACTAGTAGTTCAATACATCACTGAGTATTCCACAAACTTGCTTTAAAAATATGCAATTTGTAAATTGTATCACCTTCTTTGCCCTGTACACAGGATGGCTTTTAATTGGATTATCTTCAATACATCCTTCTCAGTCAGTCTATTTGACTACGGTTTTATTATGCAAACTGTATCAACACCGCATGTGTTTCGTACGTGACCTGGTTTTTCCTTAGAAATAAATCTTCCCCAAACACCTGCAATACCCTCCACTCGATTTGCCGGCATTTTAAACTACCCGGCATCCAGCAGCTCCCTCGGGCTCGATAAGTAAATGATTAAAGTGTATAATGCACAATACCACTCAGACGCCGAGAGCAATAATCTAGCGAGCAAAGTTTGCTGCTCAAATATGATTTGGCTTCTTCGGTGGAGAAGTTGCCTTGTTGCCGCACCAAACCTCACCATGCCCCTGTTTGCCTTTTACGTCTATCTTTAACTCCAAAAATCGCATAACTTGCTCGCTCGAAGAAACCCTTCGCTTAAAAGCAAAACCACTGTCTCACTCCTTTTCCGCAGGGCGAGAATTCAAACAAACGAATCAAAACTTTTTCGCTCAAGAATTTATGCTTGCGTGAATGTTAATGCTACCAATGTGCCCTCCAGCGGCAAAACCCGGGAGGGCTAGGAAACTAGCTATCGCCCAAAGTCGCTTCAAGGTGCTTCCGATTATCAGGCTCCACGCCCGGTGCAGCTTCTTCGCAGAGTGTGTGTTCAAGAATAGACGCTCCGGGAATGTCTGCCGAAAAGTATTTTCAATTTTCTGGAAAGTTTTTCCACCCGACAGCCATTCATTCCTCTCCCGGGCGTACCCGTTTGCTGGATGTTTATTTCTATTGTTTTGTATGCCGTGTGCCGTGTGTTCGTATGCGAAACAGGGGAAACGCTTTGAAACAGATTTGAAAACTCTCCAGCTGTTTCTTTCCAGAAACTATGATTCAATCGTTTTGTGTGGTTTGTTTGGGAAGCTATTGGAACATAGAACATTGCTGCTCACCTGGGTGTAAGTTGTCTCCTTTTTGGTGGACAACATTGGAGTACGTTGGATTTTTATACTGACAGTATAACATGCTTGTTCAAATAACTCTTTTAGTAATGCATACCAAGGTTTTGTGGACATAAAGGTGAACAAGCGATTAAGACATTCTGTTTTGATTCCTATTCAATTACTTTCGCTTACCAAGTAAACGTAAAGGCTTTTTATAAGTAAAAAATAAACATTTGTCTACAGAATTGCCTACATTTAGGGGTTTTCCACAACGTTTTAATTTCTCCAACGTTCATTTCTACAACGTTCCTTTGCTGAAGAGAATTCTGTTGGTAATATGATAAGTAAACGCTTCACTCATCAACGTTTGCCGTATTCATTAACAATCAATTTGTAGGCATTCAGACGTATCATCCGACACCGCTAGTGTCCTATGATCTCCATGCCTCAAAAACTAAACATTTGCGCAAACATGCTCTTCCTTTTCACTCTGACGATCAGCATCCGCCAATCTGTCATACTGCCGATAGGGTAATCCATCATCGGGGATCGGAAAAGCGCTGTGGCATACCAATGAAACCGCAGACACACACACACACACACACATACACGCTCATCACTCACCGTACCGAACCGTAAGTTTGGTGTCATTCGCGGTTTCCCTTTCCCGAGTCGATAGTGATGGAATGGGCAATCTAAATTTTAAGGCAAAATATTTACATTTTAGAGCACATGTTAGTTCCAGCTACGGTGAAATTGTGTACATAACCTCGAGATGTTGTATTGAGCAATACATAAGTGAGGTTAGACAAGTACGCGTCGTTTTTCTCAAAGATAGCTTTGTGACATTGGACGATTGAGAGTTCTCATTTCTAGACGAATAAATATAAGGATGGCACATACATGAGAAGCCACCAGAGTCAAGCTCTCAGCCGCTTCAGCCCAACTGCCTGGAAGATTCGATCATACAGCAAGATGGGAACATAGCACCACGTTAATGTTTCACCGAGCGCCTCGAGTGCGAACTTGTCGTCTCGCCGATACGAATGATTATCTTCCATTAGTGAAACTGTTTACCGTCTGCGAGTCCCGCAGGCAGGCGCCAGTGGAAATAGCTTCCCGACCCGGCCGACACATCAAGCTCGACAAAGTAACCTACAGCGAGTCCGACAAACAGGACGCGCCACGCAAGGGTGGCTTTTAAAAATGTATAATCCCGTCAGGACATTCCGGCCTGAAGTAGTGCAACCCATCATCGACTGGTTGCTGTAGAGAGTTGGTTTGATGCGGCCGAGAAGTTCAACTGCCGCATCAAGCGCCATCAAATGATCCGTGCCAGTGATGTCCTTCGCTGCACGGCACGTTCATCACCGTAACCTGGTGGCGCCAGTCCTTGGCAAGCGTCCTGCTTTCGGTCCGAAAAATGTTTGCCAAAGATAATGGTGTTTCCTCTGCCCGAGGTTCGCCTGTTTTCCTGTCTTCGTCCACCGTACACTATCCGGGCACGTGCACACGTACGGTCTCGGATGAGCCGGCAATGTCGTCATCATTTCTCGTTTATTATTTACGCAAATAGCGCCGTATCAACCGCATGGACACGAGCACGAGCTCTAGTTCGGTCTGCGCTGCTCGTCTATCCCTGGGAAGCCCAACAGCTGCCCTACCCTTTCTGTTATTATTACCATTTTTTACCTCGTCTAAATCCCTTCTCCACTAAACTCCGGGCTCATCTCCGCTCCCCGGGCGTGGACAACGTCATCACATTTCACATAATCGTTTCATAGACCACAGTGCGTCGGTCTGGCGTGCCCCGGGACGTGCCCACCGGCCACGTTAGGCCAGCGCTCGCTTCGCCGGTGTGTGGCTTTCCGCTTTCATTTTATGGTAATGATTTATTGAGCCGTGTAATATTCTGTTCCCCGTGGGTCTCCCGAGGGATGCGCCCGGAGTAGGTGCAATTTATGAACCTTCGAAAAGGGTACAGCAATGAATAGGAGAGCTTTGACACGGGAAGCTTCACTATGCTCCACACCGGTTTATAGCTAGTCCGCCCAACATACTTACCACCAAAACCATAAAAGCTCACCGGGTTCATCTAATCGGGACTAGTTTATTGTCTAGCCGTGCGAACCTTCGGATGCGGATATTCCAGCAGAAATGTCAAACATTTGAAGTATTTGGGCGAGTAACAATTAGCTCTTTTTAGTGAATTTACCCCAATTTGTATCCTTATGCTGATTACGTGCATGTTTGGTTTTCTGTATTAATTGGTATTGCTGATAAATTTCGATGAATGAATACTGAATACTTTCGATGTAAATCCGAATTTATTACTCATAAACAATTTGAGTACAATTTATGTTAGGATTTACATTTATATCTAAGATTATTGGCTAAGTAAATAGTATTTATACTAAACAACTCCATTCTCAACAAATAAGACCCGAGAGCTACTTATGATCAATATTTCGTACTGCAAAGCAATTTTCCTAAAATTACTTGGAATTACCTAAATTTAGAGAGTTTTCATCAACGTTCAAAAATCGCTTTTGACAAACCTGCTCTGCGGACAGCAGGGACATGTCCTTGTTGCAAAAATTTCCAATCCGATACCATCTTTATGGTTGAAAGAACCAAAAACCCACGCATCGCACGGTGTGTCCGTACGAGAATCAGCTAATCGAATCGACCAACCGACGGAAGTAGCATTGCGCAACAGCTCCATAAGTCCACATATCTTCGAACAACCTGCTCCAGTGCAGCATCCCACCCAATGAAGACACAGTGGAAAACATTCCAAAACAGAACAAAGCACCACCACTTATCGATTGACCACCGGAGTGGTAGTGTGAGATCTCTCCCCGAGGCCAAACTTGGTCTGTTTACCCAATATCGATGCATAATTAATTTCATTTCTACTTCTTCGAAACACTATCAACACACACAGCACATCTTTCGACATTAGGTGACCTTTTTTTTCTCATTCTCTATCTCGCCCGTTTGTATCTCAACCACAGCATCGTGATACGCAGGAAACGCTCGCCGTGCTGGAACGGCTCGATCTCGACACGGAAAAACCGACGGAGGAGGAACTAGCTAGGAAATTCGGTTACGAGGACGATTATCTAAAGGGTACGGTTTCCTGGTGGCAGCACACGAAACCGCAAATTTGGTCGCTGTTCGATGAACCGTACAGCTCCAACGCTGCCAAGGTACGGTTGCGCTACGGAACTCCGGCAACCCGGCAACACCAACCCGCCGTGGGCGGAGTGATTAACGCCTAGAACGGTTCTTACTCACGCGTTTCGGGGTGTTCTCCTTCGGTTTCGCTTTTGCAGATAATCGGTGTGATATCGGTGTTTTTCATCTGCGTCTCCATCCTGTCGTTCTGCCTGAAGACGCATCCGGACATGCGGGTGCCGGTCATACGCAACATCACGGTCAAGACGGCGAACGGCAGTACGGCCTGGGTGCTGGACAAAACGCAAACGAACGCCCACGTCGCGTTCTTCTACATCGAATGTGTCTGCAATGCGTGGTTTACGTTCGAAATTTTGGTAAGTAGCCGGTGCTTTGATGATGCTACTGCAAAACATGACACTGTCGCTTTGCTGGGGCACTACGCTCGTCTAGGCAAAAGTTGCCCATTTGCCGGTACGGTCAATATTTGTACACCGAAATGATGCTGCAAAACTTTTAAACGCTATCTGTGTGCGAATAAACCGCATGCTTGCGTCGTTGACAAATATAATCCATTTGGCCACTGCAATGAGCTATAAAATGTTACGCTGCCGGTAAGCGGTCCACGAGACAGCGAAAAAGCAATCTCGCAAAGCATCTTCCCACCGCACGGATAAGACTCACATTCCTGGCGCAATGGAACCCGAAAGTAAGTATTTACGCGCGGGAGGAAAAAGGAAAAGAAATAGCTACCATCCACACCGCAAAATCCTTAAGACAATGAATGAAGGCAATAAACGGAGATTCCGCCACTGATCTAGCCCAGCCATGCTGAGCATTACTCACCGTACCGAGTTACTGCTCGTGTTGCATGCGAACGTTGGACAAAAGGTAATGTAATTTTATACGCCATTCCGAGCAGCCCCTCAGTCCAACGCGCCCGAGAGTACCGAACCGGCTGGTGGAAGGAAACAATGACACTTGTGTTACAACTTGTCACTTGTTGACAATGGACGCTGGGTGAGCATTTTTCATGGTTTTTCATGGCACGGAATGCGAAGCATTGGTAAATGGGTGCATCGAAGAATTGGCGCGTAATGTGAAACCACACCAGGAAAAGGGTCCTCCTGGAGTTGGTAGAGGTGCACAGACATGGGCGAGTGCAATGAATGGGATCTGCTCGGCAGGGTGTCCTGCAAGCCACCAGAAGTCTTCGTTGCGTGCCGTTTTGTAAGCAGTTCGAGTGCAAAGCGGGAGACCCCATGCCGACTGGTACCGTAATGACGACGACCATAAATTGTGGCGAAAAGAAATAAAACGTGCCCAGCACGACTTAAATCGTTAGCTGATGTGGGCGAGAAGTCACCAGACCAGACCGTGCTTAACGTAAAACAGCATGCAATAACATTGCACTCTAACGTCTTGTTTTCTCCCGCCACAGATACGCTTTATCTCCTCGCCCAACAAGTGCGAGTTCGTCACGTCATCTGTAAATATCATCGACTACATTGCGACGCTGAGCTTCTACGTCGATTTGGTGCTTCAGAGGTTCGCTTCGCACCTGGAAAATGCGGACATTCTCGAGTTCTTCTCGATCATCCGCATCATGCGGCTGTTTAAGTTGACGCGCCATTCGTCCGGGTTGAAGATTCTCATCCAGACGTTTCGTGCGTCAGCCAAGGAGTTGACGCTGCTGGTGTTTTTCCTCGTGCTCGGCATCGTGATCTTTGCCAGTCTCGTGTACTACGCCGAACGGATACAGGCGAACCCGCACAACGACTTCAACAGTATCCCGCTCGGGTTGTGGTGGGCCCTGGTCACGATGACCACCGTCGGGTATGGAGATATGGCGCCGAAGACGTACATCGGTATGTTCGTTGGGGCGCTGTGTGCGCTGGCCGGTGTACTAACGATAGCCCTCCCCGTACCGGTCATCGTGAGCAACTTTGCGATGTACTACTCGCACACGCAGGCCCGTGCCAAGTTGCCCAAGAAGCGACGGCGTGTACTACCGGTGGAGCAACCGAGACAGCCACGTACCGCAGGTATGTGTGGTAGAACCAACGACCAGTCCACTCCGGGAGAGATGCGTTACAGAGTTCTCCCTCTCTTTCTCCCTATTTTTCGCCCCTCTTTTTCATTCGCTTCATTCGCTAACAAACCACTCACGCGCGATCAATGCGTCGCATTACATGACGTTCTCACCTGCTTTGCTGCAAAACGCTGCTGATGCGCTCTCACACGCTCTTATCACGTTATCCGTCCTGCCTGGAACATTGCCGGCACAAGGTCAAGGCGGTGGCATTGGTATGCCCGGTTCCGGCCCGATGGCACGCCGCATGAACCAGGTGAAGACAAAGGATCTTGGACCGAAAATTGGTAAGTTTTATCTGGCCCGAACCTGGCCACACCGTCTGTCGTTCTTCCTTTTTTGTGACGCTGTAACACACGCAACAGGCGCCCTTTGCAACAGGCGTTTAGTGCAGCGGCTCTCATCTTCTAAATCGCTGCTTTTAGGCTCTACTTAGATCCGAACATTTCAACGATTTGCTACGGTGTTTGATGTAATACACGCTAAACACGCGATCGCTCATCACACGGGGAGAAGAAGCAAAAACTGTAGTATAAATTAACACGAAATGGAATACGTTACGCCGTTCCAACGTAGACAAACCCGGTCACAAAAGTGGTGCAAAAGCAATGAAATTAACACGTCTGCTATTTTACACGTTAGAGTGCCATTTTTCACAAAACAAAAAGCTTTCCCAAAAACCATAAAATCACACGAACAAGCGGTACTCATGGCGTGTGCCATTCGGTTTTGCTTTGTGACCATTTGCGTAGAGTGCGAACGATCGTACGAATCACACCACACATCACCGCTTTTCACACCACCGTGTTCCGTGTGTTTCCGGTTTTAGAGTAATAATTTTCCAACGAAACTTCTACAACGCCGTGCCGAACATAATTCACACACAAAAGACAACCGAACCCACCAAAAACCCACTTTTCACAGCCCAGTAAGAAGCCTTCCACCGTGGATTCGTTTTGTTGTGCAATGTTTTGCCCTTCTGTTCTGTTTATTATGTGTTACCATATCTTTTTCACACTTTTTGCGAAGAAATTCGCTCCACGCTTTATTAACTACCTTCACGCTATCGATACCGATCGATAGGAGTGAGCAAAATAACTGAAAGCAAAAGCAAAGGGAAAATCAATTTTCCTCAATGGTTTATTTTTCCTTGAACTCATTCCGGTACGATTTCCGTTCGAAGCAAAAGGCGTCCAGCAGAAGGACGCAACGGTTCTTTATCGTGCAAATTCGTTGCCTTTTTTGTTTTTTGTCTTGCGTACATATTTTTTTTCTTCTTAAGCAGCTTTCATCTCCGACCGCCTGTCAATTAGATTGCTTCGTTCGCGCATTCGCTCCAATATTCAACCTGTGCAGCAATTTTTTGTTTTGTTTTTGAGGCAAACTTTTTCTCCTTCCCATCGGTAGGACTGTTTGCCGCAGACGCTTAAATCAAGTTAATATTTACACTTCTTTATTTTTCGATTATCCATTCAATCGGGTAAAGCTTGTTTGCGCTTCCGGTTGGTTCTTGTGTGTGTGTGTTTGTGCTTTTTTCCCCCATTCTTACTTTCGCTTTGCGTCGCATTTCGTTTTTCTTTAGTGTTTTATTTTCGCATTTGATTCACAAGCTCCGTGATTCATTGGAGAAAGTTGAGAAGCGGAATGAAGAAACCCTGTTTGAACAAACGAACGAAATTATAATTTGAGAGGTAATCGACGGCGGATTATGGCTGAATGGTGGCCATATTTGAATGGCTAAGTGGTCTTCGATAAGGCTTGATATTAAGTGGCCAACCTAATGCATACCTTCTTTGTGTACCTGTGATTGGCATGAAATCAATAAAATTCAGAGGTGCATGCGAGGGTTAGTGAACTTAAAGCTAGTGTAAGCATTGAACGCTTTGGCTACTACTTTTCTTTCTTCATAGTAATTTGCTTACATCTTAAGGTTCTATACGTTATATGTAATACGTTCTAGGCGTTGTTGGAAGATTCTGACGACGTTATCACCAAATCTTTGCTTAGCGAGCTTCAATGGCAAGATTCTTCTGATCAACTTCATCTCACTCATGCAACTCATACTGCTTTGTCAGATGTATACAAGAGTCCATAAACGAGGAAATCTTGGTTAGAAGTTTTGAGTCTTACTCAGGATGAAGACATTTTTAGGTTGCAAGATGATCTTTTATTTTGAAGTAAACAATCTACGAGATTTTGCGTAGTTGCTAATGACGGTGCGTTTTTGTAAAACTAGTGTAGGAAGGCTAGACAACATTAATCAAGACTCTCGACAAAGGTCTTGTGGTGATGGGCATTTTTTTCCTAGACCATCACAGCTATTGATATTTTAATTTTTAGCAATCAATCATAACAACCGTAAATGTTTTGGTCTCCTATATCCTTCAAGAACTAGACAGAGCCGTACAAGATATCGTGTTAGATCTTCACTTAAAAGTATTTAGTACCACTAATTGTTACCACAAGACAAATCAGTGCCTTAATAGCGCAAGCTTTTTTCCACTCTGTAATGTAACATGACCATACATTTAAGAATATCTGCCTCTTGAGTATTACAGCCTCAATAGCCTTAACTGCTTCTGTTTCGGGTGTTAATAAATTAACTTGAGGTTGTTCACCACATCCGTCGCGCACCAATTTGATGCCATCACACTAAATCCCCGTTTTGCAAGGAGCTAACCACGAGTTAACTCCCTTAGGTCACACGTTCCTTTGCGTTAATCTACTAAAACCCATCCCAACGGTGAAGATAGACGAACCGGTCGAACCATTCCAACGCGCCCTAAATCGACACCGGAATGGAACCGTCTGGTCGGTAACCTCGATAATTGCTCCAAAACTTTTCACTCCCCTTTCCCAAAACGGCACTCGCGCTTTGTTACACGCTCACCACAGTTAACACACTCCAATATCGCAATGCGAACCGGGAAAAGGAAACGATTGTCCGGACACCGGACGCACAAACAACGACTCGCCAACGCCGGATGGCATTCGTGTGATTTGGTGCTCCCGCACCAGTACCCGACCAGACGCTCGAGTGTTGCCATCAGCATTAGCCAGCGATCCGTGAATGGCCGGGTGAAGTGAACAAAGCACACCATTATTGTCCTTCCGATCGACACCGTTACGATTGAACTTTGCAAAACTAGCGCGCCAAGAACGTGATGCCCGACGGCCATGTGCTCGGGGTGGAAATAATTAACATGACAGTTGACTCCGTGTCGTTTCCTTGCCAGCCGTGCCAGCTGAACCGTAGCGGCTGCTAAGGGAAGTGGCTTACCCCCACAGTGGCTTCGTTACATCGGGGGGGGTGACATCGGTTTGGGTTCACGCGCGACCGAACCATGGGGGTAGCCCCCATTTGCCGACGGGGCCAAACGTGTCACTGGGTGGGTGATAAATAAAATCACTTCAAACAAAAGAGGTTCGCTGTTTTCTAGCCGGCTACACAATGTAAGCTGCCCCGGCATGGTTTTTGTCCTTTGCCATTGTT
The DNA here is from genome assembly GCA_018908115.1 of Anopheles rivulorum. Taxonomy (NCBI): domain Eukaryota; kingdom Metazoa; phylum Arthropoda; class Insecta; order Diptera; family Culicidae; genus Anopheles; species Anopheles rivulorum. The sequence continues at coordinate 15,614,676 of STHB01000003.1, forward strand.
TTCGAGAGTAAAAATAATGTTGCAACTTGTCCTCCGGATGGCGGTTGGAACGTTGTGGACAAGAAGGCCTGCACGAGAAGCATTTTCTGCCCGGGTAAAAATAAAACGTCACATCGCCTTTTGTGCTCGGGTGTGGAGAAATGATCAGAAATAACACAAAAACCTTATTCCAACCCGTTTGGTTTTCCGGGGGTGTTGCAAAGCGAAGGAACAAATGTAGCCCATTCAGTAAGCCCTTTTTGGACTGCGACCATGGATTCTATTCGCTGAATGTGTTTTCTTCTCTGCAAAATAGCGAAGGCCACAAAGTGAACAACGGCCGGTTGACATACAGCACCGTCGCACCATCGAAAAAGACACAAGAGTAAATACAATTTTTGCCCCTTAACCACATCGCACCGGGAAGCCTTCCGGTTCCTGGACGGTGCTCCTTTCTGATGGCTCTTGTGAGATCCATCCATTGTTTGCCATTCGCTCCGTGTGTATGTATGCCATTCGCTCGGGTTTGATTGAGTCTCTCGAATGTGGAGGGCTCGGCCAACCATTTGCCGGCACGGTCGTCTGGATTTATTTCTTTTTACGACCACAACAATAAACGGTGCGACAGACGTCCCCGACAGCGAACCAAGGAAACCCGTGCCTGAGTGCCTCGCAATTTACCACACTGGACACGCAGTTTGCAGGCTCTGCGGGATTGTGTATTTTTGGGAGCGTTTTTTCTCTTGTTGGTCGCTTGTTTGCGCTGGGATTCGCAGCTGTAAACACAGCTCAAGGTCAATCTCATTGAATCAATATTTAAACATTGATTGGGTGTATTGGCTGCCATGGGTAGACTAACCTTTCCAAACGTCTGAGCAAAAGCGGTCGATTTTTGGAACATCTCTCGAGAAGTTGGGTCATGCGAACTGTATAACCCTTAGGAATTTGATCAGAATCAAGCGAACTAAGTGAATTTAATTCTCCATCAAAGCAACCCAAGAACGGTAATCGCTGTTTAAAGCTCTGCTTTCCCTTGCCAGTATGTGCGACACCAGCCGGGGCACATTTGTCATCTGTCATACGGCATCCGTACTTTCCGTTCTGGTTAAGGTCGTGCCTGCGGAGTAGCGATCACACGTGTTCTGCTCGCCGGATTAGGCAACGCTGCAGTGCGGACATGCAAAAAAAAGGCGAACATTCTCCATCCGGCATTGTCACCAGGCATTTTGGGAGCGAAAGTTTACTTTACGTTTTTCTTACGGTTATGGCCGTGGGGCAGATTTTTCTTCCCGGCGCAGCACATGCACGTGCACGGGTGAACTTTTCCCGGTGACTTTCCTTTTTTTTGTGTGTGCTCCTGCTGCTGCTACATTTGGTGAAGCATTTTCGATCAAAATCTCATTAGTTGTGTGAAGCCGGCAGATGGTTGACAGCTTTACAAGTGGAAGCAAGTTTTTCCATTCCGTGCGTTGCTCAATGACATTGTTACCCTTACCGTTTGATTAAATCAAAGTTCGCATACACGAGTAAAAGTACTTGTGTTTTTCTTTTTCTGGTGACATCTCATCAAAAAAACCGGTGAAAGAAAACTTGATTTATGAAAGCTCGCCAAGCTACTCCACCTACACCGGAAGACCTCGCCTTGTGTGATTGTTCTGCGTGAAATCATGCACATCAGTAATTAGTCAAACGCTGGAACCTGGCACGATGGCAGGTGCGGAATATGTTTTATTCCCTTGCGCTGTTCTACACTGCGCCGAGGTCAAAATGATTACCATGATTAATTCGTTACACTGCCCACATCAGCTGTGCTACAGCTCACTCCACGTCTGCTGTCCACCGACGGTCACCACTGTTCCGTTTCGTACTCGTGGGCAGTGATTTGTGCAAAATTCACCCCCGGCACCATACGCACCAAACGCATGCTAAGTTTTCCCATTGGACCAACGCCACGCGGAAGAAACGTACCCTGTTTTTGCCACCCCGATCCACCGAAAACGAAGATAAATGGTAGTGATTATTCCATTTATCACCAGCACGGAATCTTTCACATCGGCTTCAACTCGTTCTGCCGGAATAACAGCCGGGATTGTTCAAAGCCCCACGAACGGAAGTGCTCCAGCAAAGCCTCATCTTCCGAACTGCCGGAGAAGAGAAGCCAAACACACACAAAAAATGTACAACCACGGTTTGCACGTTACGAAGCAACAAATGTGCTGCGGCTCGCGCGAAAAAGATATTCGACACCATTTTTCCTTCGCTTTCCGGCACCGGAAAGCATTCCGCTCGGTGGGCACAGCTTGCCCTTGGAACGGTGAGAATCAGCCAGAAAAAAAATGCAACACAAAACAGGGAACAAGCCTACGCCACGTTCAGCCGGCACGCTCACCGACACACTCAATGGTTCGCTTTTGGAGCAGTTCGTTTAGTTAATTAGCTTAAAATGGTCGCTTCATCAGCAAATGGATTCGGGCGAATTTTGTACGCCCTCATTACGGGGCGCACTTTGCAAACGAAATACTCACCGCGGACCATTCGTCACTGGAACATGTTTCGGTGCGCCTAAAGGTATGCACAGCCACAGCCGGCATGAGTTGACTAGCGCGTGTACCGCTGCATGCTACATCGTAAATTATGTTAAGCAGAAAGCACAAATTACAACCAATTCATGGATTGGTCAAGTAATAAACTCATTTGCAAAACTCACTAAGTTGTTCAGAGAATCCAACTTACCCCGGCAAGCGAAAGCTGTCCACAACACAATGTTTACTGATTACATAGTGATGTAGCGGTTCCACTACAAATGGTTTTCTGTGCATCGAAACCGGCCAGCTCAGCTACCCTTATCAACAGCATTTATTTTATTATCCAATCAACGTCTAATAAATCTTTATTTGTGGTACCATTTGGGGAACATTCACGATCGAATACGTAAACCGAATTAAGGCATGCACAGATTATCCCTCGTCAAGCGCTCGTCGATACAAATCCCCAAATGGTCCTAATTCGTCGTTTTCTATATCTGCATGGTTGAAATAGCGTCCTGGTGTTTTACATGATTTATGTCTTTTTCATCATTTCAATTTTTTAGCCTGTTTTTATGTTTGTAGCAACAAAAAAAACGAAGTGAAACGATTCATCACAAGCGGGGCTACGGGCTAACAAAACACACAACAGAAGAAGACACACTCCAACAAAGAACATGTTAGAGATGATCTTATTTAACATACGAATCATGCTAAACAAATTGCATTACTTCAGGCGTTTCCAGATAAAAACCATCCACTGTACTACCTATGCATGGGAAAACGCCTGAATGTATGTGATTTGTGTCACATAATCTGCCCTCTAGATAGTGTAGCTGCCGCTGCTGTCTCTTGCAGTATCATTGCCCACTTGGTACACAACAAAAATTGCCTAACAACAAGCAATCTAAATGAATTGCGAGAAAAATGTACAAAAATACACGTCGCGATACAGCAACAAATTACACACGACACAGGCACAATTAGCACGGATAGAATAAAAAAAAACAGAACGTTTGCTTCATACCAAGAAACAATCAAAGCTCAAATATAAACTTCCACCATCACTTCATGTATTCAACCTTCGCTAATGAAATGCTTCCCTTCCCCTACACGTGGCGTACCCCGCCAACGCTTCTTGGTCACCCCACCCTCTACTAGATGCCGCCTCAGCGTACATAGGCAAAGCGGGCGGCAAAATGGCACAGCTTTTATAACGAACAGCTTTCGCGCTAATCCCTGCACGATTGTACGCGTCACGCCGTCCCGCACCCGTCTCGCCGCATGCCGCAGCGACGATCAACGCACCCACCAACCCACCCGGCAGGAAAGGATGCAAAACCTTCGCACGGACACCGCGCCGGTCCCACACGTGTGTGTGTGTGTGTCACATGCGCCTTCCGGTGGATACCGAACGTAAACAAAGCAAACTTGTACACACACACTCTCTCTCTCTCTCACTCACTCTCTCGACACCGTCGCCTATTGCTGAATAATAGCCGAACCGATGAAGCGATCTCGTGCTGCTCAGAACAAAAAAAAGCAACAATCTGACTCAAACAACAGCAACACGGTCCCACACATCCACATCCACGCTCTAATGAAACGTCTATTGCATTTTCTCCCGAAGGACCTTTTCATAGTGTCCCGTCCACCGTTTGTTGGACAGCNGTCACATGCGCCTTCCGGTGGATACCGAACGTAAACAAAGCAAACTTGTACACACACACTCTCTCTCTCTCTCACTCACTCTCTCGACACCGTCGCCTATTGCTGAATAATAGCCGAACCGATGAAGCGATCTCGTGCTGCTCAGAACAAAAAAAAGCAACAATCTGACTCAAACAACAGCAACACGGTCCCACACATCCACATCCACGCTCTAATGAAACGTCTATTGCATTTTCTCCCGAAGGACCTTTTCATAGTGTCCCGTCCACCGTTTGTTGGACAGCATTATATACCCGCTAAACATAATTGCTCACAGTGCGGTCATCTTACCGGTTATACCCTTTTGGTTACACGAGCAAACAAGCATGTAGATAATAAAAAGCCCTAAAAACTCTCATTACTCTAACGCTTGTCAAGTTGTGCACCGGTTATAAAATGATGCCTTCGAGCAGAGAAGAAAGTCGGCGATGCAATCCCCGCCACTGACCGTAAAGAAAGAGGGAGATGCAAAAAAATGGGGATGCTTCGGTTCGGTTTCGGTTGCAATTTCGCTTTTCCCAGCGCCTAGCAATGGTTCGTGGAGAAGTATTTCATATCCATTCGGTGTCGTAATATCTAGAAGAGTGAACTAAAACTCTTTTTTCTTATTGTCATATTGTGTCCTCTTTTGTCGCTGATATTGTCGCTATCCCACTAAGTTTAGTAGTCGTGTGCTATTTTGTGTGTATTTTTCAGTTACTTCTAAGATTTGCTTTATGTTTTGCGTACGTTTCGCCAAAAATCCGGTTTATTAAGTATATTTCTATTTTTCTCTGTTTTTTATTTCCTCTCTTTTCTGATGTTGTGAGATTTTACTGGATACATGTTTTATCTGATACTACAAATAATTTTGAATATTGTTTATGTGTAATTGTCATCTTGCCTTTGCTTACTAAAATTTGTTGTTTCTTAATTTAATGTTTTCACTTATATTCACGTTCATTTTCTTTCACTTATCAGGATTTCATTTACCATATTAATTAGCTTTATTGTGCGCTTTTCTATAACATTCCTTTAATATATTAGCTCTTTGAACTTTTATTTCTCATCTTTTATTAATTTCTAAAATGCACTACATAACTTTCATAACTTTTTGTAGTCGAATAATTATTTCTTACTGTTCAAACATGTTCTCCATCATTTTTTCATGTATTAGTCTCCATCTCTTGGTGTCCTATTATTGTGCTGATGTCGTACTAAGATCTTCCCTGTGCGTTTCGATCGATGTGTAGCTAGCAACCTTCAGTATCGCATTTGTGTTTACTGTCGCTACAAGAAATGTGTTTTTAAATATTCATATTCCATCTAACCGTATCAAAGCTCTCGGGCAGCGCTCATTTGCTTCATCTTACGCTTACCGATAACTTTGCCCTTTTTCGCCGGCCCCAGAACCTGTCAACGGCAGAACCACGTAGCCCGTTTGCGTCATTCCGTGTACCGTGCCTCATTGATTCGTCGAACCGAATCAAGCTCCATTAAATGATGCAATTCCACTTTCTGCAACAACCGTCCCACGCGGCATTCGAATCATAGTTTTCGTTGCAAAACAGCGTCGGGTGGAAAAGATCGCCCATAACCATTCGAATCAATGGCGGCACTCGATCGAAGGCAGCCCGTCAAGCGGATGGTTCGACATTACCGAACGACGTCCACCGGTCGATGTGTGTTGCCCACTGGAAAGGGTTTCTGCTAACGAGCGCGCTAACTCCCGCTGCTCGATTGTAACTCAGATGGTTTTTTTTTTATGTGTCACATTCAACCCTTGAGCACGTGTCGTGCTTTCAATAAACGATCGACGAACCAAAGTTTTTATTACCGGGTGGACGGAGGGTGCGAAATAGTGCTCCCGTAAGAACGAGTTTTCACTGTGGTTGGATGTGAAAATGGATGAACGTTTTGCTCGACCAGCTGGATAGCGTTTATCGACTGTTAGCGTGGACCATGCGAATAATCTTCGGGAAATCTTTCGAACGGATCGCAAAACAGCTTTACTATTTGTGGGGAAAGTTTTCCGTAAGGGTTTGGGTGTAGTATAAGAAGGAAATTCTTTGTTTTGCTTTCCACACAAAGCATAAGGCTTTGTTGATTCTGTTTAGATGCCTAAAGTTTATGGTCGCCGGACAAGGTGCCCCGAATTTTATGCTCACTATTTTGAATACATGCCATTTGGCTTGGAAACATTCAACGAAAATGGGGAAAATTTCTTATACTATTTTACATAAAACATGTTGCAACATGAAATTAAATGCATTCGTGGGTCCTCAACTCAAACAGCTTTCCTTGTCAGTCCTTCCCATTCTTTTGTTAGCATAATATGTCATAAAATGTTAATCATGTTTAGCTCCCTATTGATGGATCATACAATATCCCACGGAACATTTTATTGCCTTAACATTAGTTTTGAACCACCGTTCCATCTTCGTTGACCTTACGCGAGATGATGTGCCGGAGCAATCGTTTCCTTCCTTTTTTTGTTTCCGCGCGTGTGTGAAAGCAAACACCCATCAGCTTCAGCCTTCCGATGGATGCAAAAACATACAAACTCATCGGCCCCTTTTATGGCTTTGCCGCAGCACGCTGCTGCAGTAGTCGTAAAGCATGGTACAGAAGGCAAACAGACAAACTTCAGTCCACAGGTTTTCCCCCTGCTCTTCGGCTGGTTCATGTCCAGATAAAATTGTCTGCTGTCTGCTGATAAAATTCCATTCTACAAAACGTGCTCCTGGACATTCAACTGAAGCAGCGGTTCAAAAAAAAAAAGTGTTCAAAAAACTCCGAAAAGGCAAAGCTTCCCTAATGCAGTGGCAGCGTACGAGTATCGCGCATAAGCACAATGCTTCTTCCTTTCAAGCCCCAATTTTCCGTACAATGTCGTACATACAAAAAGAAAAACATCTCTTCGTACCAAAGTGAAGAATCGCTGCGGTTAGTTCTTGTCCCGGGAACCAGGAGTGCAGGAAAAACCAAGGGAAGGTACAAAAATTCCCACCTCGTTAGTTTGCATTGCATTTCGGATGAAGCGTCGTGCTGGCGTGACTTTCTTCGTACAATGTTAATCCACCACCATTACGAGGAAATCCGGCAAGCGAATGGTACATCCGGTGGCACAAACACACACACATACACTCTCAGCCTGCGATCACTTTTGCGGTGAAACCGTAACCGGATGTGAAATGTGAAAATGACCCCCCCCCCCCCAACCCCCTCTCCCACTAAAAAAAAAAGAAACGGAAAACACCCGAAACTGTTGCAACTGCAACGTTAAGCCGCCAAAAAGGGCGTGTGCAAAAAACCTCCACCGGTGTCAATGATTGTTGTCGTGCCGTATATAATGTGTATGTATATATTTTGCATAAGCTCAGGCTGATTGCTTTGTAGTCGTGTGCTGCCGATTGCCGGAACCGTGGCAGTTCCGGACTCGTTCGCAAACGATCTCGCCACCGAGCACTCGAGCGGAAAGCTTGCTGTTAGCTACAATTTGAAACCTGATTTCTGCGCTCACACAAACACACAAATTGCGCGGTTAAAAAAAAAACAAGGTGCACAAACTTGCACAAGAATAGGATTATAGTTTGTCGCCATAATTTGTGGTTCCGCACGACCCAAAACGCGTCGCGGTGGCGGTGCGTTTCTGGTTTGTTTGTACTGTAAGCACCGGTATGGTTCTTGAGACCGTGCGGTTAAGTGGTGTGTGAGCCTGTGCCGAACTTTAGCCAGTGCAACATGTTTTCCAAACATGTTTTCCAAACGGCCCCTGGGGTAAACATACGCAAGGTGGTACGAATATGCCCCTACCGATCCACACACCCGAATGCTGGCGATGTTTTATGAATGGGCAGAAATTAGATATCCACCGTGCCGGTCCCTAAAGACCGGCTCTTTCAACAAACCGACAGTCTTTTACAGCATCCGAACCATAACTTCCTTTTGGTGCTTTAAAATTTTGGTTTGCCTTCGCAGTAGATTTAACTTTTTCTTATGAATATGCGTCCAAATTCTTAAAACATCCTTTTCTACCGACCTATTTCGCAAGTTTTTTTTCTAACTTCCCAACCATACCATGTAAGGGATTTCACAGTGTGTATTTTTCAGCAAAAGTTTTCCTTTGTTCCCACTACAGTCAACAATTGAATTCCGATTTGCCAAACAATCAGAACCCCATTTCCAACACAGAACAGCCGTCCACCGTGGTCTGTCCTTCTTGGACAGCGGTTGGAATGCGCTGCCTGTCAGGTGTGGAAATTCCACTCTTATCCTATTACGACGGTACAGGTGGGGGTTTGCTTTTCTTCTCATTCGGGGAAACACACGTCCCGTTCCGCTCTTCACACAAGAAGTCAAACCACAGAAATGCCAACAGCCACAAGGGCGGTTTTGTGGCTTTATGTGGCCAACATCGTTTCTTACACTTACTTTTAAGTTTTTCTAAATTCCCACGCTTTTCCTTGTTTATTGTTTGTTCTTCTTGTTTGTTGTTTTCCATCTGTCACTTTAATTTAAATGTTTCTTTATTTGTTTTTCACACAAACTTATTCATGTTTTAACGCCATATTTTTCTATTGTCTTTTGTTCTGTTTGTTTAACTGGTTTTTTAAAAAGATTTCATCTTTAACATTACATTGTATGGTGTTTTTAATAAGTTTTATTTTTTTTACTTATTTCTTTTTATTTTCTTATTACTCCAGTTGAGGTTTGGTTAATGTTACTTTAGTTTCTTTTAATTTGTGAAGTATTTAAGATTTACTTAACCTTTCTCGAATATTGTTTAATGTTTTGTTAAGTCTGATATGAAAACTATTATTTTTGTTACTAAATTAACTCTAAGATAAAAATTTAATTTTAGTTCAAAAATCATTCATATTTAATTAGCACACAAAACACATTCAAATCCATTAAAAAACTAGTAACTTCCATCGCTTTACTAACCCTGACACAGGCAATCAGTAACCGTCTGTAGCACAACCGTTTAATGGAATAGAATCGGTTCCAAATTTCGCTTCATTATTTGCCCTTAACTTTGCTCAATTGTGCTACCCCGCCCACGTCCACACCGCGTCACCATGACAGTTTCACTCCATCTGGGTGGAAAATCGTAATGCCAACGGCAAATAAACTCACGTCTCGTAAAAGTAACCATGTTCGTACAAGTGTCACATCGCTTAGCCATATCACGGAATTGGCGATAAACGGATGGACCCCAACTATTTTCGGATAACTTTCGGCATCCCTTCTCCCCAGGGGAGTTTGCATGGTGGAGGAGGAAAAGATGGTGACCTCACTTGCCCTGGTGTACATGAAAGACGGTACAGCCGGTTATTGAATTAGTATCCTTGCCACTCGGCAACGGCGCCGAGCGTTTCGTTTCATTGGCGAACGCCAAACGGTGGATGGTGGACCCTGCCAAAGATACATGCATTGCCCACCAGCCCTGGGAAAATATCCTTCCCCTCCCCCCTTCCCATCACCCCACCCCGGTGCTGTTTGCCAGCTACCTTCGACCGCGTGCGGCAGTTAACGAAGTTATGCGCTCTGCTGGAAACTCAATCAACACGCACGTCAAACTGATACGGGTTTTCCCGAGCTGACTGTGCGAATGAAATCCGCTGCGACAGTTTTGCTCCCCTTTTTTTTCGTCTTAAGCATCCTTCGACGACTGCTCGTGGCATTTCGCTCAGCATAAAGTTTGTTGTTGTTGCTTTCTTCCTGACTTCCTTTTTTTCTTTCGTCACTCATCTCCCAATATTTGGACGGTTTTAGTTGCCATACACACGCGAAGGAAAACTAGTTTATTCTATTCATTCTGCAGATCGCTTTTCTTGCTGCACTTTTTCTCTTCGCGCGCCAATGAATATTCATGAGGTTAGGCAAAATCTTCACGGTCCAAAATTGCGGACCATTGCTGCGGCCGTCATGGTCAAAGGTCACCAGGAGAGCCATACACATTATGCTGCGCTCGTTGGCCCTTGCCGCACCAAGGCCAACGGCCAACAGTAATCCGTCCCCACTGGGCAAGAGCGTTGGGGATGCATTACTTTTTTCTCTCTCTATGTGTGTGTTTGCTTGCGCTGCGCCATTCGGCAAATCAAACAAACGTTAGGAAAACTTTATTGCCCCGGTCACCCGGCGTACTGGGAGCGGCGCGCACGTTAATGGTGCGACGTTAAATGATGCTTACACTTTTGTTGGCGTCGCTGTTACATTTCTTATTACGTTGGGCAAGTTTTTCTTTCAGATTCATTTTTTGCTGCGTGAGATGCAACAAAAAAATAACGTTAAATAGTATTCCGCTTAGTTTGAGTTGAATGTTTTTTTCACCAAGTTTTTTTTATGTATTAACAGTGTCCAGCAATATAACTGCACGAACACTGTTTTTTTTTTTTTTGAGAATAAAAATGTTACAAAATTTAAATGTTTTGGGGCGGCCCGGTGGTGCATTTGGCAACGGCGCCAGTTCCTAACACGACCGGACCGGGTTCAAATCCCATTCGGACCGTCCCCCCGTAGCACGGTCTGACTAGCCTGCTAGGTGGTAAAATTAGTCTAATACGGCCTGTTCCGTTCTAACATACTAAAAAAAAAAAAGAAAAAATTTAAATGTTTTGTTTTATGCCGATGATTATGACGACTTATTTGCCGTATTGTCAGCTTTAAAAAAAAGCTTTTGTTCTTCAAATATGATTTTGTTCCTTGTAAGAAATTTAGATAAGTTCGATGTATTTTATACGATTTTAAGTATTGTTCATACCATACCATACCACGATATGTTTCTCATGATGATTCTAATCATGATCAACAATCATTATTATGGTTAATTAAATCATTTTATATGAACTCTCGCAACGAGTAAAATGGCTCGTAAACAATCAGTAACGTTCTTATGCGTACTGTACATTTGGACTGGCAAGTATTTCACTGTGCTGTGTTTACTACCAACATAATCGTATTTCAAAGTAATCACAAAAACGTCATTTTTGTTCGCTTTATTACAAACGTAAAAGCTTTAAATGGAAAAGTGTTTCGTCTTGCCACTAACGCGATGCCAGTACTAAGGAAATGTGGGAACATTTTCATACACAAAAAAGTATTTCTCCACCTACATATGGCAATAATATGTTAGCATCCACACTTTCCTTGTTAGTACGTCTTCATCAGGTGATCGATATTCCGCTCACAGACGTGCCGTAGAACAACGGCAGCATTCGCCGTTCTGATTTGCCGCGAAAGCTCTTTGTCAACAGTCGGTGAAATCGCTGCTAAAACAAACGGCACGTGACAAACACGAGATTGATCTTGGCTGCCTTCCGGGCGATGTCCGCCCGGCGGAAACCGAACCAGTATCACCGGCAGCCACGTGGGAGTTAAAATTATATTTACAGGCCGTGCCAAGCATTTATAACGAGGGTACCAACCCATGCCAATGTCAAGCAGCTGCGTTCATTTCCCACCAATACCGAGCTGTCCGCAGACAGTGCGAACTGCACGGGGATGAGCGTTTAATCGTCTCCTTTCGGGGTGAAACAAAGTGTCCACTGGGCTGTGCCTTCCATCGCACCCGGAAGGGCTTCTTATTTATGCAGTCGAAAATAAGATATTCTGGGACAATTTTTCCACGTCACCTTCTCACTCTTCGGCGCCGACCGGTTTTTGCTTTCTATCTGTGCCAATTTAAATTTCATCTAGGTGGATAACGGAACAGGTGTACCGATTGTTATGTAAATTAGGACAACACGGAAACATCCTGGCCAATCCTTCCTGCCTACGAATGCCCTTTGTTGCACCATCAAGGATCGTTGAACTTCTACCCGGAACGCTTTCCTACACCGTCGCTTCCTGCTGGAACATATGAAAATTTAAATCCATTGCCATAAGTCTTTTCCGTCGTGTACCGCACATACCTATCGTACGATACGTACGATGTGTGCGAAGGTGAAGCTTCGATTGTTCGATTCGGAATTAAACGATCGAATACGGGACGCAACCCCAGCGCGCCAATTATCGGTAATTGATGGTTGTACTTGTACGATTATCGGCTTTTCGCATGCCATCGTGCCGGCACAATCAAAACCATTTTCAATTTGTGGTATTATACAATTTTATTCCGGATCAGACTATTGATTGCATGTTTTTTTTTTCAACCAATTCATTTATTTTTTACTATTGAAAAAAGGAAAAGATTGTTAATACGTTAAAGACAAAATTGTTGTACAAGGAATCATGTGACGTATAACACTAATTACCATTTAAACACCAACATTTGGATTAACGCAATTGTAAGCCGTTCGCAACAACAGTGCGCCTAAATGTATGCAACGATGCTAACAGCATTACGCCGTTGAGATCATGTTAATGGGATATTAGCGTCTCATAAGCTCCACCCAACAGGTAATGACGTGCGATTGAAACTTTCCACTAATCGCATTCCCGTTTCGAAGCGTTGACGCATGAAGGGGTCATCCGGTTAGCAGCATTTTATGTCCATTTCACCACACAAACAAACTACACCCTCCCACCGAAACGGATGCAATTATTCACGATGATGAACCCGGACCGGTATGGTTTTTCGCATGCGTTTTCATCATCCATCTTCTGCATCGAAGGCGAATTTAGAACAGGTTGTGTTTCTGCTGCCCGCCAAAACCTAATCGGTTGTAGCGGGGCCCATAAATTTACCACCAAATGGGTTTAACCTTTGCTGCGTAATATTTGTGCTGGAAAACCACGCTTATAATATTGGTGCCACACCAGGCGGAAATTATAGCCACTAAGATCGACACCATATATCATCGGGATGTTCGAGTAGGTGATATTATATGAACCGGTTTGTGGTACGAATACATGTTTTCCTTTTTCTATCTATCTACCACTCTCTCTCTCTCTTTCCCTTTCTTTCTCTTTCTCCCTTTCTCTCTCTCCTTGTGCGTGTGTGTGTGTCACCTATAGAAAATGCACAAGGGAACTTTTTCAATAAATTCGTACCATATGCTCGTAGCAAACATATCATCATCGCCATTGCTTGCGCACTGGGTAACTCCGTTCTGCGTGTTTGTAAATCATGTCACGTACCGGAAGCTTATTCTAGCACAAATGTGTGTTATTTCACACATCTCGGGGAACTGTTTTAAAGCGCCCAGTGTGAGTGTTAAAAGTAAAAAAAAATTAAACACAAGCGAAAGAAAAACAAATCCTCATAACATATTTAAGCACTACAAGCACTTCCGGATCGATCGTACCCGGAACGGCTCCCGGTCCCGGTCGGGATTTCACGTACCACGGGCGGAGTAATTTATATCGATTCCAAGAGCTGCACTTTCGCGTACGGAAAGCAGCCGAACTTCCGCATTATGAGCACACAAGTGCAATACGTACACGGCACGAGCGATTTATTATTCTCGCCGGGCACGACTGAAAAATTCGCTTTTTTTTTCTCACGTTGTGATCGATAATGACGCGTAGTGAATAAATTTTAGACTATCGTCTATCGTCTAGCGGTCCCTCAAAGGTATTCAATAACTGCACCGTTGTCGTTTTCATGATGCGGACTTTTAAATTCTAAACATTTATTTAACAAAAAAAAAAGGACGATAAGGAAATTTTCCATTCGCCACCATGCGAAAGGATTAAACTTCCGGCCATTACTTCGTTATTACTTCGTGCAGCCAGGTGAAAAGCCATTTGCTTCACCGATCCCTCCTACCCTCCCTTCGAATGTATCTTATCCCTTTTTTGCCAACGGCTCCTTTACCACCCCCACAAAATCTTATCAAGAGCCTACCGACTCCGTAAATAAAGTCCGTAATCCTTTCCGCCCGAAATGTCTAGCCGGGGAAAAGTTTCCACGCGCCTAATTGAGCACCCAAGTACCCATTTTTCGTAGTGCCGCCGCCCAGCGACAATCGGATCGTTAAACTGTGAACCCACCGACGCGAGGGCCACCGGCCCCTCGAAATCCTTCAGCGTAATGGATCGTAAAATGTTTGGCGTTTTGGAGCAAAATTGAAAATAAAATATTATTTCGCCTTTGCAAACACGGAAAATTGTGAAGAAATTGGAAAGACGTGGGCACGCCAACAACCTAAAAAAAAAATGGCCGTTTAACATTTCGCCCCGGTTTGTGACGGAATTATTCACTTCAGCGAATCGACTCCATTGGCATTGGCGATAGCTTTTGCTGTAATCCTTTTTCCACACACCACGTTTCCGGTTCCGTCCCGGTTGGATGGATCATTGATGATTTGTTGTGTTGGGGGAAGCTGGCCATCTTTTAACCTAATCGCCTTTCCGTCACCGCACAGCACCGTCCGATAAGGTTGATGGTTCGGGCGAAAAACAACCTCGTCCGTCCCACCAACAGTGGGCGAACATTTATTTCGCACGTTTCCAGCGCTTTAAACTAGCCCACCGTCGAACGGCCGGGAACGGATTTCCCATCGACGGACAAATTTATGATCATTATTTATGATGTTTGCCTAGTTTTGCAAAACAGCCACCACCCGGCAGGCAACCCGGCAAACCAATAAATCATTAGCAATTTGTCAACCGGTCACACAGCACCACACAGTTTTAATGTGGGCTTCGACGCGCGTCGACAGCCGGGCTGGCAAATAAATTATCTTTCGATTCATTCTAAATTCAAATTAAAACCCATCGGACTGGACGCGTCGGAATGGGGCCGTATCACGGACTGTTGTTGACACTGGGTTCCGGGTTTCTGTGGGGCTCCGGTGGATGGCTATAAATATTCAAATCATTTTGAAACATTTTTCCGAAAACCCTCCTCTCTAGCAGGGGATCCCGAGACACGAGCCTCGAGGGTGGGTGGGTAGTTGATGAGTGGAATTTGCGATGCTTTTCTGACCTTTTAAGGTGTACGATACAAACTAATCAAACATGCCCGCTGCTTCCCATGTGTATGATCTATTTGATCTGGACTGTTCATTTTTGTTTTGTTCGAGCTGGACGTAACTCATAAATATGATTGCTTTTCAACAACAGCCGGCATGAGTGTGTTATTAATCATGACTGTCAGTTACAACAGTGTTGGATACATGTTTGAAGTTTGTAACTATGTTTCTCGTTATTAAATTACTACATACATACCTATCCTGTGCTACTCTTCAGGGGTATTGGAGGAGAACAGGACTCTACAGGAGTCCTGTAAATTGTTCGCAGTCTCTCAGTTTGTGCCTACCACGCCTTCTGTATGCATGTCACGAAAAACCTTACGAACTGGATCATCCAGAGCTTGTGAATGATATCGACTATCCCACCAGAATCTGGTTATTTTTTTTAGCTCTACGATAGTAAGTTCACTGTACAACTTATAGCGATCGATATGATACCAACTCCTCTATTATCTAAAAATCCGTCCTATCGTCTTCTTAAATATTGCCTAAGATGCTTCGTTACTATTGGACAAAGGTAAAGTTCATGTCTCAGAATTGCCTGTATAGTACTGGTTCTATACAAGTTCTATACAGAATCAGTCTAGATCGTAGGGACCAATTTGAGTTTTGCTTCGTTAATCTTTAACACGAGTATTGCCCTCGATCCTATGCTAAGCATCAGTTAGTTACGAAAGTTGTGAATATCTATGTCTTTAGCGTTTGCAAGGATCTGGTTTAACTTGTAGAAGATTGTCCTGATTACCCCTAAGTTGCGGATGGCATTCTCTATCCCTAAATTGATTGTCCTCTAAGAGTGGACAGGATAACTCATCTCCTTAACGCAAAATTATAATATAGTCCTGTAGAGTCTTCTATCCACCAGAACCAAAAAACTTCTTACAAGCCTGGCAAGTTTGACAGATATTCTAAAAGAGCTCGTTATATCGTTCATTTTCACACTGAGTATACGATGAGTTGAATGAGTAGAACTCTACCGTCTTTTCCAAGTTCTGAGTGAAGATCTGCTTAGTATGAAATCAACCTACTTCGGCATTCTCTGTGATAGTTTCCAACAATCTCTGCTACGAATTACTTAATCTTCAACTAACCAATATTTATGTAAACCTTTAATGATTAGTGGTTTCAATTACTCTCTCTACTTGGACATCTTTTGCAATAGCGTTTCAAAAACCCAAATTTATATCAAAATCAACGTCGCTCTCCAATATTTCGAGCATACCTCTGATCCTTCCTCCTTTGAACCTTGCAATGCTGCCTTTAATATTGCATCGTGTTCATCCCATTGTTCCTCCAGGCTACATCAAACCTGTCCATGGACCGACTAGCTACTTTCTTGTCGAAAAACCCAGTGCACTTTCTGATAAGAAACAGTCTGCTGCACCGGTACCAAAACCGACCCAAAACGTGAACGCTACGATTATTTATTATCTTACATCGGTCCATACACCGCACACTGCACACACACTTCCGAAACGGAAGCCAACTGGAGCAAACGTTGCCCCAGTTCTCCATTTATTTCCCCCGAGTGTACGGTTCACCTACCACTTTCTGGCGGTAAGATGTGTCTTTTTCGCTGCCCGCCTGATGAGACAGCACACCGAAAGCACACCGAAAATCCCCCGGGATCCGGTACATTGCCAATAAAGTTCAATCCCCACGACACGATCCCCGTCGTTACCGTGCCGCTGCCAGTCGATCCCGGCGAGAATTGGCAACAAGACATACTGACATTCTGAAACGGCGCGTCGTCGGTTCGTTTGTTCGTTGATCTTTTCGTCGTCGAAAGATGTTGGAAGGTGTCTCTTTTTTGTGTTAGGTAAACCGAAATTTGTGCTACTACTCTCCGATCCCGGCTTCAACTTTCCGATGGAGAATAAATTCATATCAAATCAGTTACCCTTTCCTGGGCAGGCCAAGCTTGTACATCCTCAGTCGAATGAGGCCATCTCGTACCTTTCATCCTGAGGATAATCCAACCCGGTGTCCCCGGCTTTAGAACGAACGGGAATGGGAATGAAAATTTATACCGAAAAACCTCAACCTTTGCTGCGTGCTGTGGTTGTTGTATGTGTATGTTTCAAATTTAAGCCCGTTACGCGCCGGAAATGGTTTCTTTAACGATATTAAGCGCTGTTGCTCTGTCCTTCCGATACGCTTTCCCACCCACTTTGCCCGCGCCGTCCTAACGATCGTTTTTATATGCTTTTTTGACTTTTCCCTTCTGGTACCATTCATCCCAATCAGCCATCACCNGGCGGTAAGATGTGTCTTTTTCGCTGCCCGCCTGATGAGACAGCACACCGAAAGCACACCGAAAATCCCCCGGGATCCGGTACATTGCCAATAAAGTTCAATCCCCACGATACGATCCCCGTCGTTACCGTGCCGCTGCCAGTCGGCAGCCCGGCGAGAATTGGCAACAAGACATACTGACATTCTGAAACGGCGCGTCGTCGGTTCGTTTGTTCGTTGATCTTTTCGTCGTCGAAAGATGTTGGAAGGTGTCTCTTTTTTGTGTTGGGTAAACCGAAATTTGTGCTACTACTCTTCCGATCCCGACTGCAACTTTCCGATGGAGAATAAATTCATATCAAATCAGTTACCCTTTCCTGGGCAGGCCAAGCTTGTACATCCTCAGTCGAATGAGGCCATCTCGTACCTTTCATCCTGAGGATAATCCAACCCGGTGTCCCCGGCTTTAGAACGAACGGGAATGGGAATGAAAATTTATACCGAAAAACCTCAACCTTTGCTGCGTGCTGTGGTTGTTGTATGTGTATGTTTCAAATTTAAGCCCGTTACGCGCCGGAAATGGTTTCTTTAACGATATTAAGCGCTGTTGCTCTGTCCTTCCGATACGCTTTCCCACCCACTTTGCCCGCGCCGTCCTAACGATCGTTTTTATATGCTTTTTTGACTTTTCCCTTCTGGTACCATTCATCCCAATCAGCCATCACCGGCAGGACGTTTGTGTCGTTCTACGAGTGTACGTACGAGTGTTAAGGATGTGTGTATTATTTCTTATTTTCTTCCACTTCTTTTCTCACTCTCTCTCTCTCCCTCTCTTTTCCACCATCACCTCACATTCGTTAATGCAATACAACGAACGTTTTTTTTTTTCAATTTCACCCCCAACCAAAAGGGAAAAATCCATCAAAATGGAATCGTTTTTGCAAGACACCGCACACCGTTAGCGAAACCGTTGCTCTTTTACACCTTCTTTACAACGTTTTATTGTTTCCACATTTGCCATCATCAACGGCGTATCATTTTGCAAACCACCTACTGAGACGTCTCGACCGATCGATACGATCGTTGCCCCATTTTTCTTCACTACCCTTATCAAACGTCCTCTGGTCGGGATAATTTAATCCCCAGCTTCATTTGGGAAGGCTGGCGTTTTCTTGACGTCATATCGTCTGCTTTAAAAAAAAATAAAACCCCAAACCCAATTCCATGGGTGCCCGATTGGGAGGAACGCTTCATAAAGCGTGTTTCATATCCGTTGTTCCCTTCGGTCATCCAGGGATTCCTGTTTCAAACTCGCACGCTCGCCCGCTCGAAGTCGGCATCTGATCCGTTCCGTCGCCCATGATTTTCTCTCTCTCCACAGAACAAACCAAACGGCGCATCTCGAATGCCATGAATCTGGTCAAAGTCAACACGAAGCTCTCGAGAGACTAGGACAGAAAAAGGGCCCCGGCTACTGTGGGCGCATAACCGAACCAAGCGCGTCCATCTCGTCCATCTCCGAGAGACTAACGGGGCAAAGCAATAAAAGTGAAACGGATTCACAAATTTAGCTGTAACGGTGGCCAAGCAAAACCCCCGAGATATCTTGCGAATCAACGAAAATAGATCGAATGTGATTGGGTTGGTTTTTATAGGACACGGAGCACCGGTCACATTTCTACTGAGCCGTGTACGTGTAAAAAAATGTGTTAAAAATATCATACATGAACGTACTCCACCAATCGCTGACGATGTCCTTCTGCCAGACGTGTTCGACTGGCGCACCTTCCGGGGAGGAAGCAAATGCCATTGGTCATCCCCGACTGTGTTACTGTCCTCGGTTAGCTATAGCCCCCCTGATTGTTGCTTCCCATGTTTCATATTTCCATTTGTTTTACGTTTTTGCGGATGAGCATCAGTTGATATTTTCCACCCCGTTCGAATGTTGTGTTCAATATTTTGTCAATGTTTCGCGCCTGTCCGTCCGATATTTGCTCCCATTCTCCCAGTGATTCTAGTGACTGTTGATCATGCTGTTCCGGTTCCGGTTTAAGAAATGTTATTACATGTTTGTTACTCTCCCTGTACACAACACCATCCCTCCTCCCTGATATCTTTAGCTCGTGTGTTCCAGTTCGGACTTTATCCTACTAGCAGATTCTTTAGAATAAACCTACCACTAATAGGCACGCAGAATGTGTTTCAATCGTTTTGTTGTTCGATTCAAAGAACATCAAACAATTTATTTAAACCTACATTAAAACAATCTTTAAATAGTGTTTCCGAGTTCGTAGTGTTCCGTAGTGCCCGTTCAACAATGTCCATGCAACCTCGTTACATTCTTTCTGCTCCGTTTAGCGTTATAAAGCCAAATCTAATATATTAACCATAAAGCAAACAGCATCGCGATTAAACTTTCCAGCTATCTAACGACCAGAACCGTACAGAACTTTGCACCCCTGGTTGATTATCCGTTGATTTATAGACACAAGCCACAAAACGAAACCAAATCTTCCCGTTTGCCCAAAAATGATCACCAAAACGCACCAATAGCACGCCATCCATCGTTTTGCTGCCACAAAAATAAAACAAGTTGTGTGACGTGCCGTGATTTAGTAGCTGGGAAAAGGGGAAACTTTTTGCACCAGTTTACCAGTTGAAAGGGACATTGTAAACAGGAACCAACTATTATCGTTTGGTCACGTGAATAGTGCAAATAATTCGCTTTGGGTTGGAAAAACCCAAAGGTTGGTTCTTATAGTGTTGTAAAAGAGATCACAAGAAACAAGTCATCACAAACTAAAGATCGTGTAGATAAATCTAAATTTTGTAAAAAGTATATATTTAAATTAAATTAAACTAAAAATCACGAATGGGATCCGACCATCTACCATAACGCCAAAGGTCCTTTCTCTTCATAACCCTGAAATGGACATCATCTTTTTTTTTGCATTTAATATCTAAGACATTTCATCTGCCTCACTAAACTTGGGTGACACTCCCCAATGGGCTGTACTGAATATATTATCAAAACTCCTTTGTTGAATTTCCGTACATTTTGCATGCACACTATCTCTTGTGATAGAGATAGCACCTGCTGGCAAGCGGCACAACGTTGCAGAATGTATTTCCTCACGCTCTTCCCCATTATGATCCCTGGTATGAACCATTCTCAACTGCAGGTGCAATGCAATTTTGGAACTTCCAGTAGGAACTTTCCAGAAATAGCCACCACACCAGCTTTCAACGGGTGTGTGTTTTTTACTGCTGCATTTTTCACACGAACCATCCTTAGGTGGTAGGTGAGCAAACATCCTTCAACGAAACTACCAACTGGTCAACTTTTTGGCATCGTTTATCACACCACGCGCAGAGGTCGAGATGAGGCGAAATGAAAAAAAAAGCACACACTCTTTCTCAACAAAAGAGTGAAGGGCAAAAGCTATTCACAACTAATTCTACCACCCATTATCTCACCGGGAAATGTTTTTCCTTCTTTTTTTTTTTTTTTGGTCGGTAAGCCACATCATCCAGCGCTGATGAAGCATCATTTTCCCGGTACAAACAGTGCGAAACTTTTGCTATGTAACATGCACACATGGTTACAGAACTCCCTTTTTTTCCACAAAACAAAATGGACGGACGAACACACATGCCCGGTTTTGTTCGCGCAAATCTCTCATCCAACCGACTGATAACGCAACCGTATGGAATGTTGTTTTATGCGAGCCTTTTTTTTTGTGCGCCAATTGACCCTCATCCGTTACAAAACTCCATCCTTCGTTGTTGGCAATGTGCTCTTAAAACAACAACAAAAAATAGCTCCATATTCCCCCGACGGAGTATCCTGCTTCATTCGGGATATTTTTCACTTTGCGAACGATCGCGATACACCGCGGCTGAAATGGTACAAGGTGGACGCTATAAACGGGCGCGTCCAAATATTGATTTTGCTGATATGTTCAGTTTTTTGGCCAAGTTTTGTTTACTTTCTTTTTTGGTTCTATTCTAACAATCTCGAACCCGAGTTCCGTGGTACCGTGTGTTAAATATTGAAGCAAAAATGGTACAAATTGGCAACACGAATCAAGCGATTTCAATTGTACAATCGTGTACATTCGTAACGCTTTCATTCTAGGACTCTTACATTATGTTGGCCTCCATGTGGCCCAAGCAAAGGTGCAAAAGCCCACCTAAGCTAATTCTAAACTCGCACACAAATCCTCACCAGACACTCAAATCCTGCGTAATTAAATTCGTTCACTCTGGCCAACTTCGGTGCGGTAATTTTGCGATGCATGTTGCCTGCCGGTGTGCCGGTTCCAGGGATTCGATCGAGCTTGAGTTTGGAGTTATTAGAGCTTACCAGCACACAAAATATATGTGCTGCGCTCTGATTTGCTGTGATTGATGTCGTGAGTTGATGCCAGGTTGAGAACCAACCCACCCGTCGGTGCGGGCATGTGCAAACTGGTGTGTGCGCCAAATTCCGGCCGTCGGGATTGCCGGGAATCCTAATGAATCATAGCGCATATAATGAAACCATATTTCTGATTTACTTCACCTCACTAAGTGGCTGCAATGCGTTCAGGGTAATTGTGCATCAAGCCACGCTCCTTCGCACACGGGGTTTCTGAGATTTCATGTCAATTTTTAATCGTTTCCATAAATAATCCTCACCCAGAGTGTTATAGCCGCCAGCTAGTAAATATTAACTACTGTCTCTTTAGATAGCAAAATGAATGTGTGTGTGTGTGTTGTGTGTGTTTAATGTCCATTGATAGTTTGATGTCATCGTCTGACTTCTTCTAGTGTAGTAAATCGAGTATTAGTGTTGTAGTCCTTAGATATATAATGGGTTGTCACACCTGACACTAGTGTGTATCTAGCTTTACCGTAACCATTTCCTCTCATCTCACATTTCTCGGTTGGCATAGAGATCCCTTCATTCTCCCTATAAATCACACCACACTCACGCTACCCTACAGAGAGTCATCACTTTGAAGCACGCGGACAACATCCACTTCATCTACATTCATCCACCTGAAGACACGCCATTGCGTCTGCTTAAAGATTAAAACAAATTATCTCCAATCTCCACCAGCCTAAGCTTCATCATAAATTAACTACACGCACTAGCGTTTTAGCCTCTGCCTGCGAACAAGCGTGCTTTTACTAATCGTGATACTCAAGCCAACACATTAACGCATCATTTTCTACCAAACGATCACCCCATTTTGGACTTTATGTCCTTATCCATTTCATGTTCCATTTCATAATGTGAAGAAAAGTTTCATATCATTATCACAACAAACGTTATCGTTTAGTGCGAATTGCATAAAATTAGAATTGAAGGTGCCTAAATGTATGCAATCAGCACGACAAATCATCTTCATAGGATTTTTATACCACCTTTTCTCATCGTTCCGCCGTAAATTTACATGTGTTAAGTTCAACAAAACATTTTCAGTCCACCTCAATCATTTCCAGTAAATAATTTTTTCCATGGTACTCTTTAAATAGCTCAATATTGTTTATGCCGATGTTTCGATGCGTTTGTCCGTATGTTTTTAACAAGTAATCATTGATGTTAGATTGATGAAAAAACCATCAATTCGTGTTCGAAATATCTACACAGCTCCCTTTTCAATGTAGATCCTTATCGTTGGGTGGTTAAGAAAGCAGACATTTCCTCAGTTGTGTCACTGTTACTGCTCCTTAGTGATTCGTTTGATGTTCCATGTTGGCATCCTTCTAACGGACCGTGTATCTTCTTCTCTCTATCTCTTCCACCAGTTACTGGCACTCCTACATGTCTCCTGCTCTCTTTCTTTCTCTCTTCTTACTGTCTCTCTAGCATCTGTTTTGATGGTTTATAATTGTTTGTAGCCATTTCAGGCATGTTGTTTTACCTTGTGTTTCCCGTGTTTCCCAGTCCGCCCTTGAATGGGTCATTCCGCTTGTCGCTAATGTTGTCACTGCTTGTCTGACCCGTACCAGGTCCGATCGGCGCAAGCATCGTCGCGATGTGCCCGAAAAACGTTGGCCTGCACACCAACCCAGCTCTGGCGATGTGTAAACCAACGTTCGAAGTACGACCGCCGAGTATCGTGCCCACACCGATGATGCTGGTTCCGCGCGATGTCAGCTACAAACCGACCGTCACCACACCGACAGCAAACAGTGCTACCGGACCGACCCTGGCAGCGCTCACCAATGCTACCAGCACCAACAACAACAGTACGACGGTCGCCAACAACAACAACAACAACAGCAGCAGCATCAATGCCGGGTCTGGTGCGAAAACGATCGCCAACAGTAACAGCCAGTGCAGCATCGTGAAAAGCACCAGCGGACAGCTGGCAAACTCGGTACGGAAGAGCAATGGTACCACCGCGAAGGAGACGGCCGAGGAGAAAAGTTTCCTTTGAGCGTTGGTTCGAGCGACCGTCGCGAATGCACCGAAACGCCCCGTAAAGTATGCAATCGCACAGCACACCGCCAACGGAATGCCAAACACCCGTACCATACGCAACCAAACGCCGGTACGCCATCGCGTAAGGAATGTAAATATTAGAATCAAAACTCGTTGTATATGATATTTGCCACCAAGCTGGCTGGATTGGTGTGATAGGTATGTAATGTTCTATTTCACCTTACCTGATCGAATAGCTCACAACCACCACCAGAATCACTCACAGCAAAATAAAAAAAAAAAGCTAATCCCAAGCTCCGAATGCAAGCATCGTGCATGTGTGTGTGTGTATGCGTGTGTGTAAGTGTGTTTATGTGTAAAATAATTGTAATTGCTGCTAAACCTCACTTGCGCTAGCCCATTATATTACCATCGTTCTAAAAGCTGATGGTACGGACGGTGGTTCAATTCTCAATTATGCCTTCACACTTCGGCAATGCCAACGGCACAGGCAATATGACACACGCCTAGTTTTAATCGAATCTGTATAAAATGTAAGTGATGCGCGTGTAAGAAAATAAATGTGAATATTTTACGCCGTACGCGCTCTCAATGCTCGATGCGCTCGTTAGTGCTTCGTTATTATGGTGCTTACAATTTCGTTTTTTTTTTACAATTTCTTGAGTGCGTTTTCACTCAACAGCAGCAGCAGCGGAGATGGGAGTTCTTGTACAACACAACACGCATCCACATGTTCTAAAAACGGTTTCTCTGAATCGAAATGAATTTTTGCTGTACATTTTCTACTCTCCTTTCTAGCTCTTATCCTAGCTATTCGGTTTTCCATTACCTACATCTAGCGACATGCGGTTTGGAAAATAAATAAATTAAGTTAAACTAAAACCTTAAAAGCTAAGCTTCACTCTTTAACGAGATTGTTTGAACGAAGCTCTAAACAAACAAACAAACAAACAACAACAAAAGCAAATTGCAAAATGTTAAGCAAAACAAACACAGAATCATAAGCGTTGAATGTGATAAAAGTAGATTTAAAATATAAAACAAAGGGAAAGGTAAATCCTGTGTGGCAAACAAACCATAACACAAAAAAATAACGACAACACAATCGATTGAAATGTAAAATTTAACTACTTGGCTAAGTAATGCAGCAAAAAAACAAAACAAAACAATCTATATAAGCTTGATTCTCTCACCAAGGGCAAGTGACAGTGTACTTCAAATGCAAATGCATTCAATTAATGTAAATCAAAACAGAAACCACAACAAGCTAAGCAAGTGAGAAAGGAAGGAGTAAATAAAACATTAAACTATCGCGTGCAACTGACAGGCGAAGGCTCAAACTTTTACTTACCGATTATCGCTGTTAAGAAAATTATGAAGCTTAACCGTAAACATGGAAGAAGGAAACGAAAATAAGAAAGAGAGAAAAAAAACGTGGAAAAACATAAGCGGCTGCTTTGCTGCAATTCAAAATGGAAGTGATAGAGCAAAAAACAACCCCATAACGCAAACACATTCAATGAAGTAGAAGGGAAAAAAATAAACAAATGAATAAGAGAATGGAAAATTTCATCCGATGACACTTTGCGAGAAGGAATTAATCGAAACAACAGCAGAAAACAACAACCAGCATGAAGAAGCAGCGAGCGTTTCCATTTATTGTTTTTCGCTCCCGTCTGAGAGATGAAAAGTGAACGAGAGAAGAAAAAATATGAATCGCCAAGCAAACAAAACATGACAAATGCAATTTTTATTCTGTTTGATTTGTTTTTATCTATTTATTTTTTCGTTTCGTTTTAATGTATTTACCTATTTCCGCCTCCTTCGGCATTCCCGGGTGGATGTTTATCCTTGTTGACTATAATCCGATTTATGCGTTCTTATCCTTATAGGAGGGTAGTAAAGAAGAGAAAAACCAATGCTCCATTTCCCACCTTGAGCTTTGTTTTGATGTTGGAAAGAAAGCATTTAGCTGTACATGAAATACGGTTATGATAATCTTTCCTTTCGCCACCTTCGTGCCGCACAGTTATCGTGAGGCGAAGTGCACGAAAGTGTTGAAGAATTATTCACACAACAACGACAGAAAAAGCAAAACCCGATACCGAAAATAAAAATAATTACCACCAAAGCTACGTGACAAAGTGGGATGTTTCTTGTACGCCAGTTTGGGTGTTTTTTTAATGAGAAATACTTCCATTTTTTCCACCGTTAAAATGTCTGACTTTCTGCGCGTTGTACGTTAATTGCTTGTAACTTCTTTCTTTTTTTCGAAACAAGGATATGAATCTTCTTTTACGGTCTGAAACACACTTGCCGAGAAGCTGTCTCGCTGGTTTTTTGGGACCATTTGCGTGTTCTTTAAAACAGATCCTTAAGCATATTCCTGTTTGTAAAACCGTCCGACCCGCGCGTTGTTCGTGTGCCGTTGGCTTACTTTTTTCGCCAAGATTTATGCCCCTCACTGTTATACGCTGGACGCTTCAATCTGTGCTTCCTGTACAATGGTACATTAAAATCGTACTACAATGAATTGTGCCTTGGCCCTCCCATGGCTGCCACTACCTTCCCCATGCCTGCCTGCTAAGGAGCCATCCTTAGCACTTCAAGTCCATCGTTGCAATCTTTTCACGGCCGAGGTCGAAGAGTGTGCTTTTTTTCTCCCTTTATTTTCCTGTGTCCAACTCTGATGCCTCCCCTACACCCACCCACCCTCTCCGCCGAAGAAAAAAAAGCCCTCCCCATCACGACTAACCGGAACAGCGCTCGCTGGAGGTAATAAAGTACGAGATTAAAATTTCATTCCGCACAAGAACAGCGTCGTGTACATTTTGGAAAATGCTGTTCCATTTCGTTCTGCAACGGACACGGCACAATCGCCGCAGCAACAACTAAAGTCCTTGAGCGAAGCAGCACCACCGGGACGGATGGAGCGTTGGCTCGTTGGAAAACTACATGGCACAAATTGCACTAGCGCACACTACCGTTGTGTTGTCTTTCCTTTTTTTTTTCCTTTTCCTGCACTCTTTTAGTATATTTTTGTGCTCGTTTCTCAAAAAAGCCATCCACCCGGTAGGCTCTCCACCCGGTGGTACAAAAGTTCATAAAGAAACCATTAAACTCAAGTCAATTGGAGAAAGTTATTCCCATTTGCTAAACCCGAACCCGGGGTCTCGGGATGGATCGCAACCGGTACGATGCTACCCCGATGGAATTAAAATCAGTACGATACGATACAGAACGGACCAAACGTTGGGGACGTTGGTTTTCCGCGCCAAGGCTACGAAAAGGCCGGCCCAGTACGAGAGTTGTCCAATTTTGTCGCACCGTGATTATGTTTTTTTTTGTTTTTTTTTTAGTTTGTGGAATGAATAACGTCCCGAATGAGAACATAACTGCGAAGAAATGTGAGCAATAATGTCAACGGTTCGGGTAGTACGATCAACTGGGGAATACAAACGGACGATCGTAACGAGTGTTTCAGCTTGATACGAACAGAAGGTTAATTAAAACATTTAAATTGCAATAGCTAATCTTTTGCTGAGTAATTGTTTAAATTGTAGAATACGTAAACTAAGCTTTGGAAACAGTAAGAAAGAAATACTCAACTCAACACCAACATTCCCCTACTTTTCTTCCATTTCTACTAAAGCAAATAATTTATACGAACCTTCGTAAACGAAGTTTTCCCGAACTCCATTTTAACCCCGTACCCGTGTTAACCGAGCCAAGGGAATCGTTTTTCAACCGCAAACACGAAATTGAATCAGAAAGCGCTCGCAATCGCCCCTTTCCTCACATATCGATACGACCTTTATGACAACGGAATGCTCTTAACCTACATAAACCGTCACAATCAATTGTTTCACAACCGGAGGGATGTTTTCTACCACAACCCAGCGTGTGTACGTGTGTATGCCATCGCTTTCGGTAAGGTAAAGTGATAGAAATTATGTTTTACGGCAACCCATCGCATAAAGCTCGGTTTTCCCATTTTTACCAACAGCGCACCGTTCCCAAAACCGTTCGCTCAAAGCCATATTTCGGCCTACATTAACTACGGGGAAGCATCATAAAATACTCGATGCTCTCAGCGATGCTAAAACAGTTCGTTTCGCGTGGTTTTTTTTTATCTATTTTATTATTGAATTACTTTTTCATGGGATCGTTTTATTGCACCATGTGACGAGCAGGATGGGATTGTGACGGAAGTTGTTATTAAGTCGTTAG
The DNA here is from genome assembly GCA_018908115.1 of Anopheles rivulorum. NCBI lineage: Eukaryota > Metazoa > Arthropoda > Insecta > Diptera > Culicidae > Anopheles > Anopheles rivulorum. The sequence continues at coordinate 15,642,692 of STHB01000003.1, forward strand.
GTGACATGTTCGTACCGCTTCAAGCTAAACATAAATCACAAACAGTAACAAAACAGCTCCATTGCGTCGATCAAATGATAAAGTCACCTCAAAGTATGCAATACCGCATTGCACATTCAGCCAGTATGTATGCAATTGGAGGAGTATTTCAGTTTAATAGAATGTTTTGACACATATTTTATGTGAACCTTATGATTTATTGCATATTTCTAAAATAAATAACTGGTTCTGTCATCTAAAGTAAACATTCATGTACATTACTAATTACATCTGAAAAAGTCCTCCTGAACCATTTCTTCGAGCAATTTCATTACATTACTTCAGCTTCATGCCCGATCGGGCGATGATGTGGAAATCTTTCTGGACGTATGTGTACTTTCGAGTCCATATGGATGTTGTTTGAGGAGGAAAAATGAACGAATGAAATGCTTTTTTCATTCCACAAAGTGAGTACAAGTGTACGCTGACTTATACCTGGAAAGCCGATGCTTCGTAACAAGCCGTACATCTTACCGCCTACAAGTTCGAATAACCTAATTCAACGCTTTCGTTCATGGCAAATAAATACGCTTCTCTCATTCACGCAGATACAACCTACTTTATACAGAGGAAGGCACTCTCTCCTCATCCACACGTTTCTTTGGACCTATCGATCTATCTTATCCTATCAACCTAACCACCGCATGGAATTTGATTGTACCGGATACACGCACCCAGATTGTCCTCTGGGCTGCCCCTATCGATACCTTCGCCGAAGTGAATACCTAGCCGAAACGGTGTTACGGAAGTTTCCACGCGGCATGGTGAAACACCCGGTGGGCACAGTGAGTTCCCACAGTGTACTGGCCGGCAGGTGGGCAGATCACCCATCCCAACGCCGATAAAATCCTCCACGATGCACGGTAACGTGATGCGGTCGAGACAGTTGATGCCCTCGAACTGACGCGCTTGCCAGTCGCGTCTCGACATTGCGCGACTCTTCCGCCGTTTCGGACCCTTCACCTTCACCTCGTCGTCGTCGTCGAAGATGCTGCGGGAGAAAAAGGATGGAAAGAAGCCATCGAAGAACCCACCACCACCGGATCCTTCATCATCGGCTGCTGGATCATCGGCGGCTACCTCGGGTTCCTCCTCGGCCGGGACGGGTTCATCGGCAGCTGGTTCCAAATCAGCCGCAGGCGCTTCTGGAGATGCCTCAACTATTGGATCACCGGCGATAGGAGATGGTTCCACGGGGATGTCCGCAGCCGGCGCAAGTGGATCATCCGCTAAAGATGGATCGAAGAAGGTTCCTGTTCCACCGATGGGTCCCGCCGGACTTCCTGATGGTACGATACCCCCGAGTGGACCTCCTCCCGCTCCCGCTCCTCCTCCTCCAAATGGTCCCTGTCCTCCAACACCTGGCAGACCGATACGGAACGACTGATCGTCGCACGGTTCATACGATACCGAGCACATCCCTTTCTCCTGCCGGATACACGCTCGATAGTTGTGGTTGGCCAGATAGCGTCCATTCTCCGCAAAGTTAAACGTCTGTATAAGACCCTCCGTACCGGTAAAGTACTGCATACAGCCACTCGGCGACCGTTGACTGAACGGAATCTGGGACACGCGGATCTCCCACAGCCGCTGAGCGAAGGAACGAGACGCAAAGTTCATCTCCAGCTCGATCTGCTCCTCGGCACGGCTCTTCGGGCTCAGGTCGTAGTACAGATGCTGACCCGAGTTTTGTCCGCACAAGTCAAACGGGCTGATGCCTCCTATTAACCGGAACAGATCTCCTTCACACACTCCCGTACGTCGATTCGGTTGACCCTACAGTCGGTACACGGGACAAGCTGTTAATGAACTCTCGCATCGAACTCCAAACCTCTCCCGAACTTACCAGCGCGAAATGGATGAAATCAAACTTTAACTGCGAAATGTCGGGATTCATCAGCTTTATCTTGAGCTTGCAGCTGCCAAGATCTTTCGGCACGATGCCGGGAAAGGCCGGTGACACAAAGTACGTAATGTTGTTCACTATCTCCTCGTCACAGGTGGCAACAACTGGTGGCAAACGGACAAACATTGAAATCAAGCTAGACAGCATCGTTTGATGGGCTGATACTTACACACACAGCACACTCCAAAGCCGAGTGCACACTGACCTCGGGCAGTTCCACCCTGTATGCGACACTCGTACACGTTCATGCACATGCCCGTCCGGCGGCCATCATCCGACAGGCACTCGTCATCTACCGGCACCGGCAGGAAGTTGAGCACTGGAGCAAACGAAGGAACGAGCAACACATAAGGTATCAAAATCCGGGGCCCTCCAGTTTTGTGGGTAGGGCGAACGTCGTTGTTTAACTATTCATGAGCAGCTCGTTTTTGAGTTGGCAAGGTAATGAAGATATGGCTCTCAATCTGCTTTACCCAACCGAACCCATCAAACGACGGGTCGATAGGAATGCAGTGAGGCTATTTATTTGCACATAAGATAGACCAAAAGGTGCAAAGCATGGAATGTATCCTATTTCTGGGCTTCTGGGGATGAAACTTTGGTTGTGGATGAGTGTGGAAAACGTCCAGCTCCAACCATGTAAAGCGTCTTAAAGGCGTATTAAACTGCAAAAGTAACACACGCGCTGACTCACAGTGTGCTGTCTACAGCACTTCATATGGCCAAAAAGTTGACCCAAAACTTTGCATCATATCCACATCCACAACGGTACTTAAATATTCTTCCCAAAATAAATGATCCCGCCCATCCGCTGTATCCTGCTTTAAATCGGCTTTTCTCACCCCGATCCGAACCATTATCTGCGCAACGTTCGCAACCCAAGCTTCTTACCGACGTCCCATTTACGATTACTTCAGCTTGCACCATGGATTATTCAGCACCCAATTAACCACGCCGCGCGTTTTTCCCAAGACGGTCCGATACGGCATCCGTTCGGAAAGGGTGGCCGTGTGCAAACAAGTGGGATACTTAGCACCATCTTCCAGCTCGCAGTTACCGTTTCATCATCGAAATCACCAAATACCGTCAGCGCTGGGTAACGTCGAGTAGGTGTCTAGAATGTGAACTTACGCCACTATCCTGCCGTCTATTGGTACAAGGCACACAGCCCAGACTTGACCCCGGGAAACCCGATGGTAAAGGCAGCAAACTTTGTCCACCCGTTTTTTGCTTCACTTGCTGCCTTCCCCGATCCGGCGTACCAGGGGTACGTGTTTAGCTTGTTCAACAGCTAGTAGTACACACTGACAGCATTACACAAGCGTATCTCCCAGCAAACCCACCACGACCACGATAGCTTCCAAGTGCAGTCTGCATCCGCACACGACCACGTCAGTAGCAGTGGGTGGGGATGGTGTATTTTTGTTATTGTTTTCATCCCCTCCCCTCCTCTCCCTCCCACACGTGCATTTTGGCCCAGGCAATAGAAACTGCACTATACTAGCGTAGTAAAGCGCATTACGGGTATAGTAAGGTCCTATCCTTAAGGAGTCTTCTGCCTTGCGCCATTCCTGCTCGTCGGTCGTTTGTTAATTTGGTGTCAGATCTGTTTAACCAACTACCAGCACCGGCTCGTCTAGCGTCCGTAGAAGGATATCAACGTCCTTAGCACGCGAAAGCAGATGCTGGCGGGCGATGAATATTCTACCCTGCCAATGCAAATCGTTGCCAATGTTGCACGAAGGCCCGTGGAAGGTTACGGATCTTCGTGTAAGTAATGATTTAACTTCCGGATGCATCCACTGCGTTGCTTTCACGATGGCTGCTGTAAGCTGTTGGCGAGCGTTAAGCGTATTTACTGCAGTTTGTATGTTGCATAAGTAGATGCAGTTCATTTATCGTCGCCCAAGATGAAACATTCTTGGGGAGAAAAGCAATTTTTCAAATTTGAGTAACTTTTTCCTCGTGATGTTATGCTCAAAAGTAGCTGCCAAATCGCTTCTTCTAGCTTTTATTCTTAATAGAATTTAATACTCAGTGAGCTTTCCTATAAACTTTTTTAATTCCGTTACTGATACATCGATCACTTTCAAGCATTTTACTTGAGTTCAAATATGGCGTACGAAACTGGCAAGTTGTTAGTGTTTGACGTTGTTTTATGATTTTTTAATCACAACAAAATAGTGAAGCAAGTATTGATTAATTTACTAGCAAAGCAAAGCTCTAATTTATTTGGTAATCCATGGGCTAAATAAGGACAAATAAGCAGTTGATATCCATTAGACAAGCTTGACTAATTGAAATGAATGATTTAAGATATATTAAAATTCTACTAATCTACTAACTAAGTTTACTTACAAATTTAGACAACAAATTCCGTTGGTAACTTGTTTAAAAACGAAGTCCTGCGAAGAAAACTGCTCGAATGGATAAATTTGCAAATCGCTGACGCACTGCGCTTCTTCCTAACTTCACATTCTAGCTGAGTCATAATAAACTATAGAACCTTTTTGAGGATTAGAACAATGTTTTTACTAAACTTCTTTCGAAGATATATGCATACAGCACTGAAAACATTAATTGTTCAACTGGAAGAGAATTGCAAAACATTGTTTTCTGTAAAATGCAATCCAGAAAGAGATAGTTAAGGAGATGATCTCATCTTAAGGCCTTCCACATCGAGAAGTTAGAAGTTACGGAAAGTCTTAAGATATGTATGATAATGTCATATCACCTTCCATTTCACACAGGAAACCTGTCGCAACAATCTGTAGCAATAATGAATCTAATATTCGCAGTTGCAATAGTTTAAAGGACCTTTCGAGATTTTGCAATAGTGAACCTTGTCAACTTTGTAATAGCCAGTCATAGTTAGTAATTGATTGCATCCTTAGAACAACACTGGATGACCTATTTCGTCAAGTTCTCTCTCTAATTTCCCCACATTAACGTACGTTGATGTAATAGATACTTAAACTGTAATTAAAATTGCTACCCTGCTAAGTATGCAGGCACAGTTTAAAGACTTTTTCATCCTTTTTCTACCATCTGATTAATTCGCGACCTTCGTGCGAACTTCCAGAACTTTCGTTTGAAGGTTGCAACTACGACTACTAAACCGGGAACCCAATGCCCATCCAGCACACGATCCGATCGATGCAATCACACTGCAATTATGTTGTTACACGAAACAAGTTCCGAACTCTTCCTCCTCCTCCTCCCATACCTCCCCTCTCACTCACTCCTTCCTCCAGCCTTTAAACCCTAAACGGAATCCGGTTTCCCCCCTATACCGTTGCACTTTCGCTCAACCCCGCAACCCGCACATCGTCCACGCAAATGACAAACCAGGCGGGCAAGAATCCCGCACCACACTCACATCGATCTGCGCAACAAAACAAAACAAAAACTTTCACTCCATACTGTTGTTAATTTACCTTTCGCGGAACGTCTTCGCGTTTGTGTGCCATCGGCCCGAAGCTGCTGGCTTGCGTCACCGTAGAAGGAAGCGACACCCGTCGGTTCACCGTAGCTGTACCGGCTACGACGTCTCGCACCGGAACCGGTCTCCGTACCATTCAGTCGGTTCGAAACTGGGTCAAAGGAAGTGTTCGACCTTGCCCCTGACCGTGCGTCCGGTCCGTCCGTCGATGGTAAACCCCAAATATCGTACGTCTTCATCGATGGCCAGGATTTGGCAGCGAGCGAAGGTGCCCCATCGCAACCGGGTGGTCCTACCGCGAAGCCTAAAAGCACCCAAAGCAAAGGAAGAGTTGACCTCAAACCGGTGGAAGTCCTTTTTCTTCGCTTGCGCGTCGTAGCGCTTCCAGCGGTCGACGTTTGTGGTGTGATCATGCTGACGGTGCGCTTGCGATTTTCTTCAGCGTTGTGTACGGTGACCAAAGAATGAATCGCCTTGGGATGTAAATTTTACGCCGCCTACACTACCAATTCGTCCAGCCCATTTAGGACAATTCTTGGTTGCGTTTCGAGTGTTTTCATTTGTACCGTAGGAGTCACAGCACCGTTTCGCCTCTTGTTTTTTGCTAATTAGAACTTATGATCATAAAACGGGAACTGACGACTGTAAACTTGGAACCTTTTGAGAACTGTTCACTACACCCACGGACCTAACGAGAAAGAACGGAACTTTTGTAGGTCAGAGGAACATTTTCTTTTTCCTTATTACACTTTTAACTGTGGCAGCTAAACACTCTCGCACATAAGGGAACACATTTATTTTAGGGACATTATTTCCATACATTGACATTCATTAGGATTCAGTAGCTTTAATAATTGGATTTGTTTTTTAAAGGACCTTTCGCACATGAAAATCGCCGTTCGAACACTGTTTACGAAACACTCACACAAATGCAACAAATGATCGTTGGAAATTGTATTAAATTTCACCTTAATAAAAACCACACACTGCCAGTGGAACTTTTGACCTGCATTCCACCGGGTGTAGCGAAAACAATTTGCTTCGTTGCGCCTTGTGAAGGAAAGGAAAAATGTATCCTTATGTTTTGCACCCAACCGTCCCTACACACACACGCGCGCTGGAACGCTGTAACTCACACCGGATAGGCACACCGGTATAAGTGAATGCATAAATTATGGCACTTGCATGTGATGAAAATTTGCTCTGCGAGTCCTTTCCTTATCATGGCTTTCCCGACGCCCGGTCAGCCGCCCGCTGATGGGAAAATGTGGCCTGCCGGGGCGCGCCGCACGGCAATGGAGGCACAATTTTCAGCTCGTAAATTTTTACCAACGGCACAGTTCGTTGGAAGGTTTGTTGTTGTTTTAAAGGCGAGAACACGTTCTCGATTCTGTAACGATTTTTTTTGTTTTTGTTTTCGTTTTGCTTGCTTTTGAATGGAATTTTATTAAAATAAAACACGCTGACATGCGGGGACGGTCGTGTTGCTCTTGGTTGGTTTTCGATTAATTTTGGCCAAAGTAATTGCATTCAGATGGAAATTGGTTGATTAAAATGGATTTTACATGCGTTGGTTGGGATTCGCTTTGCGTGTGCGATCGTCGTGGTAACAAAGTTTGATGATCACTTGTTTATTCATTGCTAAATGCTTGTGGTTTTTCTTGTATATTGAACGCCTAAAAGTATGCAATTAGTAGTATTGTAGAGCTTTTTAGTTTATTAGTCTATTAGAAGGAACATTTTAGTTAATTTATGACTTTTTTTAATTTTTTTGAATCTCATTTCAATCACTTTCTAAAAATAGCTCTAGAAATATAATACTCTCTCGTCTCAATATACATAATTGCCAATATTCCGAAACGTTATTGATAAGTATAGCAAAAACATTTATTTACAATTACAAAACAATTGCATATTAACAGGCGCTTGCAGTCCTGTCCAGATGAATAGTACAGAAATTCCTTCCTTCCATTCGTAACAAGAAAGAATTCTCCTTCGACATCCTGTACAATTTATCGCCTATTAATTACACTTTCATCGACCTCCAATCAGTACAGCAGTGTGGCAATTATTTCAAGAAAGCATTAGACACGAAGCAAACTTTTGAATGAAACCACCATCCATCCCGCTGGTATATGTGTGTTTTGTGCGTTTTTATTTTTTACTCTTCCTTCTTGCTTCACGTAAAATTGTCACTTTCGTACGGTTCATTATTTCCCTACCGGCATCCCGGTCGTCATCTTGCCGGACCCGGACCAGGCAGGCGGTGTGCAACCCGGCACGCAAACCACGGACTTGTGGAAACAAACTTTCTCCAATTACTGTTTACGCGAACCGGGCCCCGGAGGTCTGTATGTGTGCATGGGCGAGAGTCTGTGTCGGGTCGGGTGTCCCGTGTACGTGTGCGAAGTTGGTCAGTTTGCTGCAAGCAAACTTGTAACCCACAAAAATAATGTCATTTTAATCACTAACCGCGCCCGCACTGATGCCAAGGTTACACACAGCCAGTCCATTGCTTTTTTGTTTGCGTGTTTGAGATCACGAAACTCATGAAGATGTCTCTGTTGGCCCGGTTGGATTGGTGTCTCTTGCTGGGGCATAGCTTTTCTCGTAATTCTTTTTTACTTTTACTACACTTTTTTAATTAACATTGTACATCTTACATCTTAAACATCTTCAAACACATTATATATCATCAAACGAAATGACTTATGCGCTTGGCTAATTATCTCACTAATTAATTGAACACCATTTTTCACAAAATAACTTTTTCACACGCTCATAAAAAATGCACGTCATAAACCGCCCCATTAACACCTTCATTCATTAGCTGAACGAGAGATATGCATCCGATGCAGTCGTTGCACACAGATCTTCACCACACCGTACCAGAAACGCACACTCGTTCGCACAAAACGTATCACGATCGACGATCGACCAGCGAACACACGTCTGCTCCAGACGATCACCAGAAGCGTACTCCCCAAAGCAACTGCTCGGACGAACGCTTTCATGCGCTAGCCATCTGCTTCATCTCGGAGAAAGAGATCTTTCCATTGCTTTGCATGAATCATGCTCCCCACTCTATCGCTGCACCGAGCCGCACGAGTCACGGGGAAGATTAAAGATCATTGCGGTTGCGGTAAGAGATTACTTTTTCTGGTGTAGCTGCAGGTTTTGCCCACCTCACGAGGCTCAAGGGGAAGGTCAACCGTGTATGCTCACTACCGTTTGCAGCTCGTTAGGAAAATATCGTCGAGAGGGCATTCGTTGCACGGTGGATGCGTTGGGCTGCAACTAAACAAACTTCTCGAAACCGATGAGTGAGATGTTCCAACAATGCTTCGAGTACTCCTCGAGATGATTTTGGAGTGCTCCATGTAATTGGATTTTAATAGCACTGAAGCGGTTGCTTTGATTGGGAAATTAATTAGTCAAACTTTAAGGAAAGATGTAGTGCAGTACAAAGCTAATCGATTTACCGTCTACTTACGAATTAATAGAGATATCATGCTTTAATTTCTGAATAAACAATAAAATGGATCTAATAATTCGGGAATATTTTTTTTCCTGGTCACTGCACCAAGATTGTTCAACAAAATGTTATTTCAAATTTTCGCAGTTTGTTTTCAATTTTGTTTTTAAATAATTTATTGATTTTGTAGTTCATTATTGTTTTGAAATAAAATCTGATTAAAAAATGGTTTTGTAATAATAACATTAATAATAGCAATAAAAAATCAACCTTTCAACAATTTGCTCATTCAGTGTTTGACGATCTTGCTGAAATTCTGTTCCTTCTGCTGCAAAATTTAAATCGTCTTACTGTATCGCCGTACTGTAAACATCTTTCTCATCTCGATCCACCCGAAATACTGTCCACACTGCAAATGATAAACGATAGCCATGCGTCACCATTTGATCGATCGGCGGAGGCGTCACACTGTCGTTAATCTTTTCCTTCCTTGCCATATTGGACCGTTTAATACACAAGACGGTTGTTTGAGCGGGCAGCAGAAAATAAAACAATACACATTCCGGCGCTCGCTCGTCGAAGGGAGAAACCATTAACGAACCCTTCGGCTGCGAGTCATCGACCTTTCCTGGTGTTTTCGTGCTTTTCTCTCCTGCCTTCCGCATTTGTTTCACGTTGGCGTTCCAGCGCGTGTGGGGAAGGTGTATTTTCAAGCGTTTACATGACCCACTTTTAATTTTGCTACAGTTTTTTCTTTCCAAAGGAAGAAAGCACATGAACCGAAATTTTGGCCGTCAATCTGTTCGGATGGTGTAAAGGGCAAATCGACCCACGAGCATGAAAGACACTGGCACAAAAAGGGAAGAAATAAAATAAAACGACACAGACACAAGTGAGCTTTTAAACAGAAACCGTAACCTATTGCTTACTTGTTACGATTGACTAAGACAACAAATTATACGTACACGTGCAAAAACAACGGAAATATCAAAAAAACAACACTCTTACAAAAAGAAACCGAAGCAATCACTAACACACACGTTAAAACGAGAGGAAAAAAACAACGAAACAAAACCCCACAGACCCACTAAACCACTAATCACCAGCATGATCGCGTGAGCACCGTCAAGAGAAGTATCTTCGTCCGATGTCTTCGCATTCGCGTACGAACGCCTTCAATTGCGTCTTTCTATGTTGCTTTTGCTTCTTCATCTTGCAGCGCAACCACCGCAGCGGTATGTAGTAATTTCACTTTTCTTTCAATTTCTGGTTTCCATCAACCCATCCATTGCGGTGGTAAGCAGCGACCGGCGCTGCCGGTGGAAAGTGTTTCCGATCCCACTGTTTACTTCGCTGCCAGCCAGCCACACACACATACACACACACGTGTTCCACCGGCTGCCGATGGGGAGGCAGCCCACTTCAAGTCTCTTAAACGAAAGTCAAGTGCCCGTGGCAGGCAAACACATGTGCCCAACAGTGTGTCGGGTGTGACACGTTTGATGAAATGATCTCGGCGCACTTCAAGGGGTCGTATGTCGCTGGCGGGTCGCCGTCGCTGTGCGAGTTTCCATCAATTTACCTTTCATCGCTTGGGCGGACTGGTGGTGTAGTGTGAAAACCATGATCCAGAACGGTATGTCACAAGGGTGAAGGAAGATGAGTTCGGAGGTCTTTTCCTGTTGAATTGCTATCATGAAGGAAACGAGCAGTAGATTTAAGAGTCCGCGTAGATAATGTTGTTAGTTGCGTGATGAATATATTATTCGTTTGAATTGTATCATCGCTTTATTATTACTTTATTTGCATTTAACAAACTATTTCCAATAACTCGTGTGGGGGTGGTGTTTGTTCAAAAAATAAATAAATAATTAATTTTTAAAATTGCTTGAAACGACTTTATGGATTGAAATTTTCTTGCAACGGCCATCGTTCTTCCGATTGCAGCACCATTATTTCATCTGTGGACAAACCACGAACTAGGCTCACACTGTGTAGCGCCACCTATGAGTGAAATTTAAAATTCCAAGACCATGGCGGTTGTTCTAATATGGCAGTTAGGACAACGGTCGCTTTTCCAACAAAAACAACAACAACAACGAAATTCAAAAATCTCGCTGAAATTTGAATTTTCAGACCCACGACCGTTAAAATTCGCAATTTGCGCGTTTGTGACAAATTTTGTTTAATCAGTTTTCTCTTATTTGGAGATAGTTTTACATCTACACCAGCCATAGACGAAATTAAATACCTTTTCTGCACGAAATCATCGTCTAAACCATACATCAGTATAGCATTTTGGTTAAAAAAGGACTCTTAATTCGACAATACATCCAGTCTGAGCTCAAATCCTGTCCGTGCTTCTCATACGCATACCTTTCAGTCAACCTTGAAGTGTTGCTCGTCATACCTAGTCATCTGTGAAGGACCTCTCTGGTAGTAACCTTTGTAGATCGGTTGAAGCGGGATGTGTTGTGATATGTTTAATAAGTAAAGACATTGATTCCCATTTACATTTTATGCCATAACAGTGTAAGCGTTTAATAAAAATGATAAAATAATATTCATAACTATACGGAAAAAATACACATATATACGTACGTATGTATAAGCCTGCACTTTCGAAAGCATACATAAAACAACACTAACAAAGAAATCATAATCGTAAAAGGTTCGCTTCAACCCATTTTGTTTCCCCTATCTATACATAGATTGCATTATTTGATTCTCATTTCCAAACCATTTATTTCGCGTCTGTTTGGCCTGTTTGATTTCTCACGAAAGCGAAAAGCGAACGCGACACCGAACGAGAATTAAAATAAGCTATCAATTAAACGAGCCGCTAAACGAGATAACACAAACACAGTTTACACAATGCTTCGAACAACACTTTCTACACGCCCTGCACAAGAGACCCTCGAGCGTCTGATAACGTGGTGGCCAGTGTACATTTAAAAAGGCATTGCCGCTTCGCATAACCGTCGATAAATATCTAAACACTAAAAAGCTTGTACAACGTGTGTCACACACAAAGACGAGGCCGGTGAAGAAGCAGGAGAAGCGAGAAAGAGAGCGAGAGCGCAAGGATCAAAGGATGTGAACGTACAAAAACTAAACAACCACAAGGCTGCTTGCTATCTGCTGCACGCTCCTTCATGTGTTCGATCATGTTGTGCGAGGAGAGTGGATTTTGCTTCGTACGCAAGATCGCCCTCGAAAGCACAACTCCAACCACACCATTCCATCCAGAATCAACCTGCCCTCGGTCTGCCTTTCAACCACTCTCCCATCCGGATTCCCTTGTTCCTTGTCTGCTTCCTTGTGTGTTGTCATTATAATTAATTTGTACATCGTCCTATTTGAAATGAGGAGTACGAGCGTTGCATCCAGTGAGCCTCGGAGTTGTAATAGCGGCGAGCGCTAACACGCAGGGAACACATCCCTAGCACGAGTCATAGCCTAGACGTGCTGATCGATACCGGTGTTGGGAGCGTCTTCAAGCTTGCGCCACACCACATTACACATCTCGCGCACCAGTGCCTTCTCGCCATCGTCCAGCTGATCCGGTGGTGTGTTGCCGATTCGTTCCCGTTCCAACTGTTCGCGTACCTCTAGCACTTGCAGCGCACGCACCACTGCCTCGGGTCGTCCGGAAATTGGATCGGCGGGCGTGGAAGTTGTCACCTGGCCCTGGCCGCCTCCGTTTGTGGTTGGAGCCGTCGTTGTCGCACTATTGTTCAGCACTACCGCCCGTTCCTCCTCTAGCTGCCGTATCCTCGTCTCGAGTGCCCGCACGTACTGAAGTGTTTGATCGCTTAAAGTCGATCGCATGTTTAGATCCTACGAAAAGAAGGGGAAAATCTTAGATCTCTTTTCCGAGGGGGGAGATACTTCGAGATATTCTTGAGAGACCAACTCACCATTCCATTACGTCCAAACTGTGCAATGTTGTGCAGGTTCTCGTCCGCATTCGTACTAGAGCTGCTTCCATCGCCATCGTCCCGCAGCGGTACAGCATTCGCCGAGTTGCCGCAGCTGCTGCAAACGACGGCCGTACGGCCACCCGTGTTGTTTCGCTCCTCGTCCAAATACAGGCAAAGCTCCTTCAGCTCCAGATTGTCACGGATCAGCTCCTGCTGCTTGTCATCCAGCTGTCTCAGTTTTGTCTACAACCGAAACGATTCCACCGGTCAGTATCGCTGGAAGTGCTCGTTCCATTTCGAGCCCCATCATTCCCGCAAACATACCTGATACGCGGAGACTTCCTGCCGCATAACGCTCGCCGTGTATCTGCCAAACCTTTGCCACTCCCTGGCCAGCTTGCGTCCCTTCTGCCGATCGTCGTCCAAGAAGCAGCAAAGATCGCGTAGCTCCTGATTGTCATCACTTAGCCGCTGATTAGCCTCTTTCAGTGCCCTCAGCTCTGCCAGCAGATTCTGTACGTTATTCAAACGAAATAATAACAAACGAGAAAGAGAGAGAGAGAGATATAAAAACGGAAATGGAATGAATAAACAATAAAACGCATGAAAACGGTTTCGAAATTTGTCCTTTTGCTGGCCTTTTTTATAGTTTCGCTGCAGACAATAAAAGAAGCCACCTCAATCAATGGTGGACTTAACCTACTTCGGGCGGTAGACATTAGGCAAACGTTTCTTGTCGTTTCTCTTACGAAACAAAACACAAACGACTACCACTGAGCTACATTTAACAGCAGGCTCATCCGGCCGGTCCACTCCACCGGTATGGACATCTTCACAATCTAACCATGCGTCACGTTTGCGTGCTGATACGCGCAAAAGCTCCAACCGTGGGGTTATTTGTTGGCAAAAATGGGTCCCCCTTGTACCGAAAGAATGTGTGAGTCGTGTTCGTGAAAAGTCACGTACGGTGAGACTAATTTACATTTCATTCTGTTGCTTCCATGCCAGTGCTTCACCGTGCGGGCCCAGTAATGTCTGGATCCACCACCCTGCAGCTAGTCCGCGGCAATTCAAACGACTTTTTTTCGGGTGATAATGATGGAATCTTTCCCTTTTTTTTATGTACACTTTGGCTGCTTCTCCCTTGTGGCTAGATAGTTTCCCTTTATCCACACCACACGGCAGGCCACGGCATGACGATAAAGACCAACCCCGTGAGGGCTTCTCTTTTTTTCGGGAAAGTACTGAGACTCAGCGCAGAAGACACACGATACGATCGAAGTTGGGCCAAAGTGTACAAGTGGTCATGATCGTGGGCATCTTTTGATGGCGCATCATGATCCATCATACTTGCCGACAAATCCTCACACACTCACTCACTCACACCTACACACACCCAGTGGAAGATGGAAAATCGTGTGCTTTCCAATTAGGAAATTTGCTCCCCCCGTAACACATGGCGCAGTTGTGATGGAGATATGAAGGAGATGGGAGGGAAGGTAACTTCGAACTCCCAAGAACGTAGGAAGGTATTCATACGGGATGGAAAATCTCTCCCCCACACACACACACAAGCGCGTATGAAACTGTCGGCAAAGATGCTTTCTTCCGATCTGCCTCCCGGCGGCGAAGATCCGAATTCACTCGCACATGCAGATTGTGTACCTCCACCGGGGCCGATCATTTTCTGGCTGTTGACCTTTCCCTGGAGTGGAGGGAAGGAAGGAAGAGGAATGGGGACGGTGAGCCGGGATGGGTGGTGGTACAATATGGAATGGGAAGATGGGAAGAAATGTGAGTCTATGGAGCGAACGAATCTCGGTTCGGGTTGACGGTGAAATTTCGCTGTGAAGAATGCGAGTTGAGAGAAAGCAGGAGCATTCCCTTTTTCGGGAGAAGATATCATGGTCATTTTGACTGTATAAAGTTTTCTAAGTATTCATTGTTATACCATCGAGCATAAATTTAGGCGTTCGAGTTCATAGAATATTGAACGCACAGAAATGATAGTATGAAGTAGTAAACACATAACATTCTCATGTGAAACCCCTACGTGATTTGTCCTGCAATAAAGCTTCACATATTGCTCGTAATACAAATGTTACTAAAGAAGTATTCATAATTTGATTTGATTAATGTAAATATTATTTTTAAATTAATACCCTTGAGAAAAAAAACCATCATCATAATAAATATACTTCTTTATGATAATTTCACTTCTAACAAAACGTGACAAATGGCTTACAGCACATCCATCCTTGACTGACTTTAATGTTGCGTCAAAACGTCGTAAGGTAAGCGAATAATTAAATTTCCTAATTAACAAAACACTACTAAGCTCGGCTAATGAGCCGATGCGCACAGCCATGGAACATATTCAACCACAACGCGTTGTCGCTAGCATACAAATCGCTTACACACGCTTTTAGCTGCATCCACCGAAAGAGTGGAGGCGTCTTAAATAATGCAAACATGTGTAAACGGTCAACTCGAGCCATATAACATCCGTCCAAAAACCTAGCGAACCGAAGCTCCTCCAAAATGCAGCTTTAAAGCTTGCGGTTGGGGTTTGGTATTAAATGACCCTGAAAAATGGGCTATCTAAAGTCTTTTTTTTCAAGAGGGTTGCAGCATATTTGTGCTTGTTTTATTGGCAGTGGCTTGTGGAGTTGAAAGCATTAAACTCTAGTGCATTGTTAATTAGGATGTCATTATTAAAAACGAATCACTTTGACGATTTTTGAATCGTAAAAACCATCTTTATGCTGCCATCCCGTGTACGTCGACGACTTCAACCGAAAATATGTACAAATGTGTATGTAGTTTTAAATGTTCCTGTCTAACAAGTTAATAATTACTCCAATAACACAGCTCGAATTACAAGTTCCCACCATAATGTGGGTCCGATCGGCGAATCTGGCGAATAAAAAACACTTGCCCGCTGGTCAAATGAGCTGGGAAAAATGTGATCCAATTCTTCGGATTGTTCTGCTTTCTGCCACAAAACCACAAATATACACCCTGCACAAACGAACGAGCGAATCGATCCCGATCCCACTAACACCGAACGCCGGTGGAATGTGCAAGAGAATGAGTGGAATTAATTTTTGCACAAAGCTCACCAGCTCATCGCATCATTGCGGCAAGCATTTGGCGGCATTCGCCATTCAGCGTTTCATTCAACATTCACCTGCGTGGAATGGTGCGGCAGCAGGCAAGATCGGCAATCAGGTTTATAGTGCTCACGCGAATGGAGTAATTTCCGCGCAGAAGGAATCCTGTCCCAGGAGGATTGGCTTAAATAGTAGAGGCGAATTAAAATGGAAGCAAAAGTGCAGCAATAATTTTCGCTCGGTTGGAATTTCGAGTTTAATTATCCTACCACACCACACCAGACGAGCCGAACCCCATCGTTGGGGAGGGTGGGAGGGGGGATGAAACTACACAACGGGATACACCAATGGGATGGATGGGCGAACGAAAGCCCAGGGGAGGAAAACGCGATCGATCGCGAGGTGCGATTTATGAAACGGTAAATAAAATGTTGCTTCCTTTTTAGAATGGGGGAAAAAACGACGAAAAACACACACACAGCAAATGCAAACATGCTAGAACAAACTTGAATAATGCCCCTGCGGGTTAAGTTCGATACCGTTTTTCCTTCGCGAGAGGGAAAGAAACCCAGGCAGGAAGTAACGAATTTATCTCATCTCATCTTTTTTTCTTTCTTTATCTCAACCCCCGTGAATGAGTGCTATTGCTTCGGTTTTCTTTATTTTCATTCACCACAAAATATGTTCATTCTGCCATGCTCTGCATTTTGTTTTCGGATATTTACTATCGATGAGATCGAACAAAAAACGCCACTCCAAAGGGATTGGGTGTGATGGGATGCATAACACAACCACCGTTCACTTTTGAATCAAAGGTGGGAGATTTTTTCCCACTTCGTTTGCTACTTTCTTGCTTTGTTGCACCGGATTGCATCTCCGCAGCCCTTTACATGTATTCAGTTGTAGGAAGAGCGACCCCGTGAGTGATTGAATTAAATTGCTTTTCGCTGTTCGAACCGGCCAGCAGTGACTTTCCATTATGTGATGCAGTTTCTTGTATTGCTTTCCGGAGAAGCACAAAAAAAGTAAACACACACAAAACCAAAGCTCTAATACCAAAGTGGAGACATTACAGTGCATGACGGCATAATAAAATATTTTTAAATTAATATTTAACTTGAGACAAGAAGTTGTATGTTTCAACAAAATACTATCATGATTATGACAGAAGAAAATAGATCAAGGACACGTACACAAGAATTTTTTAATTGCAAAAATATATCTGGTTGAAAATATCCAGTGAAGAAATTGTAATAATTGCGAAACATTGTTTCTCTTTCTTCTCTTTTCAAACATTCATCGTGCTCGTTTTTGTATGATTTACTCTTTGTTTCTACACTTTGGGATGCAATTTTGCCATTTGTAATAATTTGTAATTTGTAAATAGCCAGTTGTAACATTGCTTTTAATATTTCGTTAAGATTCTCCCAAAAAAAACAGAAAATGTATTGAAAAAATCAATTTTGAAACAATTTTACGTTGTAAAACAACGGAATAAACGGAATAAACAGAATAAATAATTTCAATGTAATTTCTTAATAAATTGTATGATTTTTCTATTTTCAATTATTAATCAATTTCATCTATTTATTTTCAACTTAGTATGAAGTTAATGGTGAAAACTTCATTAAAAATTGCATATTTAATACAATATTGCATTTATTCGCATCACTGTAAGACACACAATCAATCCACACCACGATCAAGCCCGATTCAAAGAAGCAAAACAAAAAAAAATGGGTAAATCTTTATGCTGCTTTGCGCTACGTTTTTGCTGCATGCTGCTGCACCTCTTTTTATTCCCACTTTACATTACGCCAAGGAATCTAATTTTCTCGCCACTCACATTTCAATCCATGGCACACACAACAGGAAAAAAAAATACAAAAAAAAGCAACACCACTCCTCACTAAGCTTTGAAACTCTCGCTCGGTGGAATGGAAACAACCCTTCCCCTGTGGTAGGTCAGCCAACCGACAGATTCATGCCAACAGATCCGAACAGAATGCTGCATCAATTGAAATTAATTTCATTGCCCCGGTGCGGTGCAGTATTTGTTCAAGACAAGTTTCGGACCCTCCCAACCCCATGTGTGTGTGTGTTTTTACGATCTATTTTTCCGCCTCGAACGACGGCCTAGCCTTCCGACAGCGGGCGACGGACTTTCCTCATCAGGGCGGCCCAACTAAATGCCAGAAATAATGCCACGAACAGTTGTCACGATTAGTGCGTTACTCGCACTCGTTGGGTAACTGCAATGCCCGAGAACCGGCCGTGAGCACGCAACACTAATGATCGAGTTCACACTTTGCCGCAAGAAATGTTACAAACCCCACCCATAATTATCCAACCGGGTGGTGCCCTAAAGCCTGAACACAAAAAAAAACCCACCCACCCAACCCACGAACACCAGGGGGGGTTGTGTGCCGGGGTAGCATTTATGAGCGATTTATTGAGCGATTGTAAATTATAATTTGTTAATTGCTGGCACCTTAGCACGAGGCGCTTTGCTATCCGATCAGCTCGATTTGATCTTTGGCATTGTGTTCCGCAGCACTCGGCTGTGTGAGAGTTCCTGTGAAGCATAAATCCCAAGCCAAATCAAACCGGTGACGGTGGTGATCGTAGTTTGCCGTACAAAGCGCGATCCCGAAAGGTGAAAATTGTTTTCCATTTACTGCTGCTAATGTTCCACTTGTGCAAGCAAACATAAAAGACCCTTTGAACGGGAAGCCATCGTCTAACTGTTTCGGACGTTCTATTCAGCTTCACCCAACCTTCGAAACCGTTCCCCAGCTCTCCGGTCACAATTTCCCAGTTGCTCTCGGGATCGCGTACCATTCCAAGCGTATTTTTCCTATTTGATTACCATCTCCAGCCTGCCACACTGCGTGGTCACCATTTGCGTTCATTTCTCTTTCTTTCACTCCAGTCGAACAAATGTGTTTTTGCCCGCTTCAATCAATCACTCTCCAGTGTGTCATCGTATTTCTTTCTTTCTTTCAGTTGTTTTTTTTTTGCCTTCTCAGCTCCAAACCTTCTCTATTTATTCTAGCTTTATTTCCCTCTCCTCAACTATTTCTTTCTTCTTCTGCTTTTCCCTTGCACAGCGTTCTCACATGGTGTCTCCGCTTGCAAATGATGCTTGGAAAGGAGGACAAAACAACACAGTCCGCTGGTGTGCGCGGTAAACACAAGTGTTGAAAATTTTTGTTTCTATAAACTGAAAACGGACTGGAATCCGTATAGCGGCACGAACCGCGGCGTGGCACGTGACAGGAAGGTAAGGCAGGGCAAACAAACAAACACGTAACCTATTTTCACTCCCTGTCGGATGGTCAAGTTTTTGTTGGGACTTCTTTTTTTCCTAACCACACCATTCCTCAGAACCACGCGAGACTATCGTAGGACCCATTTGCTGCTTCAAAACCCCATCTTGGACGTCCCTCGGGAGTCCCCGTCTTGCATCAACCGGCGCTTTACAACCGAAACCGTTCCATTTCTCTCTCGCGTAACAGCTGCTTGAACTGCTGGTTAAAATGACTTTTCACACCTCGTTTCTTCGTACGGGGTCGGTTCAACACGCGGCTTTAATTCGAACCATATGCGACCGAAGGAGAAGGTCCACCTTCTCAAGGGCTCAATTATCATGTTTAGTAGGGCCGCGTGTAAACAGCCCGAAATTCACATCTTAAAAGCGAGACAGAGCAGATACGAAGCTTNTCCCCGTCTTGCATCAACCGGCGCTTTACAACCGAAACCGTTCCATTTCTCTCTCGCGTAACAGCTGCTTGAACTGCTGGTTAAAATGACTTTTCACACCTCGTTTCTTCGTACGGGGTCGGTTCAACACGCGGCTTTAATTCGAACCATATGCGACCGAAGGAGAAGGTCCACCTTCTCAAGGGCTCAATTATCATGTTTAGTAGGGCCGCGTGTAAACAGCCCGAAATGAAGATTCACATCTTAAAAGCGAGACAGAGCAGATACGAAGCTTGGAGCTTTCAAGATCGAAAATTGACATGTTTATCGAACGATCAGGAATCCGATCAGAATATCCCTGAAAAACGCAGGGCTGGAAAGATCAAAGAATCGCTCTCCTGCCTGGATGGGTCCGTGCTACATCTTCACGGCCTTAAGCTGGCAAGCTACAAAGATGAGTGGTTGGTCGGTTGGTTGGAATTGATGATTATCTCTTGCTCGTGTTACACATAGCACATGCTCTCCCCGGTGCAGGATGACTCCGTAACATAAGACGATTGAGAAAAAACTCAAGTGTTACCCAAAACGGTACAGGCGCATCATTCTGGACAGTGGACGAGAAGCATCATGCAGGAGTGTCGAAATTGGGTCATTAGTTTGATTGTACATTCTATTTATGGCGTTTTATTTATCCTATCCCTTTTCCAACCGTATCAGCCGCACGATATGTTTCACGCCGCCTCGCTACTGGGTTTATGAGCAGTTTTTCGGGTGTGTTTCTTGTACACGGATGATGTGTTGTAATTGTAGATAAACAATTTAAAGGCCGGATCATCTTGAGCGCATGATGAAACTCTCAGTGTCTGGGATATAATTTTAGACACTTCTGGAGCTGCTACCAAGAAACGTTGGAACAATCAAACTGACGTCAGATACGGAATAAAGATACCATGCGACACTCACCAACATACCTCAATGAACTATCAACCTTCCGGAAATCTATTCGCGGCAGTTTCATTCCCTTACTGACTTTCCCAAGATGGATTGCCAGCTAAAGTTTCCCCGTGTGGCTTCGTCCGGCAAAATAATCACCTTCCATATCTTATAAACATATCATCCACGCAGCATAACAAACAACAACAAAAAAGCCCCTCTAATACTAACATCCTGAGCGGTGATCCTGCTTAAGCGAAACCACCCACTGCACGCCGAGCATACCCGTAGCGAATGCCAATACCCACGGTACCGCAAAACCATCGAACCATCCACCCCGGTTTGGGTCACCCCCTCCGCTTGACNGCTAAAGTTTCCCCGTGTGGCTTCGTCCGGCAAAATAATCACCTTCCATATCTTATAAACATATCATCCACGCAGCATAACAAACAACAACAAAAAAGCCCCTCTAATACTAACATCCTGAGCGGTGATCCTGCTTAAGCGAAACCACCCACTGCACGCCGAGCATACCCGTAGCGAATGCCAATACCCACGGTACCGCAAAACCATCGAACCATCCACCCCGGTTTGGGTCACCCCCTCCGCTTGACCCACTTCACAGCGTGCCGGTTGGGCTTCTGTGTTGGCTGTGTAACCGCTGATTAGCTCAAACCCGTCATAAACACCCCGGGACGACCGGATGGACGGGGCTGTCCTCCATCATCATCATCGAAGATGAAGAGATTAAAAGTCGTCCAACGGGTGCGGGAAACGGGTGCGACCCAAACCAAGCGAACCAGAAACCTGATGCGCCCGGTCCCGGTCCCATCCATCCGTGACCGATTCTCGGTGAACCAGTTTGTCGCATGTGTGCAGGGTTGCTGCTTGCCCGCTTGTCTCTGCACGGCCGAATCAATCAGCGCGATGCGCGGCTGCGAGTGTTGCGGTCTCATAAATCCAATCGTTCTTCCCCGGTAGCCACCCGGTGCGCTTCCGGAAGTACCCACACGACCCCGGCTTACTCGAAGGCAGCCCCCATTTTGCCCGTTCACCCGATCGCCCATCGGTGCCGGTGGTGGTGATGGTGTCAGTTAATTAAGTGTACGACCGCGCGTATGTGTACCCGGCCCAAGCCGAGGAAGTTGGCTTCTAATAACGAATGCGTCCGGTTGAAGGCCGGCGGCACTTGGCAGCGTCCGGCTTCGGCACCGAGCGGAATGCCACACAAACCCCATCGCCCGTGAACGCATGAACCGAACGGTTTAACACATGTTTTGCAGCCCTGCACACGGTTTTCTGCTTTCGAACCCTTTGCGGACCTTCGGCAAGGCTTTGGTCGCTTCGGTCCGGTCCCGTCGCACGCACGCGGGCCCAATGCTTCTTCACCACTTCGCCGAGAGTCGCCGAGAGACACGCTGGGTCGTGGGAACTGAAATTTGAAGACGTCCAGTGCCGCAGCATCACATGCACACGGTTTCGGTGTAGCGTCCAAACATACGATCCCATGCATGCTCATCCGTTTTGTGCGTCCAAGCACGTCCCAAAGTCACACACAACCACACACAACAATGTTGAAATCTTCCCCTTGTGTGTGGTGGGAAGCAGTATTCTCCATTTCTTTGTATTCGGCTCGCGATCGCATGTGGGTCATTTTTAAAAAGTGATCTTCTTTGCTTATCCACCCGATTTGTCAGTAACTCTACGACCGGAGAACAACAAAAAACACACCAGCTTCGTACACAAGTCTGTCGTACGTAGCCGTGCAAGTGGCTCACCACTCATTAATCATATTTCCGTTTGCGCTTCGAAAAAGCGCAGGACAATTTGTTATACTTATACTGAGCGGTCTAATGCCTTCACCAAGAAAGAACAAAAAAAAAACGATACCTTTTTGGACCACATATCACAACCTGAAAAACTCAAGGATTTAAAACAAATTCCATTTGAAGGAAAACGAAAATGTAAAAGTCACCGCATAATGATGATAAAATGGTCCAAAGTCAGTGTCGGGTATGAAACATCATTCCACTCTTGGTTGGGAAAATCGTTCAAAAGCTCTTTCTCGGATTTCCAAAATTGTGTGGAAGTGAAGTCGTCACTTGGTTTAATGAGCCCAACCTGTCATTACACTGTTCCGCAGCGAACATTTCAACGCCTTGAGAAATATTCCACATTCGAATGCCTCCCTCACCGTTTAGATATATATCTCTCTCTCTCTTTCTCTCTCTTTCTCCCTCTTCATTGAATAATGGACACTAATGATGATGATGATGTGTTTGATGATGGTAATCATCTCAAGCAAGTCCAAAACTGTAACCGTTTAAGTCGCATCGCGTTTTCCATTTCGCAACCTCACATCCGCGTCCTGGGAATGCAATTTTGCACCATTTTTACATCTTCTTTACATACTGTGTAGCTAAACGGTTCCCAACACCGGCTCTTTTACATTCGTTTACAGACGGAAACACAACCAATTATCGATCGATTCCGGATCGGAAGTAGACCGTACCACGCACCCAAAAAACCAACTATTGATGCTGGTTCGCTAATCATTTCCTTCTGGACAGCAGAAAATGGGAAAGGCACCCTTATGCCATTCCGATCACTTCGATCAATCTCCGTGTGGGAGCTTGTGCACTCCATAAACGAACCAGTGTTTGACGTTAAGCAAGAATTGCACAACAAATTACCAACATGTTAAAGTACCACCACATGACAACCGGACGGCAGCAAGTTATTAACCAACCGACATGGTACAGACATGAATGAACACATTGTTGGCGCTGTTTGATTGGAGCTGGCAGTGCAACACCACCGCGGATGGTAAATATTTGCCATAATCTCAAATACGATCCAGGGTAAACCAGCTGTCCAGCAGAAATGAAGTGTGCGAACAAAGTAGGGAGGGGAAAAAGATCGATCGAACAGGAGACTCACCCTGACGGAACCGTATTCCAACTCGCGGTCGACTATGTTGCCCACGATCGATCATCTGCCGGTGAGCTTGTGATGAAGAAAATGGAATGCGAACAACAGCTCAAGCGAAAGAATGCTTCACCTGTCCGTGGTGCGCGAAACGCCAAGCAGAAAGACACCTGTGGTGTGGTGAAACGGGTCACCGATATTTCGACGTCTGCCATCGCCGGTACAAACCTGTTGCAAATGGAGTACTGGTGTGACTTCTTCACGTCATCCAGACGATTCAGTCGCAGGTTCATAAGATTTGCCTTTGCTCACAGTGGCATTCGTCCAGTATTTGACTAATATTCTGTCCAGTATTCAACCCACATTCGTCTCTACGTATTCGAGCGTTGGATTCGCCCAATATTCTTGCAATATTCTTACAATTTTCACCCAAATTTCATTCAAATATTCATCGTATATTGAGAAAAATTTACATCCCGATATTCACCCAACATTCATCAAGCATCCTCTCAATTTTCCTCCCTGCACATAGCTCATTCGTCGTAAGCAGTTTTGTTCAGAACTGATTCAAGACTTTCAATGCAAAAGTCGTACGCCGCTCTCCACAGTCATAGGATCACTCAGCTGAGGACCTCTGAGATGGTTAATCTGTATCTACTCGTCCAGGGAGTTTATTGAACCCAACTCCATCCGTGCACTTATGAAGCCTATAGATTTTTGTGCAAGATGCAACGACGGACAAAATGTTTTATGCTCGATTTCTCACTTTCCTTGCGTAACAAACGGCCAAATTGTGTTTATTATATCTTGTGTATTGCAACAATAAAGCGTTCACCTAACTCTCCTTTTAACAACAGGTAATTTGTGCATTTACAACACGGTGTGCAAGCTCTTTAACCAACATGCGACCGTTTTACCATTTAATGACTGCAGCCCCAACGAAAGCGTAATAAATATGTCATCAATAAAGTTCGCCATTGCTTCCAACGCAACCGGCATACGAGTTACTGACAGGCGAAATGACATCCATAAAGCGTACTACTGCACGTAACTCAATTCCGCGAGTCGCCTACGGGGAAAATGGTGGTCGTAAAATCTTTCCGCCTTTCCGCGTGCTTGAAACTTCACCATTCATCGTTCCAAGGTGCAGTCGCATTGCACTAACCAACCGATCCATCCGTGGCGCACGGTGAACATGTAATTATTGGTGTAATTTTATGTCCGTCCTTCTCGGTTGACCCTTAACCCAGCTCCGCTCCGGGCAAGATGCATTGCTTTCGGTGGTATTTCGTCTGCGGCAGAACACTTTCCATTTCTTCCTCGCTAGAGGGCGCTAGAGGGTAATTCACATTCGCCGCTGGAGAAGATGCGTTCTTCGATGCGATGAAAGGAAGGAAAAATATGAGAACTCCCTTGGAATTCCTTCAAGCATGTCCGGTTCTCAGGCCGATAACGTGATTTGAATACATTTGTAATAATTGCAAGGAAAGATCTCACTTTCCTCGATGTCTATGTTCCCACTGCTCCACTATTCCAACCGGAACTGGGCGACTCTTCACATCGATCCACAACTGCTCGGATGTGGATGGGCAATGGTATAATTATAAAAGTATATTCGCTTCTCTGTAAAACAGCTCAGCGATCTCGTTCTAGATTGCAAACTGTGTTTGCAAATGCAAGTACCACACCTCGCCGTACCGACGACCTCGTTCGCGCTCGCATGCAGTACACTTTCACCACGGCAAACCATGCTATGTTGGAGGTTCGGTTCGGAAAGCTGGAAAGCCATGGAACAAGAAAACAAAAACCCACACCCAGAACGCCTCCAACTGGCCAGGACACTCTTCCCACAAGAATGGTGGGCTGCACCGGACACTGCAGGGGCTGCACTGCGAAAACTGCGCCAGTTTTCGGTCGGTTGCACCGACACGGTTCGCCGGTTTTTGGGCGATGGGAATCTGATGAATGAATTATGTTTTGTTTATGCCGCGCTTCGTGTATGATTTGCAATGGCTTCCCTGGTGGTTTGGGGGGAAGTAGTGTGCCGGCGGAAACAAAGTGGGTGAAATGTCACGCATGTGCATTTTATATGCGATCGTAAATTGATCGTCCCCACGTCCCGGAAAAAAATGTGAACAGCACAAGAAGGAGGCGTTTATTTTGCAGAAACGTTTGGCCCGTTTGCGATTTCATTCCCCCGAGTTTCTGTTTGCCTGCGCTGTGCTCATAACTTAAAGGGTGACCGATCGAGTGAACTCAACTGTGCCCTATCTGGAATGTATCGCCAACTATGATGATAGCTTGACGCGCAGGCTGGTTCTCGAACGCCCAACCCTCGCAGCGCAGCCATTTGCGTTGGCTGCGTTAGAGGTTTGGTTCGTTAGGCTTTACGACATGACTCACCCAGAGATGTAGGCAACAATTCCGCCCAACATCACGCGTGCTTCATACGCTGGAACTAAACCAGTGCACACTAATCAACAACCATTCCTCACGGTACCATTCAATCCAGCCTCAATCACTCGCTACAAAGCTGGGGAAGTGATTATTGTCACCAGACGAGAATCACAACCATCCCATCCACCGTAGATCAACGGCGTAAATTCGGCAACTAGAATCCGTGGGCGATCGTTACACTTACGCTGATTAACGATCCAATCTTAAACCGTAGAGCGAGAGAGAGAAAAATAGAATCACAGAAAGAAAACATAAATTGCCTTTAATAGGGAAGTGTGCCTAGACGTCCCGAGACGATCGTCGCTGTATCTCTCCGTGTTTGCACGATGCGATAGACCATGAAATGGAACTGTTCGTTCGCTTCACCAAACCGCGGCGTGGGTGTATAATTCGATTTCCTGCTCATAAATTGATTGAGCGAACGAATAAACAATCGCTCAACGGAACAGTGTTGCTGACACTATCAGATCGGAGGGTTATGAAACATGTCGAGCATTCAAGAAATAGAAATGCTCCAGCCAGCAGATGTTGGAGTTTTTTTTTATCTTCCTTGGGTCTCCTTTTTTCGGTGGTAAGGTTAAGGCATAAATCATTTCAATATGAAGTCTATTCTTTGAAGGTTTCAACAGCAGTTCCTTCGCAAGCCTTACGGGTACAAGAATGCTCACCATGTATTGTATTGTTAGACATTGAGTTGGTCTTATGGTCTCTGAGTAGCGCATTCGCTTTATCACACCTACGGTCACCATTCGTTTCTCATCAGAATCTCTGGCTTCGAAATAAATAAGCCTGCCAAACGAGATCCCAGCGCGGATGTTAAACAAAAGACAGAGAGAGAGAGATTAAAGAAACGTGTACTAATGCTCTCTTGTAGCTTAAATTACTTTCGAAATATTCGTGCGAAACCATACCCAGCCAAACAAACAGAACAAACGCCGCTAAATGCATACCAAAGGGCTTGCGTGTTACACCCAATTTTCATTCAAATTGGGCACACAAAACTACATGCTAATTTATGCCCGCCCGCTAAATCTCATCTCGTCGCACGGTCCTTGTGGTTTAGTATCTCACAAGTACGGCACAAGCGATTGCGTTTGAACCATTTGTGTTTGACCCATCGTGCTTTATATGCGTGGGACTGTCTCCCATCGTAGCGATCCGGTGTAATCAGCGAACAGTGCAAAGCACACAATGGCACCGCCCAACTCCTGCCCACCGTACCGTGTGGTGTGGATCGTTTATTTAACGCACCGTTAAAATGACGAAATTGCAACAGCGGCAGCATGCGTAAACAATGTTTATTTGCGTATGGCGTGTTGCGGNGGCACAAGCGATTGCGTTTGAACCATTTGTGTTTGACCCATCGTGCTTTATATGCGTGGGACTGTCTCCCATCGTAGCGATCCGGTGTAATCAGCGAACAGTGCAAAGCACACAATGGCACCGCCCAACTCCTGCCCACCGTACCGTGTGGTGTGGATCGTTTATTTAACGCACCGTTAAAATGACGAAATTGCAACAGCGGCAGCATGCGTAAACAATGTTTATTTGCGTATGGCGTGTTGCGGGCACAGCACACCAAACGCAAAACATTCGCCTCGCTGAGAAACGAAACAAGCGACCGCAAGCGGTAAGCGTTTGCATTGCATGTTTGTTAATGCAATTAAAGATGTTGTTGTTATGACTTTTCTGTATTTATTTTTTTTTTTTATTTTCACTACCCACAACACCATACTGACACATGCGTTAGTGTGTCTTTTGTACTTGTACTTGTTTGGTCTTGTTTTGCATGTTTCATGTTTTGTTGATTCTTTCTTTTTTATTTCGGGTTAATGTTTAAGTTCTGTAATGGCGTAAATTGGTAACGTGTGTGCTATGAAAGACATAAGCGGGTAATGGTAATTTTCTGCCAACGAACTCGTGCACCACATTCCAACACAACTTCCATCCACGGAAAGGAAACCACACAAATCTGGCCAATTTGCCGTTCAAGGTTCCACTCCTAGAGGAAGCGACACACCATTCACCACACGCTAAAGGTTGACCATGTGAATGTGATCTTCCAACGTCAATTTTCTAAAAAAAAAAAATAAATCCCACCCCTTTGCCCAAGGAGACAAAACTGCCAAACACTCGCCCCGGTGCGTCATAATTTTGGTCATTATGCTTGGCCAAAACTCGGGGCCCCAGCTGAAACGATGGACAAAAATTAAGATAATGCTCAGATTTATCGAGGCTAGGCACCCGTTGCATCCGTTTCCACCCTTTCCACAAAGCGGGTAAGGGGTTGCCGGGGCTGGTGGGGTTAACTCTTTTCGAAAGGAACCGGCATTCGGCAGAAGCAGAAGAAGAAAAACACGTAGCGCACAAAGAAAAAGCAAACGACGGTCGAACGGTTCCCATCCACCTTGGCGACCCTGTGAAGCGACGGTCGATCATTAGACTAACCGGATTGCGCCGCAACGGAATTTCGTTTTTCCGCAATTGCTAATAAACGGGTGCGAAGTGGAATGAGCCGTGCGTGCCAGGCGTCTACCACGGTTGGTGGAAAAACTGACAAAAAACTGAAACGCGGCAGCAAAGACGAGAGCGAAAAACAAAAACAAAAATAAAACACACCAAAACTGCTTAATCTTCGCATGGAAGTTCTTGTCTGGGAATAAGCTTGAAATGGACACACGGAACATGCAATCCGATACGATCCGGGGTGGAAAGGGATCGAGGCTGACCGTGAAGTTAGCTTTGCCCGGTGGAATATATAGGCACAAAAAGGAAGCCATACAACACTCGGACTCCAAGCGGTCGGATGCAATTAGACTGTGATGTGGGAAGCCGAGATGCCACCGAAACGAGTAATTGAAATTTCATTAAAGGTTTCCACTGACCACCAGTTAACACTTGCCAGTCGCACAGAGGAAAAAACACACACACACACAAACCAGCGCACAAACAACCGCAACAGATGGAGCCAATCCGTAGGCAGGCCGATTTCGGATCGAAAGACTTCAGCGCAAGCGACGAACCTCGTTTTGGAGAATGAAGTTTGGGTTTATATATTTTTTTCTATCGTTGCTTTTTTTTCCCCTGGCATTTGTGCGGAAACCAACCAACATCGGAACCATCATACGTCATAAACAACAGATTGTGCCGTCCGTTTGATGATGTACCCCACACCAGCAGCAGCAGATGAACAACGAAAAGCATTTAAAGTGAATGCGCACCCAGCTGGTTCCGGTCGTACAATACAAGTGGCCGGGTACACACGCGACCACTTCTGGTACGAAATTGTGGGGCACTTGGAGGAGGGGAGTGGNACAAAAAGGAAGCCATACAACACTCGGACCCCAAGCGGTCGGATGCAATTAGACTGTGATGTGGGAAGCCGAGATGCCACCGAAACGAGTAATTGAAATTTCATTAAAGGTTTCCACTGACCACCAGTTAACACTTGCCAGTCGCACAGATGAAAAAAACACACACAAACCAGCGCACAACCAACCGCAACAGATGGAGCCAATCCGTAGGCATGCCGATTTCGGATCGAAAGACTTCAGCGCAAGCGACGAACCTCGTTTTGGAGAATGAAGTTTGGGTTTATATATTTTTTATACATCTATCGTTACTTTTCTTTCCCCTGGCATTTGTGCGGAAACCAACCAACATCGGAACCATCATACGTCATAAACAACAGATTGTGCCGTCCGTTTGATGATGTACCCCACACCAGCAGCAGCAGATGAACAACGAAAAGCATTTAAAGTGAATGCGCACCCAGCTGGTTCCGGTCGTACAATACAAGTGGCCGGGTACACACGCGACCACTTCTGGTACGAAATTGTGGGGCACTTGGAGGAGGGGAGTGAGAGGAGAGAAAGAAAGAATTTCCATCGCTTCATTCTTCGGCGCAAGGTGTGTTCCATGAGCTATTGCTCCCAGAAGCAGCAAAAAGAACGTAAACGCCCGGAAATAATATGTTTTCGTTCGGCTGTGCACATGCGGAAGTGTGTCGTGCATTTATCCCTCCCTTCTTTATTACCTGTCGCTTTCATTATTAGCAAGGGAAGAGATAAATTGAGCCAGATTAGACTAGCTTGCGTACTCTCACTTTTTTGTTGCGTCGGGGCAAAACACCATGCCGTTTTTTGTTGTTGCTTTTTTAGAATGGGAAATTAAACTTATTTTACGTAGCAAACGCAAAATGAACCTTTTTGTAGGTCTTTTTTTTCACAAACCACACATTAAGCGGGGAAAATTTTATTACATTTCGTTCCCTTCCGGTTGTTTTATTATTGAACGAATGGTGTGTGTGTGTGTGAGTGTGTTTTTAGTGATTTAAAGATAAATGAGATTTATTTTGCATTTTGGAAGTTTATTTGCCTCTTAACTGTCTAACCCGTGTGAATTGGCACAGTACCAACATAAACGGCGAGGGTTTTGTTGCGATGCACAGTAGCTATTATCCAACCAATTTAGATGATTTTAAAGACACGATAAACTATTTGCAAAATAAAGATATAAAGACGTTTTCTCACTCACTTTTACTTCGGACGCGTTTAACGTAGGAAAAACCATTAGAAGCCAGATGAAAAATCTTCTGTTTGATGCTTCCAGCCGTGTATAGCAACAGCTCACACAAGCAGAGAAGGAAGAAAATGTTTGCCTTCGGAAATTGCTCGTCGGTGATACCTGCACAACCTGCGCCGGTGTACGCAGCATAATAATGCCGAATGAAATTAACCTAACGGAGCATTATGATTGCTCCGGCACATCAGCACCAAGGAGTGGAAGAGGTATGCATATGCCCCAAAGCATCCGAATCCGCAAGCCAAAAAGCAATCAGCAAACAAAAAAAAAGCAAACTACACATGCACAAACAAACAAGAAAACGAAACAACGAAATGCGCCTTTTCTTCCTCCTTTTTTTCCCATTTCCCTACTTTAGCACACACTTACACACACACAGACATACATATCAACGCAAATGCTGCGATCTCGTGCAGTGCGCAGCAGTGCTGCTGCTACAAAGTTGAATCATTTGTTTTTATTGCCCGCACCGATCGGCCGCTCGGAATGCCACGTATCGACCGACAGCCGACAGGTGAAAACCCCTCTTCCCCCTTCTCCATCTCCCCCTTGTAGGAAGCTGTCCGGGGGAAAGGTGAAGGAGCTGATTAAGGGTAATTTTTTCGACTTAATGAAATAATCGTGCAAATGGTGCGCCCGGCCAGCCAGCGCAAGAGCGATATACTTCTGCAAAGCATTGCGAGAAAGCGATGACCTTTCGGCAGGGGGAAAAAGGCATAAAAAGGGGTTTTTCGTTGCTTTTCTCACCTTCTATTTTGTTTGTTTGATTTCAAATGTCGGCAAAAAGATGTCACATACGTAATGATTTCCATTTGTTTTTGTTGCGTATCATCAACAAATCTTTCAGCACTGCGTAAAACCATGAGAAAGTGTGGAACAATGGAACCTTTAATAGGGTCGTGTGTGTGTGTTGTGTTTAGATAATTTTTAGTTACAAAATTTCTCCTACAAAACCCTTTAACCATCTTCCAATCAAAAGGCAGCACCATTAAACACCCTAAGGTTGCCCTTTGTTAGAGAGACGAAATTTCCCTCCCAACACGCCCCGGAAAAAAGCGGAACAATTTGTGCTGACATCGTACACGTGATTGTAATCCATTTTGCCGTTGCGATATTGCGGTCTTGTTGAGCGGCCGCCACTAATCGCGCTCGCCGTCCAAAGCAAAACTCATTCATCATAATCAAAACCTTCGATGTGGCGAATGGGACACAACATTGTTGCCGTTGGCGAAAGTACACCGGTGGCTGTAAGTACAATGGGAGCTAACGTTGCCATTGCAGTGGCGAACCCGACCCGTCGTTTCCACTAATGGAGCTGAATGGAGCTAACCCCGTGACTATCGCACAGAAAGCATCCGTATCGAATTGACAAATTGGTTCGCTCGGTCGCTTGCCCGTGCCAAAGCACGGTCGGTGAATCAAAACACAGAAATGATTTCACTGGTGACAAATAAAAATAACCTCTCGGTCTTGAACCGACAACTTCTGCTGTTGCTTGATGATCGGTGGTGAAGATCGTGTTGGGAGATAACTTTCCTTTTTGTACGTTTATGTATGCCATTCGAAAGGGTACGCAGAACCCACACAGACACATTCGAATGGGTGGATCTTTAAAACGAGTTGAGCCGCCTCCATCTCCGTTCATTGGATGGTACGACACACGCGAGGTGTACGATCGTTTGCTCGATCGGAAGAAATACTTCCTATGTTTACACCTGCCGTTAAAGAGACATTCGATCGCAGCGAAATCGCACTCTCTTTGGAGCGAGAAAAGGAGAGAGAGAGAGAGAGAGAAAAAAAAATAAAGAAAGTACGACTACGGAGACATATTTTGGGTGAAATTTTATCACTGATAAACATAGCCGGGAAACAACTTTCGAACCAGTTACCGAACGTTCACAAATCGCCTTCTTTCAGGCGCCTGCTCGAGGCATCCAAATCGAGAAGTTCCCGGTACATCCAAATAAGAGGAAACACCACCCAGGTGGGAAGAAAAGGTAGGAAAAGGTCAAAAACTTTCTCCTTCGTTTGGGTTTCGGGACGGCGATCGGTTGGGACTTCGCCCCCGAAAGGCAAGGTGCCCGCGCACTAGCGGGCAGTTTGCGAAAACAGGTTTCCCATACGAGGCACATGCGGGACCTCGCTTACCCACGTGCAATCCCATTCGAATACCTCTCGCTCTGTGGAAAGTTCTTCACACAGCAAACTTGTGGAGATACCTCGCGCTATCCGACCATTCAACCGGACTCCACATGGTGAAACGATGGAGGCGATACGTCTAATCGGCCAACTCACCTGAAAGTGTCGATTCTGCTCCAGTGCTGAGATGCGTCCACCACCACCACCCCCACCCCCACCACTCGAGGAGGTCGGTGTGGAGGAGGTTTCGGACTCCGCTTTCCGGACAAACTTCAGCATCTCCTGGTTCTGCTGCTGCGCTGATTGCTGCTGTGACTGGGCCGGATGTTGGAGTGTGTGAACCGGGTGAGATTGTTGCTGCTGCTGCTGCTGCTGCTGGTGCTGCTGGTGCTGATGATGGACACCGGTGGCCGTTGGTAGATGTGACGGTTGCGGAGGTTTCAGATGTCCCGACCCGCTGGTGGAGTTCGTGCCGTTCGCGTTGGTGCTAGGGTTGGGTTGACTACTTTGATGCACTATCGCGGTCGTTTGATGGATGTGACCGGCGGACGGTCCGTTGGCGGGTTGTTGTGGTGAGCTGGCCGCACCGCCTATCGCCGACGGCTTCGGGGCGTGCGCCAGATGCACCTGCAGCGATCTCGTCGAACTGGTCGTCTGATCCTCGGACGACGATTCCGAGCTGAGGCGGGCGTGCGGTGCCGGCGGCAGGATCTGATGCAGCGTTTGCAGCTGTTGCTGATGGGCTGCGATCGCAGCCTGCTGCGCTTGGGTCGGTTGACTAACGGGCGCCGGACCACCGTTCACCAGCGGAGGTAGATTCGAGAAGCGGATGTGCTGGCGGGGTGCAAGCAAACGGGACGGGTTCGGTGGCCGCTTGAGGTTTTCACCGACGTATCCCTTGGTGCCACCGTTGTACGCGAGCCCTCCGTTTTCTGGACGCTGGTAGGCTGCCTTCAGATGGCCGTTAGTGTACCCGTTCTTCAGGATGCCACCCTGCGGGTGGGGCGGTGGTTGATAGCGGGGCGGTATATGGCTACCCGGTGTCTGCCCCGGAACGCCGACAGTTCCGGTTGCAGTTTGCTGCGGGATCCCACTGCTCCCGTTCAGTCCACCAGCGGGCTTCACGAGTCCGCCACCATTGAGGGCGGATGGGTACACGCCACCACCGGTATGATGACCGACTCCGTTCGATAGTGTGGTGGTCACCACCGAACCAGACACTTGCTGCTGCTGTTGTTGCTGTTGCTGCTGCTGAAGATGATGCTTTAGTTTCTGCTTCTGCAACTGCTGCTGAAGATGGTGCTGCTGCAATTGGTGATGGTGCTGTTGCTGCTGTAACTGCTGCTGCTGTTGGGTGTGCGGTTGTGCTTGTTTGCCTGTCAGACCTATTATGTTTCCAGATAGCTTCAGGTTGCTAGTATTCGTTGTCATGACGACGGGAGAAGAAACTTTGGGGTTGCCGAGGAAATGTTGATTTGATGGGTGTGTGAGCGTGTTTGTGTGTGTGTGTGTGTGTGTGTGCAAGGCAACGTCACACGTCGACTCCAAAAGCCTTCTGGTTTAATGGTTCTTTTGCGCCGGATACTACCTGAAATGCCTCGAAATGCGACTCTTCAACCAACTATCGCGTTACGCTTTCTCTCGTCTAGCTTCTATTTTCGAGGAAATCCCGATACGCGACTTCCTTGCTGACTAATATTCTCGTAAAAAAAAAAACAGACCACTTCAGACGAAGTGGTGCGATAACGGCAGCTTAAGAATGCGCACTGGCAGAGTAGGAACGCTGTGCTATCTACAACCGAAACTTCACCGATAAAACCACTTCACCGTCTGCACTAGGATGCACGCACTCCGTATTTTCTCGCTAACGCACTCAAAACCACTCAAGAACGAATTCGAAACCACAAACAATTTCCACCCAAAACACAACGCGTGGCCACTATCACCGTCTTCGGCTTCCTATCCCACTTTTCGGGAGTGGTTTCAATCACAATCAAACACTTCGGCTTCGCAATAACACTGCTCAGAGATCACACCGCGGTGCTACCGGACGACACACGGCACGTTTACCAGCGACACCATCGGAACACACGCAGCACCGATGACCAGCATCACCATCCTGCGCAACCGCACCAAACATTGTCAGCGGCTGGGTCTCGCGTACTTTTAGAGCCGGAGTCGAAGGCGACTTACAGCCCAACCGAGAGTAGGCTCCTTATCATCAACTTTTCTTTTCCGACAGCGGCACACAGCTATATCCTATCGCACTGTTTAATACCTGTCGTGCTGCAACGCCACGCGTCTAGACAGAAACATTCACCGGCCTCCCGATAACGCCACTGGCTGCGGACACGAGCGAGCGCTTTTTCGTGTTTTACTGCTGGTACTATCTAGCGACACGCAGGGAAAAAACACACACACCAGCACACATTCACTCCGATATCCGTGGAGTTCTCTGAAGAGAGAAAGAGAGAGAGAGACAACGAAACCGTACGGGCGCGCGGGTAAACACCGACGGCCGGGAGGTCCTTCGCGGACGCGTTCGACTCTAGCGCACTGTACGCCGTTGTGGTCCGCCTGCAACGATCGTTTGTCGATCACTGAGCACGGTTCGCGTCGTACCAAGACCACCGTGATGCGGCGTCGAAGCCGGTACCGGAGCGATTGGTCCTCGTGGTATCCACTGGGGGTTGAAGTTTCGCGAAAGGAACACGAACGCACACGCTCGTG
Source organism: Anopheles rivulorum (assembly GCA_018908115.1). Classification (NCBI taxonomy): domain Eukaryota; kingdom Metazoa; phylum Arthropoda; class Insecta; order Diptera; family Culicidae; genus Anopheles; species Anopheles rivulorum. The sequence continues at coordinate 15,678,063 of STHB01000003.1, forward strand.
ATCGCGTTCCCCAGGGGAAACAGGAATCACGCTGTTGACCGTTGCCGCAGGAACGAAGCCTAAATTTGAAAAATGGAAACAACGAAAAAGAGACAGAATGAGATGAGTGGGGCTGGAGTAGGGTGAAACGGGTGTCCGGGAGACCCGGCATGCTGGTGGTTCGGGCGATCCACCTGCAGCGCGATCGGGGCCGGAATGTGCGAGCTGCAAGCTGCCACCATTGGATCATGTTTCAATTCCACTTTGCCATGCGCAATCGTGCCGTATTTTGGTGTTTGGTGCTTTCTCGATAACGCCAATCTCAATATCGAAATGGAGAAATACGAAACTCGCGCTCACCACAAACACAAAACAGAAAAAATAAACCCGCCTTCCGAAGCCTCGGTCCAGCTCAAAAAACAAGTTCGTTACGATTTTAAACTGTACCGAAAGTACCTTCAAAACAACGCCCGCCCATATGGGAGTTTGGGTGGGGAGTGCCCCAACCCTCTTTCCCCGTAGAACTTCCTCATCCGGTAGGGTTTATTTGTCGGGCTGGTCAGGCAAAAATCTGTCCCACCCAGGCCAACCCAGACCAACCAATTCAAACCAATTCGTCCCTGGCTTAAAGTTCCAGTGAAGTCTCAAAATTTAACGGACAAAGTTAACACACAAACACACGAGCGCGCATTACACGAGTTCGCCCTCTAGATGAACGCGCGCGCTGAAGAGCGCTGATGGTATGTGGCAACATAGCCGGCAAACGAAAACCGCGACTATGCTGCTCATGTGGCGAACGGGATAGTCTCAACCACGTCTTCCTTCGAACCCAACCTCCCGTCCGTGGGGCGGGTTGGTGGAAAGATGAAGGGGGGAGTGGCGCAGGTACACTTCATTCGGGAACCGGTCTTGGCGCGCTTTATAACGAGAACAGAAGACAGAAGGAGGCATCGAAAGCAGGTTTCCCCCCCAAAAAAGCTACTTTCGACAGGCAGCATCACCCAGCAGGCTCGCCGACAGTCGATGACGACAAGCTCACACAAACACAACCGTCGCCAGCGTGTACTTTGGAAATGCCACAAACGTGGCGACGATGGGGAGCCCTTCTTCAACACAGACACACACACACACAAGCACTCACTGGCGAAAAAAGGGTTGTGCATGATGCTGTCCAACTTTACCCAGACGATGAGTTACCAAGTTTGTTGTGGTTTCGCGAAAATGCCGTACATTGGTTAGGGGTCGCGTACACCAACACATACCAGCATCCTCAAACCTGAGGCGATTTTTTTTTCTTCTTCTCTATCTCTCTCTCTCTCTCTGTCTGTCTCTCTCTCTCTCTCTTCCTCTATGTTTCTCTCTCCGTTACTATGCTGCATCCCCAACATAATTCGTTTGGAGCATGCTTGTGCTAGCGACTGCACGATCACGCCCGAAGAGATCTTCATGGACGTCCACCGTCGCCGGAGCAACCGACTTGGGTGGAAGTAAGGAGGATATCCCGAGGTAGCGTGCGAAGCGAAGAACAGCAACAACAAAAAGAGTATACACAACACGCTTCAACATAAACCTGAACCTGACCAAATGCGACCAAAATGTGGTTCCTGCGCACCCGGGAGATGGTATGCGGTATGCTCGAGCTATGCTCGTGTAGAACGGACCGTTCTTCCCCGGTTCACGTACGCCACTCGGGAAGGCTCCAGTTTCAGGCGTGTCTTGCGCGACCGTCGGGGCCTCCTGTAAGTTTAGTAAGCGCTTTCGTAACGATCAACTTCCCAACCCTCGGAACCCGGTAAGCGAGCTGCAAACACAACAAAACTGCAAACCATAGTGCTTCTCACGCATCCCCATTAGTGCGGCTGGGAAGCGGTGCACTATACCGGATAAGGGCATCGGAACGCGCGAATGTAACACAGTTTTGCGAGCGAACTCCGTCCTACACCTCCTCGATGGTTCCCGGGGAAACAAAAACCGGAATGTAACACGGCCCGGGGACCATTGTTTTTTGTTGTTGTTATTGTTGTGGAGCAGATTTTTGGGCAGATATATTCGGCGATATTCTTTTCCAGAGTTGCCAGCGTCGGTAATGAATCGTGCCGCAATGAAGCCCTTTTTTGCTGTTGGAGTTGTTTCGGTCGTTTTATCCCCACCCCATAGAGGCGCTTTTGCCGGCATGGAAACCACACACGCAGCGATATATCCGATATATCCGATGGCACGGAACGCACGTCTGGTCCATATTTGGTGGCGGATGTGTTTTGTTTGTTTGTTGGTTCTTGGACTATTATAACAGACTAATTTATTTACTTTTTGTCTACAGAGAAACTCCAAAAGATCGTATCTATCATACGCAAAAGTTAACTTATTGTTCCTAATGTAGATTATGAGTATCTGAAAACACAAGATACCACAAAAAGCACATCTTAGACGACTGTGTGATCTTGGGTATTCTACATATGTTTTTAGACTTTATTTCTGCGACTCATTTCGTCAATCGGCATCAAATCTGATATTAAAGTAGTTGATAACATCTAAATCTAGATCATCACAGATTTAAAGATATCAGCAACAACAACTCCCACTGACGACAGCATCTCATACTTATGAATGTCTTTAATTATCCCTTCAATTCCTATGTGAGTTTAAAATCTCTTAAGAATGATTATGGCCCCTCCAATAACGTCAAAATAAATAAATAAAAGTGTCTGTAGAAACTCGCTACTCCATTTGTTGTCTCCCCTACATGCTACAGCAGCTGAGAAGCCTTCACGCAGTACAAACAATTCCCTTGAGATACGCACCACATTTGTTATGATCCCCTCAAACACACACACACACCGTTCTGTTCGCGATAAAATATTGCACTCATTTCGTTACAAGATCCACTATCAAATTATTAACGACAACGGCTGATCAAGAGCAACATGAGCAAAGCCCCAAGCTTAACTACAACTGCTGCCTGTGTATACACACGCTGTACATTGGCAACCGACATTGTCTCGCATGCAGCCTGTAACAATATTGCTGTCAGGCATAATTTGTACGATCGGCCCATTATCCGTGCCACCGGCAGGCAGGCAGCTTGCTCCAGCCGAAGCAAAACACAAAAAAGTACACACACAAAACTTATCAACATCACATTAATCAAGATAAAAACTGTTACAACCGTACTGTGCTGCTACTGGAAGCATATTTCATAAGCGCCTGGGTGGGTTCGGGTTTTTTTTGTTCACGCTTGTACCTTGTACTCAATGAACCCAAATGGCGTGGCAATGGAAACACGGAGAAAATATATATGCGGTATGCGTTTCAGTGCAACACTGACTTGTAAAGCGTGTAATAACACCGGTTGACCTCGTTCTTTCGGGCATCTCAGGGGTGCGTAAGATAAGCATAAGTCCCCGGCCAGTAGAATGACACTGAGCGCCTCCGACGAGTTTTGTGATGAGACCCATCATCACCCGTAGCCGGTCAGCACAGTTGCGCTGCAAGATGGCGTGGCGAACGTCAAACCTGGCGCTAGACCACAGCATCACATTCCGTTCCGGAAGATTGCACCTCCGTTTGATTGAGGTTGACACGACACGACGCCTGCCGAGCTTCAGCCGAGTGTAACAATCCGACAGATTGGCCACGATTTGGTATGCACCGGATCGGAGCAACTGGCCACAAGCAAACAAGGCGCCGCCAATGGTAAAAGGTCAGCATCTAATGCATGCTGACGAAGATGAAGCAAAAACACAAAAGCAGCCGCCCGCAAAGACTGCTGCAATTGTAAGTTACGGTTACAGGCGTCTAGCTGAAGCAAGAAAAAAAAACTGCACAAGAAACAAAACTACGCTTCATTTGCAGGGCGCAACCCAAAACCACAACCACTCATTTGCTCTTTTCCCAAAACGGTCGACGGCAAGGTGGTGGAAAGCAGAGTGGTTGGCCGGACGGGCACTGGGATAGGACTATAAATTTCCTCTGTTTATTAACCTCGATCCGTCGCTTTTTATTCCGTCCCCTGCTTATTTTTTGCAGCCAAAGCGTTGCAGTCTCAGCAAATGAAGCGGTGCAGTCGCGCATAAAATCCTATAAATCTCGTCCTCCTCCTAGGTCCAGAACTTGGAAGCGAAACGGCACACAACGGCTCGGATGGCTCACTTCCCGTGGTACTTTACACGGCATCGCTACGCGTCCCTTCTGGGATGGTTCTGGCAGTGGTGATGTAAGGGTGGCTTTCCTTTCTTTTTTTTTCTGCACGATCAATCCATCTCCCGGGCAAGACGGTGAAGATCAACCCCAACCGCTGATCTTGTTGCGACGTTTAGGTAACGCTCTGTGGCATTCTTGCACAACCGATAATCATTGCGAAAAGTCAACGGACTCAAATGATGCATCCCACACCACCTTTAGAACAATGACATCGCGTATTCCAACGGCGGAGAACTAATGGCAAGAGAAAGTACTAGCGCATTAGCTGCAGCGCTGAATGCTGCTTTGAGAAATACCATAGCTTTGACGTTCTAGTTGCAACACACGAGCCGTGTGCTTCACCAACCTCACAATCATTCGATCGTACGTGACTTTATCTTAAATCAACCATTTAGATATGTCTAGGCCCCCAGTAAACCACCGGAGCTAGTTAACTTGCCTGGATGGCATACCGATTCGCCGTGATTGATGATCCAGAATGTGTTGTCATTTAAGATCTCGAAACTTGGTGCAAGCTGACTGGTACATCACTCGCAAATGCAACGCTCGAGAATTGATCGATCAATCAAGATCGTTCGGTTGGAAGCGAAGAAACGAAGCAACACCACCAAGGCCATTCAGATTTAGCCAAAGATCACGACTAACACTATTCCTGGCAAATGTTGATGTTGTTTCTGATTTGCGCCCTTATTGGAAGTGGAGCTTACATTAGACATTTACTTCTTGTACAACATCAACAAACTTCCGAATGATTCCAATACCCACAAAATTTCCTTCTCCTCGGTCTAAAGCCACTCCAAATCCAACCAAGACAAGTCTCCACCACCAACGTCACTCTAGCTGCGTGATCGATAGAGCTATTTTAATTTCTGGTGACATTCTACGCTCTCTAAAATGTGACACATTCCAGCACGGTGTGCTCGGTCGCATAAACCAAACGACCCACCTTGATAGACGACCGGTAATTGAAAGTCTTAATCCAAGGGTGCCTTGAAGCTTATTTCCATCGTAACCCTCTATCCGGAGTGCGCCTGCCGGCGAGGAGATTTTAATACACTTTCATGGCTCCCAGTGAACAATGATCAGGTCTCCTGACCGGCGTGTGTGTGTGTATGTATAATAACCCGTCATCATTTCACCGAGCTCTGCAAGGCGAAAGGGTACTATAATTATCCTCACTCTCTAGGCGCGAGCTATCATTCTTTTTTTTTTTATTATTCGTTCAAGGCCATTTTTTAAACTCCTCTCAGACCGCAGAAACCCCTTAATCGATAGTGTAATTTTCTTCTGAAAGTGACCCAAAAGGAAGATATGCTTCTTTCTAGTTCCGCTAGCCGGTCATTTCGACCAGCGAAAAGGCATTTTTAATAGCGTCCCATCGGCTTCGTCGGGTGACATGGAGTCGTCAATTATATATCCTCGAGATTTTCAACCACTCATCTAAAAATCGACCGATATCGACCCCTTCTTAACCTCCACCACAAAGGATGGCTGCGATCAGGCCAGGCAGAAAAAGCCCACGACAAACGAACATCATTTGCATTCAAAATGTCCCGACCTTCGAGTTGTGCTCGGCTTAATGGCCGAGTGTTCGCTCCCGGCTCAACATTTTCACCACATGTCTGATGCATTTCGCGCCCCCACCCACCCAAATGCACTCGCCCGAATGTGTAGCTACATCGGGACAACAAAATACCCATTCCCATTCATGAAATCCCAAACGGGCCTGCGAGTGGAATAGCTGTAGGAACGCGATTCGCCGGTGCAAAGGGACGAGAGGCTGTGTTTTCGCGGTCCAAAACAGGAAAACCTGTTCCGAGCAGTCGGTCGTCGGTCGTTTTGCTGCAACCTGCCAAAAGGGATGGCCGACGGGCGACGGGCGACGATGTTATCGACATATCTGCCGCTAGTCAACACAAAACTGCGGAGGTAGAAAGCTGTCGGAGTTGTTATCATTGAAAACGGTTGATATGCGTGCCAACGTCCAAAGAGAAAAGCCGGTTCCGTTCTCGGTGGGAGCGACTTGTGACTCGGCTCACGCATGTTTGCCCCACAGGGGAGAAAAACTGGTAGTCGCTACGGCGGAGGTGAGTTTGACGATGTTATCGAGGATTTGCGATCGGTTTGTACGTGCGACTTAGTGGACCATCTGTTCTAACGTTGTACCAATACATAGTGCTCAGCAGATAAAAGATGAAGCTTTTGACGGTTTCACTGATAAAACGTCGTAAGTTCTCGCAGAAATTGATCGTCTACAAAGCAACTTTCTTCATGATCGCTCAAATATGGCTTCCCCTACGCACCGACATGCATTTAAACGTCCGGTCCAACCGTTCTCACTCCTATCTGCATACGATCCACAGCTAATTGTTACACTTTCACAGCCCGCACACAGTTTTCCAAACGGAAGCGCAACGGCACGTCACGCACTACGGATGCCGTCCTACATCTGTACTCGTCCTGTATCTGGGCAAACAGGTTCCCGCTAAAACTCTCGTTCTCCCCTCACGAAACGGCATCCGCTGATTTATGGATCGGGTTCGATCGGGTTTTGGATTAGACGTATCGAACATGGTATGAACAGGAACTCTCCAACTCCAACATCCTCAGGAAGAGAGAGTGAGAGAGAGAGAGACCTTCGCCCTAAGAGACAGTTTCCTGCACCAGTTTCCGATGCGATGCGTGACAAAAAGTCAACCGCGGCGACATTTATGGGGATGTAGATCATAAATAATCGCCGGCCTGCCTTTAACCGGTCAGCGTGTACCGCGAACCTGTAACGATGGGCTACTAATTTTCGTGCACTGCATACCAAGCACGAACACACGCGGGAACTCTCGCACAGCTCTCTAATCGCACGCGGCCTCCGGTAGATGATTAGGGATGGTGGTGATGATTTATGGTGCGTCCATCGTGGGTTCCGATTGTTGCGAAGCACCAGGCGGATCGCTTACGAAAAAACGGATGCATTTAAACACGCGCCTTGTGTGAAACATATTATTTTATCACGTTACAATATTTATTGAATGTTTTCCTCCCAGGGCGATTTTGCTTGCCGACGAAAAGCATGCCGTGAATAGGGNCTCGCACAGCTCTCTAATCGCACGCGGCCTCCGGTAGATGATTAGGGATGGTGGTGATGATTTATGGTGCGTCCATCGTGGGTTCCGATTGTTGCGAAGCACCAGGCGGATCGCTTACGAAAAAACGGATGCATTTAAACACGCGCCTTGTGTGAAACATATTATTTTATCACGTTACAATATTTATTGAATGTTTTCCTCCCAGGGCGATTTTGCTTGCCGACGAAAAGCATGCCGTGAATAGGGTATGGTAGTTGAAGAGCGTTACACACTGCTTTATAAATCATCTGCCGCATAGCAGAAGGAAAAGATCAACGCGGCTTATCGCCCTACACGCTACAGTATCGTGGCATTATCATATGGGTGTTAGAGTAAGCTAAAGCGACAGGAAGAGGGCGTTTGTCGGTGATACGTTCTAGTTAGTCCAGCAGTGCATCACATGGTGACCCTTATCGAAGAATCCAGTCATTTCATCCCGTATGTTGAAATTTGTGGTGAGAGTTTCTACATGTATTGCGGATAAATGATCTAAGTCTTGTAATATTACTGTGGTTCAATTCTGATAGATTATAAGGATTCAATTGGCATTGGAGGTTCAAAATGTTCTTGCTATGGAGTTCCAGTATTATTGCTACCAATGATTTGAATCACAAATATATTTGTCTATTTGTACTCTAGAACTTCAGAAGTCTTAAGAAGTCACAATATCACAAGCGAAAGAAACAAGAACATATTAAATAATTACTCCTCTCAATTCAGAGATTAAGTTACATCAAGAATTGATCAAGAAGAACATTTATCCAATTTCCAATTAACCAACTTTTAACCGATTCTTAATGGCACCTTTCGTTTTCTTCATACAGAAACCTTCCTCCGCACGTCCAGAGATCCTCGTTGACCGAATGACTAATAACAACAACTTCCCAAATTCATGTCAAACATTGCCAAACTTGAACACCACCAACCGGGAGAGCAAACGACATGTTATGCAAGACGTTGCAAAATATAAACCCACCCATCTCCAGCCTCTTCACCAACTTCCCTTTTCTCAAACACCAAAACCCCTTTGTCCATGGATAATTTAACCTTCAATTCTTGCATCCCGTGTGGAGGCAGTTTTTTTCTCTTTTCCTTTTTGCCGTGGAACCGTTAACCATTTCCTTCGCTAAGTGGTCCATCATTTCTTCTCGTTTTGCGTTTGCGAGTTTCGTGCCGGACCTGCCCGTCCTGCCACGTTGACCTGCATCGAATTAGAAACCCTGTCCTCTGTTCCGTCTATTACTGTCCGTGGGTCAATCAGTCTCAAAGAAAGCAGACATGACCGAAAGAGAGAGAGAGAAGAAAATCCAACTGGAGAGAAGAAAATAAATTTGATGCAACTCTCATTACGCGTTTCATATTCTGCTTTGTTTCTCCACCTGAATCGGATGTTGTTTAGCGAACAAGGATCCATTCGGCGTCTCATTGAACCACGTTTCCCGCCATGCATTTGGTGTTTCCCTCCATTTTGCCCTTTCAGCCGGGTAAACTTTTGATGCGGCCTCCCATTCGATTGCTCTATCGAGATTTTCCTGCAGCAAAATGCCACACCACCTTCGGCCATGGGATTAGAAGTCGGCCAGGTTGTCTCACGATTGGTAACGGGTGTGCTCTAGTAGCCGATCCGCCTGATCATCCAACAGATCCACAAATGATCCCGTTGCACAGCGCTGCGTCCTCCGACCGTTTCATGTCGGAGCTAACCATGGCACTGTGGCACGGGAAGGAGTTGCCCTTCCATTCTAGCCGCCACCACCCGGTTACCATTGGGAGAAAGTTCACTGAACTCACTGAGCAACCATCACACACGTTCGAGCGGTTCATTCAGCGAGGGCGCACCGTAATGCTGAGCCCGAGCAACTACTGGCTGTTTTTCCTACCACGCGGTCAACTTTCATAACGCCAGCACCGTTTCGGGACGGTTTGGCGCTTTTTCGCTGCTGCTGTTATTATTATCTTTCTTTTCTTTTTTCCCCCGGCACGGCTCACCGCTTGTGCTTGACCGTGTTTTTGTTTTTCGTGTTCCCTGTGCGTGTTGTTTTTTGTTTTTTTTGTTTAATACATTCACGCACTTTTTATCTTTTCTTTTGCATTTCCTTCATTCTACTTTTCATTTCTTTTTTTTTTTTGCTCTCTGTTGCTCTCAGTGCGTTCGTGTTTTTTCTTTGTGCTTGTTTTTTTTTCTTTATTTCTTTTCTTCTGCTTTTTTTCGCTAAGCTATTGCCAGCTTTTCTTTCTTTCTCAGTTTGTCAACGCGTTTTTCTTTTCTCCTATCGTACACCATGCACCTTTTCGTTCGACCTGAGATCGTATCATAATTTCTTCTTTCATCGATCACTTTCGTGGAGGGTGCGGGTGTGGAGTGTGCTCCAGAAGACCTCCTCCTCCCCCTCCTTTCTCACAAAAAACAGGTCTCATGAAGGAGGAGAAATGCAAGCAGGGTTGAGAGGGGAGGCGGTAAAGGTGGAAGAAACCGACATACACACACGCACTCTCTGGCCAGAGGGGGCCAGAGCTCCCAAAAATCGGCATGTTTTTCTTTCTTTCTCTCGCCTTTGATTTCTCCTTTCATAAGAAAAGGCTATTTCTATCGGTTCAGGTTCAAGTTTGGTGCGATCTTACCGGCGGTATCGCGGTTACAGCTTCCAGCACGATTCACCTATCGACCGAACGTCCCCACCTCCCCCACCCCCAAAAGTTCGACCCGTGTTGGGAAAAAAAAATTAAGACCCCATCCAAAGGCTACCGCGCGAGGCCTGAACTTTCTTTTTCTGCTTCACCAGCCCAAAAGAGGAACCGCCAAAATTGTTTGTACCACCCGATCCCAATCCCGCCGACGGGATGCCTTCACCTATGCGTATAGGACGGGCGATATCGGGCAACCTTTAAACTTTCCCGCCAACATGACACCGGGATGAAAATGTCCGCACACTTTCACAATATTTTCCTTCCAGCTTGACGCTTGGTTTGGTTGGAGATTCCTGCCTCACAGCAACCGGAGCACGCATGCACAGCGGCGTGCTGGGAAAGTGCCTGCACAAGGTTTCCACTGTCCATCATTTACAACCACAACCCAAAACGCTTCTGGTCAATATCTCATATTTCGCTCAGCTCGATCTCACAAAACCTTGTGTCATCTTCCGCACTCCAGAGACTTCATACCTGACGGACATGACAGACACGATGCCCACATCAACGCTGAAGTGTTTCGCCCGAGCTCATCCGCCGTGGACGGCACACGGTTGTTGTTGCCCTTCGTTCGCTCGCACGACGCACCTCTAACCTTCCAGCATCCGCATTCGTGAGCATCGATCGCAATCAACCGCAAGCGCCCAATGTCCGCTGCCCATTCCCGTACCCGTCCCGATACCGTGTCCGTAAGTTATTCGTTATTAGTATTATCATATTTTATTTCATCGTTGTCGACCCGGCGTGGTGTTTTGTTCATTATCCGCGAGTACATATTTCCTTCTGGCGTAAAGAATTCCTACCCAGCAGAAGGCGGTACGGTCATACAGTTGCGCGCCGTACCACGGGCCGTTCGTGGTTAGGAAAATTGAAAACCAGTAGGCGGTCATAGGCGAACGGCATCTTGCCGCGGGCGGTGTGCTCATCGCGAAATGTCTTCTGCACGCGAAGGAACGAAAGCGAAAGCAGTGCGCTTTGCAATCAAATGGCAAATTGGTACGATTCCCCAGCAACGGAATGGGGAAAGGGCTGCTGGATGCCATCAGGCAGAATGCCATTAGCGGGCACTGGAATGGGTTCTGTGGTGATGATGAGGATGATAACACTGCTCTAGCAGATAGCTTCCAGACGTTAACAAAACGTCTCACTTGTGATGTGTTTGTAACCAGTAAAACATTCTACTATTACTTCAGTGCAGAAAAATCAAACAAATACAACGTATAAGCCACTGAGGCTGTAGCTACATTTTATGCCACCATTTCCACCCGTCATTCATTCAATAAATCGCTTCAACTACCCTATTAACCCTCTTCTGTACGTCATTAAAAAATCAATTTAAGCCACGCTCCGCAGGGGCAAACAGAAACGTGACATTGAACCACCCGAAACAACATTCCTGTCCGAATGTTCCGAAACCGAAACACACCCTCAATGTCCACACACAGCGCACCAATAAATGATGCCGAGAGCGAAATGCGGGATAAAACATCACTTAAGAAATCTAATTCACATTCCGGCGTCATCGCGGAACGCGGTTGCGCGGTGAAAAATGAAACGTGGGACGGCGGTTCTCGCACGACACGGCGGGAACACAATAAAAACACGGATCGCAATCACCAGGCACACCATGTTGACAGAACGGGGAGCGAAAAAGTGCCAACGAAGAGCACAAAACAAGAAAAAAAAAACATAATGTTGACGCGATCCTCACATACGCCATACGCTGGATATGTTTGCCCAGGTGGTGAAGAATCTTTCATCAGATCGGGATTTTTTTTTTATTTACCACCACTTCAGCGTCCTTTTTTTTTGTCGTGGTGTGGCAAGCGTGTTAAGTAAGGCTTCACCTTCCCCGACTGGAGCTTCATCAGCCTTCACTGGAGCAGCCGCACGACAGCACGAGTACAAATCATAGTAATAATGATTTACCAATGTTGTCTCACCGTCATCAACGCGCCACAAACACCTCGCTCCGCGTCATCCAACCACGACGCACACGATCAGCTGAAGATCAGCCGCCGCTAGTCAATCGCAGCTCTTCCTCTTTTTTTGTGGAGCTTGATATAGAAATTAATGAAAGATTTTTCAAACCACCAAAGGGACCGCACGAGCAAAGCGTGACAGGAGCAGAGTGTGCCGCCCCGAACACTTGGCACTCGGTGGGCAGCATCTGAAGAATCTTTCATCAGATCGGGATTTTTTTTTTATTTACCACCACTTCAGCGTCCTTTTTTTTTGTCGTGGTGTGGCAAGCGTGTTAAGTAAGGCTTCACCTTCCCCGACTGGAGCTTCATCAGCCTTCACTGGAGCAGCCGCACGACAGCACGAGTACAAATCATAGTAATAATGATTTACCAATGTTGTCTCACCGTCATCAACGCGCCACAAACACCTCGCTCCGCGTCATCCAACCACGACGCACACGATCAGCTGAAGATCAGCCGCCGCTAGTCAATCGCAGCTCTTCCTCTTTTTTTGTGGAGCTTGATATAGAAATTAATGAAAGATTTTTCAAACCACCAAAGGGACCGCACGAGCAAAGCGTGACAGGAGCAGAGTGTGCCGCCCCGAACACTTGGCACTCGGTGGGCAGCTCAGCCGCCCGATGACGAAAACGACCAGCCGATCAGGCTTGGTCGATGCTTCGAAAAATACCGATCGCAGTGGAACGTGAAGGGCATCCAGGCATCAATCGGGTGCCCGTTTCCCCACGGAGCGTCACGGACCGGTAGGAAGGTAAAATAATTACGACAAAAAGGTTCAACATTAATTCCGACGCTATCAAACAGCAATCAGTGACGTTGGCGAGTGGTTGCTGGCTGGTCGGTGGGCGAATTGGCGCGCTTGCGTTCCATTCGGTGGTGGGTTTTTTTTTCCCCCGATGCTGCCACCAGCACGATATCATACATCTCAGAATCGTCGCTATTCACCGGATTCACCTTCTCACACAGTGCACTAAGCAGCGCTCGGGAAGCTACTGCACAGAGAGCGGGAGATTAGTGTAAAGTTGTCTCCACGTTTATGGATGTCCTCACCAGCCCAGGCCCTTAGTACACCGGCTGGAGCAGCTACCTACTATCAACTACTTTACTGGGGCGGTGGGCTTCCGTTTTAAAACTCCCCACTTTGCCACTCAAGACACGAAGCGGAGAGCATCTCATAATGGGAGAAAATTAGCCCGAACCCCAAAGGTCCGCCTATCGTGGCCGGGTCCGGGGCAATTCCGGGCCACCGGACGGGCTTTGCTTTATCGCTTTTTCCACCGTTCTCGCATCTGCACAACGAAAGATTCTACGTCCCCGTCCGTCGGCTGCATAAGCGACGAACCCCAGCCTTTCTGCAAGTATTGCTTCAAATGAACTTTAGTTTTTTTGCGGAGATGCCTTCGAAAGACAAACAGCAACAAAACAACGAATACAAAAGCACCATACAATCAAATGTGCCGTGTCGGGCTACACATGCCGGAGGTCAAAATCGGGTGGACTCCAGCGGTACCAACTTTCTCCGTAGGGAGCAACCCTTTTGGCGCGTTGTTGCAACAATGTTTTTACCAACACGATCGGAGGTTCGGAGCGACACAATATCATCAGTTGTGGCGCAATTATTCGCTATCGTAAAATGGAGCCCAACCACGAGCAGGAAGAAAATTAATGGCGCACTGCACACACACACACCCCAGTCAATGGTGAAAAGATTCTCCGGATGATGTTGTTCGGTAGGTTGGCTTGGTCAGCGTAAAGTTACGAAGAAAAGTCGACTCAATTACTCCGCACGGTTGGTACTTAAGTGGTTGATAAAGGCAGGTTGGTTCATTTATTTTTAATCACCTCAGCCCGACCATCGGCCCGATCGCCATTCGTCGCTTTATTGAGTGAAGCAATTGAGAGTGTAACATTTGCACCAACATTCAGCCACGCTTGCCACCAGCTTTCATTGACGCTTAAAGACGTCTCAGATGCGTAGCAATACACTTCCACCTTACCCCAAAAATAAAAATACACACTCACAAAGGGAGTGACGAAATACGGGCAAATATTCACAACCACTTTTCCGGCCATTATATGATTCTTTGCCGAGATTGTGAATGAAAGATAACCAACCTGTCCGTCACATTCCTTGTGTTTTTCCACCCTCTTTCCGTTGTCTAAACTATGATAACGATCGGAACCAATTATTGCATAACATACGCGCAACTCCTGTCCTAAAACCCAACATTCCCTACCTAAAAGCACCCCCGAAAATCGGTGTAATTGTTTTATAGACCATTCGTTCCCCATTCAAAGGGAACCCGTCCCCGAGGTGGTTGACTTTGGGGGTTGTGAGAAAAACTCCCAGCCCAGCTATAGAGCAGATATGGCGCTTCTCTTTATGTGTTCTTTATCTGCCTTCACCCTATAATCGGCTGTCACGTTCGCCTAATAGCACCCGGTCATGATCATATCCGTGAGATTTGGATTTATGATCGCGTATGTCGCTCCTTCCAGTGAGCGACCAACATCTTGGTGATCTTGATCTGTGAGAAGTTTGTTTCATATACTTTTTGCCAAAAATCGCTCCCCTAAACAAAAGACTTACGACACACACACATACACATACACCAATTCGGCTCCTTCAATTTGATGAAATTGATGAGAATTTCCCGTCAGCGGCTCAACAATCAACCGAACCGTCAACTTGCTAACTTGATTCGAACGTACCGCCTTCAAACAGAAACGAGAACAACAAAAACTCCCGCAAAACTGTCCGTGAGACTAAATTAAAGTTTATCATACGAACTGACACCGGCAAATAAACTTCAATCTGTTGCGAAAACACAAAACAACGTAAACCCGTCCGCCGAGCAAATCCTTCACCATTATCTACGGATTAGAGGCATTCGGCACATTGGAGGGCGCTCGTCGACGGAGGTCTCTTGGTGCTGGGGAAACATTAACCCATCATTAGCGCACCCGCGTTGGTAGCCCGCGGGCCTGCTTGTGCAACATTTTGATTCAATTTCGTTGTATACGTTTGTCTGTGTGTATTTGTAGTCGTATTTATGCCCCGTCGCTCTTGAAAACGATGCTCACGGGCGCTTTTGGCTGAATCACGCATTAGATTGAATAATTATTGCGTCTTATTACTCCTAGCGCTGGTCTGTGTACCGCGATTCCCCAAACTGCGGGAACTGCCGACCTTGGAATAGGTGACTTCTGACATGCGAGCTCAGCTAACTNTTGGTAGCCCGCGGGCCTGCTTGTGCAACATTTTGATTCAATTTCGTTGTATACGTTTGTCTGTGTGTATTTGTAGTCGTATTTATGCCCCGTCGCTCTTGAAAACGATGCTCACGGGCGCTTTTGGCTGAATCACGCATTAGATTGAATAATTATTGCGTCTTATTACTCCTAGCGCTGGTCTGTGTACCGCGATTCCCCAAACTGCGGGAACTGCCGACCTTGGAATAGGTGACTTCTGACATGCGAGCTCAGCTAACTTCCGCTCCGTTTCGACGATCACGAATCCGAGATCGGCAATCAGATTGACCACAAATCTGACAGGGACCACAAATAGCACCACAAGTTCCTTGTGGGATAATTACCAGCGCGCTGGGCAAACTTTTGAACCGTTCGGGACGAAGCAAACATTCCCACAATGGGCGTCCGGCGTACGGAAGTTTCACCCGTGCACAACTGGCCGGATGGTAGTAATTTGTCACGAACCATCCAAGCAGGTTCGGGCTTCCACACCGGACCTACTGTTCCGATCGACAAAACTTGCGGATAAAGATCTACCGGCGTTTGCCGTGTGTTTCTGTGTGTGAGTTTTTTTACTACCATTCGCCGTTCGTTCGACTCCCATTTGCTTTCAGCGTAGAACTTTCGGGGAATCATTACGGGCGAAGATTTTCACTTTTATGATCACTCATTCCCACATTAGGCGAGGTGATTTGTTCTCCTTCCTTCGTGGACCTTATGGTCAAGACGCTCCCGACCTCATCCGGATGTTCTGTGTCGCCTGAAGAAAAAAGGGAACCCCAAGAACCTTTTGCTAGAATTAAAACCTCGGAAGACACATTCTTCCGTGTTTTTCTACTTCATTGCTTTGCGTTTATTTCTCACCCCGGAAATAAAACCTACACGCATTAGAGGATCGTGAAGGGATCTTCCCGGTTCGGGGACACAGAGCCACAGTGAAGCCATCAGTAGTTCTCCCACATCTCTCCACTGCTACACACGGGAACGCGCGCGCGGCATTTAAAAAAAAAACCTCCCGAATTAATCCTCCAACGATCGGAAGCCTTTCGATTGGGTGGTCCAGTGTGTATCTTCCGAACGCTCGTGATTTGAGGCAACCGCAACAAGAAAGACCCGCCAGCCAATGGCACCTCCAGCTTCCACCTTGGTAAACCCATGGCCCAAAAAGGCCAACAGGTCTCGACCCGGTTTTATTGCTATTATTTTATCCCTGCTCGCCGTGATCCTCCGTTGTTCTCCGTACACTTACGTTCTCGCTGCCCGCTACAGCTTTCCCGCTCAAAAGGATCGTTTGATCTTTCATCGTGCGGCTGCTACGGGGCGTCCAATTTTACCAGAACCGCCTACCCCACTCCCTACCACTGCCCCAGAGCCCCTCTCTGTCCCGAACCTTTCTCTTTCTCTTCGCTTCGCTGCGTGTACCGAGCGATCACTGATCGGTATTTTATTTGGAATGTTTCCGAGTTCGATAATGACCGGATTAAGAGATTACTTCGCCCAAACGACAGTCCGTGGCGAACCGATTTTGGAGGTTATGTTGCTTCGTGCTTTCGCTTGCAACGAGTACAATGCGTTGGACCGTGGACTATCGGTGCATTCGCTGGAACCATAAAACCCATTGCATAGGTGGTGGAAGAATGATTCTGGTGTTATTTTTTATACCAGATCCATTTGCCTCGCGACCCGGCGAACTATTTCGTTCGGATTAAAGAAGCCGATTTTACGTCTAAGCAGTCACCGTCTCTTGTGAAAGAACTGATGATGATGCAACGCTAAGAATGATTTGTTCGATGACGCATTCGTGATGGCGCACACAAATCACCGAGAACCGTTTGCTAGGACAATATCAGTTGTAGGACTGATCGTTCGGACAATCGTTTGTGAGCAGACACATTGTCAAAACATCGTCCACCTCGAGCATTATATCGGTCGCAGACGGATCCTACAGAAATCGAAATCCATTCCGGCTGATGACCAATAAGCGGCTTTAGGGTAATGATGCCCTCTATTGCAAGCCAACAGCGAACGATACGAGATACGGGCGGCATCGCATATCGCCACGGATACCGACCCAGGCTCAACAGCCCGATTGTAAATACTCAAATCATCCGGCATTTATTAGCGATCCAGTGCGTTGTAAGCACGCTAATATCTTGTACGCAGTAAAACGCTAAGCTTCAGCGCATAGCGTCGGTTCTCCGCTATCCACCCAATAGTCCACCAGAATGACATGTCCACCAAAGTGTGCACACCATGTTTATCTAGCCGTGCTCGGAAAGGTCGACCGAACATCCGGATGCTGCTCAAGGCAAGGGCCACATGGCTAATTTCACGGCGAGTTTTGGAGACCGCACCGAACCGATCCGCCACATCGACACTGAAATTTCAAGGTGGGTACGGAATTGAAACGAACGCTAACGAGACGGTTTTGTGCTCATTTCGATGGCTGTAATCAATTTTTACCATTTACATGCGAATATTCACCATGGAGCGGAACGTCACAAGATGGAACGGCTTGTCTGCAGATTGCGACAAGTGTGCCAGTTCAGTCTAGGAGGTAAAAAGATTGTAGAATGTAGCTGACTGTACTTAAATTTAAGGTTATAGTTTGGCTCTTTCGAATCAATTTAATTTCTTGGGTCTTGAGGTCATACTGTACCAACTTATCTGATGCGTGTTTGAGTAAAGCAAATAAATTTTTAATTTGCATTATAACCCCTGAAAGTAGGCAATCAGACAGCCAAAACCATTGTTTCATTTCATTTGGGAACTCAGGATACTGTTTTGCGAAATACGTTTAAAAATTGACTATAAAACGTATCTTTCGTTTAAAATTCAATAAAACAAAATCCCCAAAATCAATGCAAAATGTTATAAAATCATGTGCTTTGTTCATTTTTGTTTCTTCAGATTTAGCTCATCCCTGCTAGTGCCCTATCTCGCCGCAGAAAGGAATTCCAATTGCTTATTTTCACAATTTATTGATCGATTGCTCTTCGACTTTGAGAGTGCATTCACCAACATGGCGGAACCCCGGCACCCCGGCATGAACTGGGGGCAGGAAAGGGGGTTGGGCTGGGAAGCTTGCGGTACGATAATTGACGATTGGCATGAAAATAAGCACTCTTCCCGAACGCGGCCCACCACCAAACCGAATCTCGACCGTCCCGACCGGTCCCGATCTCTGTCCATCAACTCGTGTGCCACCTCACCTTTCTCCCGCCGGCACATCCCCTCATGCCATATACCCCTGATCTGGCATCAACCGTACCATAAACAAAGGCAGTTTAAATCACTCAACATTCGTGAAATTTATTGATTTCGTTCACATTGACAAACGCCGCAGATGCAGAACCGTGGTCATGATGGTGAGGACGGTGATGGAGGTGGTGCAATTGCGATTTTCTTCTCAACGCAGCGACGTGATCCGTGTTGCCCCGTCACCACAGCCAAGGATCGTCGGAAAATGGATCGTTCGTTTACTTGATCTTGTTTTTTTTTTCGTTTTTGTTTTTAGGGTCGTTTTTTCCACCGCTCCAGTGCAACTCACGGCCGATCCGCACAGTGAACATAATCAGATACCTACGGAACGTGACAGATAAATGTGCCAACTACAACCGGGTACGGCGAACCCGATGCAAAGTTCCTTTGTGTGAGGTGACGCGTTTGCCAGCACATCCGGAATGTTTGCATCACTCCGTCAGGGGGAGTACCTTCGGCCAGTCGAGTTGAGTTGTCGGAAAAAAGGGCTCCCCCAAAAAAAGAGAAACAACCCCAAAAAATGCGCTGCCAAACGAAGCGCATCGAAGGCTTCGATCTGTCAACCCTTGGTAAGAAAATCAGAACATCGCCTTGCCGCAAAAACAAGAGTAACCACAATGCCACACACAAAACACAATTCCGAACCAAAAGCGATGTAATGAGTTTGGCATTTAGCAAACGTTCGCCGCTTAGCAGACGACGAGTGAAAGCCAGAGAAATGCGCACCCAGGTGCCTTTGGCTGGCCGTAATTTTCCTGTCTCCAACTGCTCTGGTTAGCTTTGATTTTTGTTTTTCTTCTTGAAACTCCATTTAGTGAGCCCGTTTTTTTTCGCGAGTATGCACGCTCATCTCTCGAGCTCCATTTTCACCAATGGAGGGAAGTTGTGGTATCAGTTTTTTTTTTTCTTCTTTTCTTCCTGGAACACAGATCTCGATTGTGTGGTCGAGCACAATTGTTCGTTAATGGAGGCATAGGGCCGGATACAAAAAAGGGACGCTTCCTGGGCGTCCCATTGGCCACCCAAAAGTCACCGGAGCATGCAGCATACCTGGCGGCGGTGGTGGTGAAGAAGTAACTAGCAAAAAGCAGCAAAACAAAAACGGCCAATCCCTTTCCCCGGGAAGTCATGCCTGGACAGTGGCGGAATGGTATATATGGTACGGATACGGTTCATCGGTTCGATGCGCCCGGTTAGGTTGCATTTGCATACCGGCTGTCGGGGGGGCAGGTTAGCCGGTGGGGTAAAAGGGGATGGCATCCGAAAGGGTGACGGAATGTTGGACCGGATCGTTCCTTGGTGTTGCTTACAGTGGTGTACCTCCGCCACCGTCTGCGAGCGGTGCGGAACGAGTTTTTTATCGGTGTAAATTTGATTACAGAACTGCTTCATTTGTGCAGCTGGGTACTCCAACAGATAGTTTACAAATGGAGAGAGAAAAATAGGATCAATACTTAAAGTAAAACAATGGGAAAATTTTAAACTCGCTAACATTATTAACTAGTGCAGAATATAATTAATGTTTATACAGTAGTATTCAGTACTCTTGCAGGAGTTGCACCTGGGAAACCTTACACATTCCCCAAATAGTTTTGACTGTTGTTTTTGGGGTATTCACTACACCAAGTACAGTTAACTGGTTTGGAGTTAGATACTTCTTCTTTAACCTTTTCGTTCGAAAGCTCTCGGTACCTTTAATGCACAAGAGCTTATTTCTCTTGAATACCTATAAATGGACCTTACCATTTTGGAGAAGCACTATGTTTGGAAGAATTCTTACAGAACTGAAACTATGTAATGTCACTAATATTTTGATTTTATATCATTCTCAAAACATTCTATACTAGCTTTAAATATCTTGTTACCATAAACTTGGGTTATAGCTTATACATCAACAATTCGAGGATCTCTCGATCTTTCTGTACGCTTTTGCTTGAACAAGCGTTCCTCTTATTTGTGTTCACTGTGCCATCAACATACCCAAATTACTGTATAATGATATAAGTCGACGAAGTCTCCATTATTCACGTATATCTCTCATTATCCTATTTTTTCTCCATCTATAGCATAACAATAAGACTACTCATCTAGCCTCCAGATTCTCCATTAGTTACTCCATAGCAACAACAATACGAACATGAAACCCCATATTAAAATAGCAATGCTACAAGCATGTGTCTTGTGTATCCTGGTCACGGCACCAAGCTCACTAAATCGCTCAATGATAAAACAACCTCCAACAATGTTGCTAAAAGTCACGTTCCCGGTCAATTACAAACGTCGCCTGCGGTCCCTTCAGGCCGTTGGTGCTTATTTCAACTACTCCGACGTAATTTCGCTCTGTCCAATCTAAAGTACCGACCTCCCACATTTTCCAACATGGAGGAGGCATTAAAAATCGTACCCAAAATACAATGTAACCAAATCGATGATCACCACACAACAGCCCGATCATCCGACAGATCATCCCACCCGGCACGTTTGTAAAGTTGTCTCGCCTGTCAATCACTCGGCCTGTCGCTCACAACTGGAGCGTGTAAATTGATGGTCTTTAAACGGACGGTGAATGCTATTTGCAGATTTTACATTACAAAGAATAAAAAACCAACAATCGATCGAATTGCATTTGTAATTTCGAGCAACAATGAATGAGAGCGCTCATGCTAAAGGGAACGATGCACGCTGGATTTGCAGTTTCGCAACGTAATGGGGTAAGGTACGACAAAGGTACTCAACGAAGGTGTGAAGTGCATGATTGCAGGCCTCAAGTCTTGCAAAAAACCTATCCACAATCAGTCACCATACGGTCACAGTAAAGAGGTGTCCTTCCTAACACTGTTCATACATTATTCCATCGCGAAGCATACTAAAACAAAACCCTCCACTGAACAACGGTTTGACTGTTTCCTACTTTCGATTTCGTCCGCTAACAGCAGCGAACGAGATTGCATTCTCCACACCCGGTCTACTTGGACGACTGCTTAACGCTTGAGCTGGAGCGTATTTGGTACGCCTTCACTTTACGCGGGTACTCGATCGGAGACTTTTTTCCATTCCATTATCCGTCTAATGAAGCGAGTGGAAGTTCGAACTCCTTACAAGCGTTCGAGGTTACGGAACGTTGGTTGTTGAAGTGTCGACCAAAAACCGCATACCCCAAGCAGCGAACACTTCATCGCATCTTTTGCGCAGCAAGCTGCAAGCAGCCACTTGCCACTCACGTGGTAAGGAAGGACACCGTTCGCATCCCAAAACTGATCGCTCAACGGCATGGAAAGGTCCTGTGGACCCGTTTTAAACGGAACCACGGAAAAGCATACATGCGGTAGCATACAATCCTACCCATTAAACCTTCCAACGAACGCATGATGAAAGAAATTCCGTGTTTGTGCCCGATTTTTCAAGTTCACTTTAGCTCAAAGTGTTTTTGTAACGGGTTACAGGATTCGGCTACGTACTTACACCGATCCGATTCCACTTCTCGTGTCGAATTCTTGCTCTCCTGCGGGTCTCCCGGGCCTTTCCGAACCCAATGCCTTTCGCCGGTTAATGGATTGTCTAATGCTTGTGTGTGTGTATGTGTGTGTGTGTGTGTGTGTGTGTGTGTGTGTGTGTGTGTGTGTGTGTGGTTTTCTTTTTCGGCACAGACCACTCGACCGCGCTCACACTGGCGCAAAGACGGTAAGCGAGTATGAACTTGACCTAAGCACCCTAAGCCTCAAGAATTTGTCCGACGACGTTTCGCTTCGTTTTGCGTTGTTCCGTTTTCTAGCTGTCTGTTTTCGTACTCGTGTGCTTTCGTGTTGCTTTCGACGGTTGCGTCGTTGCCGGCCCAATCCCGAATCCCGAAGCCCAGGTCCCGTTTTGTTCACCTTCTCTTTCCCTTTTAAGGCGGTAAATCCAATAATAAAACATTGCAGTTGTGTTTTGATACTTTTCCTCGTTCCCCACATCCCGTTTCCCTGTGCCCTTTCCTAGTACCTCCAGAAACGAGTCGCGCCTCGAGAAACGGCGGAAATTTGTCGGCGCACCCAGAACATGTACCGGGTGGTGCCACAATTTGCTCTTGTTTTTTTTTTTAAGGGTTCGTTGCCTGGCACCTTTCTTTCGCATACCTTTTTTAAGACGGTTTTGTGTTTTGCATGTTGTGAATGTGTTTATTTGTGCAAGTGTACGCACAGGTTGAACATTCGGTTTTTGGAAACAAAAAAAAAACATTTCTTCAGAGATTAGTTTCGACAGCCACCCGACGCACAAAACACGATCCAAAAACAACAAAAAATCACTGACAAACGGACAAACCTTCGAAAAACACAAAAGCAGAGGAAATAAATTACCTTCACAAGCTTCCAAAACTAACAAGACAGGCAAGCACCAGTCCGTAGGGCACTCGTCTAATTTCGCCGTCAACTCGTTAATGATCGCCGATCGATCGATCACTCGCTTCGACTTCACGTTCCACCGCAGAACCGTTGGAATGTACGTCTAGCACGCGGATCGCCACCGACCACGTGTTTACAAGTTGAATACCTTCAGCACGCACGTACGCACGGGCACGACACTGACGGCTAACCACTGATCAGTAAACATTTACCCAAATTTCGCATAGAAGCGCTAAATCTACACCAGCAAACACTTTGCACAACCCAGCAAACAAACGTCCCACCAAGGAACCACTCACAGCACACACCGGCGTACAAACACACACACACACCTTGGATGATATCTGGCAATTCTGCGTCGCAATAAAAATCTTCCGCCCGCCACTTTGCTACCTTTTTGAACTGGGACCGAGAATTGTGCGTTAGTTCCTCGAGGGAATCGAATCGGTCGTAGATTTCGTGGATATTGGTATTGAATTTAAACTTTAACGCATACCCGCGCCACACCGTTGGCGTATGGTAATCGCTTGTGCTGAAGAACCCTTCGCGAAGGAGTCTCACATTTGCATGCCCGTTTGCCCGTTTCTATCAACCGCACGCTATCGTTCGTCCTAAGATAACGATGAGCATTAAGCTTGGCACCGCGAAGCGACGTTTACCGTGGAAGAATTTCGTTGGAATCGTGCACTACGATCTTGTTTGGATCACGATCTTTAGGTTTAACCGCTCGTTGTTTTACGGAACACACTACGAACGCGCTGGCTTTCGTTACCTACGCAACCGTGTCTCTCTGAGAAACTGAACCGTAAGGGTAAAACGGTTAGTTGCCAGACCCCTGGGAAGCCATACGATCGCTCTCCGGCTTAGGGTTATTCTCTTTGGGAGAGAATGGGCAGCATTTCTTGCGTTTAAAACAGGGCTCGCATGCTACGAAGCTGTGCATTTTTCAATGTTGATCAGGTGCTTAGGCAAATTTAATGAATATGTACCAACCTTTCGGGAAAACCCGTAAATATAAACGTAAATATATCAAAACTTGTATTTGAACTATTTTTATTGAAGCTTTGAATGAAATGCTTATGTATATTTTTGGTTAAAGTATGTTTTCGGATTGATTTGTTTTTACAATATTTACTAAATAGATGCTTTCATAATTCAACAAATCATTTCTCTTAGTATTCGAACATCATCTGAAGAATGGTTCTTATTGTTGTTAGAAAGATACTGCTTTGAGAAAATTACAAAGTCATTGTAAAATTAATCTCATGAATCCATTTCTACACCCCTAATCCAAGGAAAAACTTAATAAAAACTCGTAAAACTGTAAAGCTGATTGTGTAATAAATATGAAAAATAAATTATAAATTCTATTTTAAAAAATACAACAGCAACAAAGATCATTTATTCATTTGTTTTCTTACTTACTTTTCTCAGTGTGGTTAACGAGAGACAACCATTAAACTATTAATACGTTTATATGACAGATATTTAACCATTCAAATGAAATTTAACCAAAACGACGAACCCTGTCTTCTGGTAGCTTTGAGCTTATTTTGACCTCTCTCACGTGTCGTACCTTTTACACTCTATTGAACCATCATTTCCATTCTCTTTGAAATTTTCCAACAATTTTCTTAAGGGAATTTTCTACTCCCATTTGTGTTTTTGTTGTGTGTCTGCTGCATTAGGTGCCTTCTGTTTGAAATTGAAATTGTACAGTGCACCGTGTGCTCGTTCCTTCCCCTTTTGCTTAAGGATAAACTGATAACGCAAGTGATGCACTCAAAAAAAGGGTCGTTCCGCATGAAAAGACACGCTGTGTAACGTTGAAATGGTGATCTTTCTTCGTACCGAGTAAAACACAAATATCCGTCCCTACAAAAAGATGTTCTAGCAAGCGAATCGAACATGAAAAAATTGCATAACTTCCACACAGGCAAAGGTCACCCCAAGCAAACAGTTAACCCTACTGAAACAGTTTGTGGACGGCATTTTTCTTGTTTTTTTCGACAGACAGCTTAACCATTTAGCAAATGAGAAAAAAAAACGCTGCACTACATTGCGATGGGTTGGAACCGCCAACTGGACACCGTATTGCAATCTACGGCAACGACTCCGGCAACACATCAGCAAACTTCTTTTCCAATTGCTGGGACCACCACCATCCGGTGATCGTCTATCTCCCAGGAGAGCTCATTTGCTGCTGGCCAGCCAACCTCAGCAGACTTCAGCTCAAGAGCGCTTCTCCACGCTGGAATGTCTCAAAGGTCGCACCGTGCACCGTCATCGCGGTCTCTCAAGTCTCGGACCAGCTGAACAGAACGATCGCTTCGGCAAACAGGGGATACAACAGCAGCAACAAAAAACAGCTTTCGCAAAACGTCAAGAAGCGTCCAACCGATTCCGAACTGAAGCAATCGACCTACCGTAGATGGGGTTACCGTGGCAACGATGCATTTTCTGCACCGAATGTCAAGTCTCCCAGTGCCGACTCAACCCTAAGCGCGGCGGAAAACGGAAAAGAATAAAAAAAACAAATGCAACAACAAAATCCTCCCGATCCGGCCGATCGCATGGTTGAGATATTCCATTGAGCAGCTTGGCCGGGCGAGAACGCGCCGGTGTAAGAACGCGATGTGAATTCGCCTGCTTACAGTCGAGACATTGTGACTTTGGTTCGTTCGGTTCGCAGGCACTTCGCTTAGAAGCATCCCGTTTCCCATGCTACCGCCCGCTCCATTCCAGCATCCGTCCCGTCTAACGAGCGTCTCGAAGACGACCGTCCATTCCTGGTGGGACCTTCGGACCTTCGTGAACCGGATCGTGACGTACGGAACGTTTTGTATGTGTGTTTTTTTTTTAGTTTCTTCATTCTACTCTCTCACACCATTACCTCTATTGCTTCGCGATTACCTCCATTCGGTAAGATCCTCAGTTTTTTCTACTTTTTTTTTTTTTGGTTGGAACCCTGCCGTCACATTCCTGACCTTCTTCCCAAGTGCATCCTTTTGTGAGGGCCCCTAATGCCGTGTCCTGTCGTGCGCACGGTCGAGACGGTTTCGCCCCGTTCGGGTGTGCGCTACCTTCGCAAGTTCTTTATTTCTTCCCTCTCTGGCCATTTTCATTTCGTCTAGCAAGACCGCACCTTAGCCGACCACTTCTGCCCAAGCTTTCTCTTTCCTTAGGTATGTTTATGGACTGTTATTCCTGTTGTTGTATTTTCGCGCTGGTTCGGATGGGCCTGGACCGGACGGAAGGATGCTCATCATCACCAGCATCTTCAGCACTCGATTCGGGATAATTTCAGTTATGGTTGCACCCACACGAATGCCTTCCTGCGGACAGGTCGAGGCGCAAAGGTTTGAGGATAGCACTACAGCAATGCTGGCGAACATCCGCAAAAGGTCGAGGAAAACGCTACTGGGAAGGTTCTTTTAGGTAAGAGGCTCATAAATCTTGGCGAAAATTCCCATGAAGCGACAAACTAATTAAATATTGTTCCTTTTTTTTTGAGAATATCTCTTAACGCCTCGCAATAATAGACATTAACTCATATCATATTAGTTTTTGCCTTGAGTTGATCTGTATCTTCAAGGATAATTGATCAAAATACAGGATTTATTTGCCGAAAAATTCATGCAAATACCCAAGAAGTAACCCAAGATGTTTAAGTTCTCTTCGCACGTTTTCATACAGCTCACGCAATATGTTTGTTTGTAACAAATTTCTGATCTAATTCACTTTTCAAACTCCCCTACACGTGTAGCACCATTCAGACTAGCCGTCACAAGCTTTCCACCCGCTTCAATTAACATTCAAACATCTAAATCACTCATCTTTCCCGTATGTTCGTTCGTTTCCTAATGGTTTTTAAGGCTACAGTCCTGCTCCAAATTTGGTATTCTGACAGAAACGCGCCGGGTGGTATGCAATTTACAGCGCACAGCTGTCGGGAAGTCTACAAGCACAGTGCACAGGAACATTTCACCGACCGCGACACACACACGTGTGACTTTTGTGACCCCTCGATCGAAATGAACCACCACAACTAACCATCGCATTAGTCGTAACCGGCATAACGAGCTGCTATCACGGAGTGCAGTGCAAAGGGAAATATTTTTCATACGGTAATTTATTTTCCGTCACCAAAAGTTTTTTCGCGCCTGGGTCTTTTTCCACCCCAAACCACATCAAGCGGTGTGGCATGTTTACAAACACAATAAATCGATTCGAGGGAAGCGAGGTTTGGTTAATTATTGGCGTCATAGATCATCCGGTGGAAATAAAACTTTGTTCCATTTTCCATGCATCACTGAACGATTTGAGCACTGGTTTATGCGGAATACTACGTAGTAAAGACTACTTCTTAGTATGTTCTTTAGTAACTGTCAGATTAAATATTTTTGTTTATCTACATCTGTCAAAAAATGTCAAACTGCAACTTAACAACTTTATTTTATTGTTATTAATTTATTTATTTATTTACTGAAGAACGACCGTATGGCTCACAACTTTATTTTTAATGTACTTACATATACACCATTTTTATACGCTCGATTATCCGGAAAACAAACTCAACGCAAAAAAAAATCCACACACACAACGATGAAGACGACCTCCGACGATGACGATCATCGCAACCGATCATGCGCAAAATCCCTTTTTCTGGTTCCAGATTTTCTGCTCCCATAACTTACGCGCCGGCATTTTCCCAACTCCTTCCACACCTGGCAAATTTTCCATCCCCCTACCCTTAACACGCTCCGAAAACGTATGCTGTACAGTAAAGTAACAAGACAACAAAACCACAACAACAACGAACACGCACACACACATACAAACGGCCAACAAATGCTTGAAAAATAAAGTACAAAACCGAAACAAAGACTATTATGTTTTGCCGTTCCCCGCGGCAAATAAATTCCGTTCGAGTTCTCTCGCCATTCCGCCCGTCTCTTTAGATCATCATCCGCCCCCCACGTTCCTCCTTTTCGGCCATCGAATCGGCTTTTGATTTCAGCCCTATCTTATTGAATTTCGAAACAGAAATAAAAAAAACTGCACTCCGTAGCCCCATACACACGGGCACATAGAACCACACAAACGCCATCTTCTTGAACCCGAAACGGTTAAACGGTGGTTGTTCTGTCGCTTCATTTTGTGCCCGGCTTTTTTTGTTGTTGCTGTCGCGTTGTACATAATCCATTTCAAGCCTCCTCGGCTTGGTTTGCGCAAATGTTGAGCACCGTACGGCGGAAGGTGAACGAAGAGCAGAAGGGTAAAAAGTATGATCTTGGCCTTGGCTTTNAATCGGCTTTTGATTTCAGCCCTATCTTATTGAATTTCGAAACAGAAATAAAAAAAACTGCACTCCGTAGCCCCATACACACGGGCACATAGAACCACACAAACGCCATCTTCTTGAACCCGAAACGGTTAAACGGTGGTTGTTCTGTCGCTTCATTTTGTGCCCGGCTTTTTTTGTTGTTGCTGTCGCGTTGTACATAATCCATTTCAAGCCTCCTCGGCTTGGTTTGCGCAAATGTTGAGCACCGTACGGCGGAAGGTGAACGAAGAGCAGAAGGGTAAAAAGTATGATCTTGGCCTTGGCTTTCGGTACTGGGGCATTGTTCTATTTGTGCGCACTCTCCGCAACAAGCTGCTCTTCGTCTGCTGGTGGAGATTTTCTTCGGGCCCTTGGAGAAGATTGCTTAAAAGTGAATTTATTAACATACGATACAGAATATCTGGCCAGACGTGAAGATACTAAATGTACATTCCTATGAAGCGGATGCACCGTTTATTAATTCTACTACACACTTCAAAGAGATGAGAGCGTTGAGATCCTCCTACTAACTCGTCTAAAATGAGTTACTGAGCAGTTAGTTAGTAACTCAGTAGTAGTTGTGTAAAAACTAATTATCTCTTTGATTGAGCGATGGTAAACAGTAGCTAAATGACCATCTTCACCTTTAAAACTCCAATATGACTCAAGATTTCCCTCGGCTACTTCAAAATGGCATTCGTCCAACAATAATATTAACCCTCAAGAAAAAATTGAAATATTTTAATATATACACTTTAAACGAAAATCACAAGCTATCCACAATGCCAAACTCCAACACCAAACATCTCAAAATTTATATCTGATCAACATTTAAAAACAAGGGTAGCTCAGCCAATCCAACCGTTTGTGGTTTTAAGCCATTCTGCTTTTACTCACGCAGCTTACAAACGATCCCTTAAGTGGCCTCCCCGTTTTCCATACCAAAAGACATCCCAGTTTCGCCTACTGCTGTTTTGATATGTTTATGATGTTGATAATCGACTCACTTGCCACCGTGTATGTGCGGCACATAGGAAAACGTACCGACCGGGATGCATCCGCGCATGATCTCATTTCACCTTTGTTGGAAGCTTCTTTGAATCCCTGTTCCGATATGTATGTTGTTGCGATTTATAAGACGATGCCAGGGAATAAAGGCATCCTCACGGCACGGTAAACGGTGTCTTGTGATGTAAACATCACATTTCCTTTCCATCCATTCGGTCGAAATGGAGCGAACTCGAGAAAAAAGGGCACCGGATCACCGGTATAGCCTCCCACGGCCGCGTGACAATTATGGTGACTGTCAGCCAACCAACATCCAACTCGTTCAAAGCCGTTTGATCGTGCGCGATCGTGTGCCCACACCTACAGATTGGCTCCAACACACACTCGCTTGATGCCCGATGTCATTCCGATCGACAAATCTTGAAAACCATCCTCGGCCTGCAATCGATCCGGCTTCATTTCCTGAGCTGATTGATTTCGCTTTCGCCTCGGTGTGTTGGTCCGATTTTCATTCGCCGGTACAGAAAGGGCAAAAATTATGCCTCGACAAGGGAACTCAAGCTCTGGCGATGGTGAAGAAGTTTGAAAATTGCACCGCACAAAACCTTATACGATCGGATGTTTGGAGTGGTTTCCATCATTCACTGTTTACACGTAAACGGGTGCAAGATTTATATCCGCCATGCAACCAGCCGTTTCTAGTGGCTGGTTTGTTTATGATATATGCGGGCAGTTTCTCTCTTGCGCATGGACTTTGTCTGGCTGTGGTTTTAGAGTTCAGGCGAAAAGTATATTTAATCCGGAACGGAAAGCTGATCCATCGCGTACGAAATTCTCGCAAGCGTTTCCTTCAGCGTGTTCACTAACTGTATCAAAATCTGACAAAGCGCTCTAGAATTCCCTTTCTCTCTGCTGAGCAACAGACGTCCATGCTAGTTCCGTTTGCAAAAAGGCCAGCGTTCGCTTGCATGAGCTTCCCGCCTAATGCCCGTGGAATGCGTATAAATAATTTATAAGGACAATCCCACGACCAGTGCCACAGCATCCACAGTCTCCCAGCCCAGTTTGAGGTCGTCGTCATCGTGAGACCTTGGAGTTGTGCTATCCTTAGAGTAAAGCTACCTCCGTACCGAGCCATTTCGGTGCCCTACAGTTCTGATCCGGCTGAAGTTTGGTGCAAGATCGCAAAAACACGATCACCGTGAGCGTTTCGCTCCATGGCGACGAGCAAGCTGCAGACGATCAAATAAACTTTCCACTAGAGCGAGAGTTTCGAGCGATCGTACACAAAACCGGAACGCCGGCAGTCGTCACAAACCGGCACGACTTCCGTCAAGTGTTCGGAATCCGGAAGATCTGACATCTGACTTCTGCTTTGTGTCGATGACGGTGTAATCTGAAACCCGGTAATTCGGCAACTTCGCACATACGGGATATCCCCGAGGGGTCTTTCAGGCTTCCTCTCTCGTATGTTGCCACATTTCCCGTGTGTCATTCCGGAAGTACCCGCGGAAATTTCTTTCCCAAATGCGAATGCAACAAACAACGGTCTTTCTCTCTGTTTCCCCTTATGCGGAAGTGTTTGTTTTTGGAGAAATTTGTGCCCACTGTGCACACAACAACGTCCCAGACCAAAAAAACAACAATCCCACATCACATCACCAGCATGACTTAATGACTCATTCCCTACGAACGAGCGTGTTTGCACGCATACCGGTCAGGTAATAATGGAATCGTATTGTAGAAGTCGTCTTGCGTATACATATGCGTAACGTGATCTGAACAGCGCAGTCAGAAAAGTTGGTGTTTGCAAATACTTGAAATGCGGAATAGCGTTGCGTAGGTTTCCAGGTGGTCTGCCTTACCGGTGTGTGGTTTGCGGATGATGGATGGTTGGTTCAATCGTGTCCCAGATCGCTCGTTGCTATCGCCGGTGCGCTATCTGTCGCTTTGTGCAGCTGGAACCGTTTTATTTTGGGGATTTTACTGTAAGAACCGTGTGGACGCGTTACATTAATATTCCAATGATATTTAAAATCCAAATTGAAATTGAATATTCAACATCTTTCCTCAAGAAAGAGAAAGTGATGTTTTGCATAAATAATTCATTTGTTCAGAACTAAAATATACCATGGGGAGTTGGATACTACACATTATTTTAATTGAATGATAAATCTCAATATTGAAGCAGTACTTTACTACGCAAACAAAACAATATATTACACAATTTAAAGATTGATTAATACCTAAAGATCTAAAAAATCCTATCGTTCTGAAAGTATGCAATTATCAATACAAATTGGTGCGTTTGACATTTGACGTTTGACATACAAAGAAAGACATTAAATACGACATTTGAAATGAAATTCTCAACATAATGCGAACCTATCTCTGAACCGTTGCATCAATTCTGAAACAAATCAACATTTATAATTAAGTCAATTTTAGTGAAAAACATTTCAAAAAATTATCTCTCGAAAACTTGATTAATACTGATCTCGGGAAGTTTAAAATACTTGATCTGCGGCTGTGTTTTTCTTCTTTTTAGACCATAAGTTCTTTAGTCAACAGTTTCTCAAAATATCAGCCCATAGAAACTAACATTTAAGTATAAGTATAGGATAGTCTTAACACATGTGAATGATTCCACATATGATTCATCCACACAACCGAGTCTTTGTGTGCCTACATCAAAGAAATTCCTTTCCAACGCTTACGATTGGCGTCTTGAGCGCAATCTCCCATCTATTTGCTTACAGTATTTATAAAACAAACTACCGACCAGTCGCTCCAGTGCGCCAGACCTCTCCATCAGTGAACAACATTGTGCACACAATTTCATGCACAATTTCATCAATTAATGACCGATTCGTCCGATCATGCACAAACCAGACACGGCGTAGAACGCATTCTTACTCAACCAACGTCCGTCATGGTTGAGCAAAAATTTCTCCCATGGGGAAGGATTTTCATAAGATCGCCTTTGTACACATACGACGTGGTACAACGCTCGCCGAGTGTCACTTTGACACGTTTCATTCGTTGGCGTCGCTTAGAACAAAAAAAAAGCGCAATGAGACGGACACCACTCCTTCCAAATGCGTTGCGCCTTTAGTAAATCATTCTCGAGAATGTCATCGTACGCTAGACGGAGCTTTACCGATTGTTTACTTGTGAGATGAATGTTTGAATATTGCTGCAAAAACAGAAAAAAGGAACAATACTACCTTCAACTGTCGCCAGCATGTCGACTCCAGGGACACCAACGCGGGCCACATTTCAATGCGGAACTGGAGCAATATTACCATTCCAGCAAATGAGCACGTCCACCCGTGGTATTAGAGAGGGTCGGGACCACTTTTTCGGTGTTTGCATCGTTCGATATGATTTATGAAATGTGACACCTAGAAATGTGACTCACGACACGACGCCCGGCGATAGCTTTTGATGGACGGGTTCCCCCATTGACATGGGCTAACGAAAGAACATGTATCCAGACCGGGTGACCGTCTAGGGTCGCGCGGCTTAGCGCCGCCCTGTGAGGGTGCGTGTAGACGAGTAACTCAATCGGAAGAACTCGAGCACGCTGATCAACCGATCCTGTGACCCTTTCGGTGTGGCACGCTGCTGTTGATGTTTGGGATTTAGTGTGTAACCCGAGAACTCCTCGGCAAGACAGTAGCCGGCCACATTGCGTGGAGTGGTTTGGTTTTGTGTCCAGCAATGAACCGGTTAATATGACCCGATCTATTGAGGATGAGGAGGATAGAAAAAAAAAGTCAAGAGAACAAACTAATGAGCTACGAAGGAAATTGAGATGATGAGCCATGGTTAGGAGAAAATTAATATTTTTTTTTGACACCAAACTTTAGGTGCCAGAAAATACTAACAAAGCGTCCGGAAATACTTATGTGCTGTGAACTGTTTTAAACCGATAGAACTAAAAAATAACTAGAAATATATTATTTTATGACTCACATTCTTAATTCCGCTGTGGATTACACTCCTGAAGTTATGCTATCTGCTAGTAAAAAATATTCTTTTAAAGTATACGAATATTTATATCCAAAAATTATTAAAAAGACCACACTATACTGTCGGTTGCATGTCATGTCAGGCGTTTTAAAAACATTTTAAGCCATTATTTATCGAATTCTTAAAAATTTAAAAATTGGCAGAGATTATATTATTGTTAAGATTTCCAAGTTAAAACTTATCAAAAATCCTTGTTTATTTGCATGTTAAGTACATAAAATGTTTAAGTATTTTACTTTAAACAAGTTTTATATACGCTTTCAAAATTCAAAATTTTAATCCCATTAAACAATTCAATAAATTATTTTTTAGCATAAATGCATTAAGCAAAGCTTGACTTACTACAAAATTCAGTTGTACGTCTGCATAGTATGCAACCAGTTGCACAACCACAATGTTGTACCAATTGTTATTAACCATTTTAAGCCTAAGGGATACACATTTGAATAGTGAATATATGATCGATATATTACTTAGTGTTCCGTTCGGCATTTTACTGTCTCTTCGAATGATCTCCCCCTCTAATAAATCTCTTAAATGTGATTCCATAAAAAGATGGAAACAGTGCTAAAACGTAAATTGAATCTTAAACCAACCATCAACATTATCATTATGTCGTAACGAAAAAGAAAAACTACAACTCACAGCTTTTCTTTGGTGAAGAAAGCGATCTGTTATTGTTTGACTCATTTTTCGACATTTAACTAAATCCACGCACGCACGGTGAATAGGTTTCCTTCGCACCGCAGTCGGTAAGCCTGAGAGGAAATTGGAATTAGGAACCAACAGTGTACCCGTTGTGTCATGGCGCGGTACAATGGGTAGATGAAGAATGGTCTGGTGGCAATTGTAATGGAACGATCGGAAGTCTT
The DNA here is from genome assembly GCA_018908115.1 of Anopheles rivulorum. NCBI lineage: Eukaryota > Metazoa > Arthropoda > Insecta > Diptera > Culicidae > Anopheles > Anopheles rivulorum. The sequence goes on from STHB01000003.1 coordinate 15,712,173, forward strand.
TAAGCAACGAGAAACGTGTTTGAAAGACGAGTGAAAAGAGGTTGTTTTTTTATTATTTTGGAGAAGACTGTTGAGAATGAAGGAAGGCAAAATGGATGTTGAGCGGGCTGTAAAGCGTCTCACCTTTACGCTAAGTGTTGGCAGTAACAATTGTAACAATTGTGCAATGAAATGGAACTGAAGCCGGAAACGTGCAGCTTCAGTGTTTTAGTGTTTTATTGAAAAGTGTAACATTGTGTCGTGCGCTGTCTATGCGAACTTTTATCTCTCGAAAAAACCATTCAAGATATTGGAAACTAAACGAAACGAGTTGGTTTAAGTGGTTTTACCTTTGGATCGGCTATTCTTAAGCTTACCAAATTTTGTGCCAATCTCGTGGGCTGTGACAAGGAATGAAATTCCAGCGCCCATCGCCCTCTTGTACGCATTAAACCCCAAATAGCAGACCAAAGTGGGAGACCTTCTTAAAATCGCGACTTACGACAACTGAGCAGAACCTTCTTGAGATGAAAGACACTGACATCCCAGGCAAACACACAAACGGGACACAGACTTCGGCAAGATCGTAAAGACGATCCAGCGTACATTCGTTGTTGGGCTTTTGCACATTATGGAAATCGGTCGAGTCCGCCCAACATTTGCTCATTCACCATTCAAAACCCCACCCAATTCCACCACCCTCAGCGGCTGGCCTTCGCAAGCGATCTCACCCGCGTACGGACGACAAAGCGTAATTGTTTCTGCACGTTCGCGTGGTTCTGTGTGTTTCTCTGCTAGTTTGGTTTGTCTTGTTCACCATTTCCCCTAGACCCATTAGATCCGATTGGTAGAACATCAAAACACTGACGGATGGTACGGCTAGATTTATTCATCTGCAGCCCTTCCCCACGGCACGACTCACCGCCGGCACAATCACCCGGCTGGTCTGGTGAATCGTTTAAGGTTGAGGGACATGAAAATGCGATCGCGCAAAGGTTCATCAACATCTCATTTTCTCGTGAGCGTGCTCGTGCCATTGCAAATTCCACGATCACAAACGTGTCCGCGTACCGATTCGTGAAAAGTGGCTTGAATGACAAGAGTGCAGGAAGGGAACAAAAAGGGGTGGGCAAAGGTGTGAACGATTGAGGTGTGAAATATTACCGATCTATGCTAATTGCGATGCGTGCGTGTGCGAGTAAAGCACGTGCGTAGGATTAGATTGAATTCAGCCGGTCTGCCCTTGATGAATGAACGAAGAAGGCGATCGGATGGGCTTATGAAGAAGCATACAAACAAGCGTAAAATTACTATTCTAAGCAGAAACGCAAAGCTACTTTCATACTGCTGTCGTGTCGATGCACCTTAAGCGCTGTCGGATCGTTTGTCGGAAGACGCAAGCAACCATACAAACACATTGCATACCTTCAGGCGTTCTTCGTTCGCCTAAAACTATGCAATTTGGAGTTTTGTTTTATGTGGACCAACTGCATAACAAATTAAAATAGCGCTTTCCACTATTTTAAAACGTACGGTTTAACATTCGGTGCATTCTATTTAACGTATGTCATTACACGTACAGCAAACTGTTGATTTAATTTCCATATTTTATTTTATCGTTTTCATTTAAACACTACGTTTGGGAACATTATTTAGTCGCACATTAGTATATACAGGTGTAAGGAGTTGTCCCTCCCTGCTGCTTTTGCCTGCCACTCCTGCTGTTTTGCCTATAGAATTTCTTTGTTCGTAACACTTCACATACACCATCGACCACGGCCGAACCGTGGTGGATTGTGGCCATTTTCTTTTCTCTTTCCGGTGGCACACCTAACATCTGTTTCTTTTTTCCCTTGTCGCTCGTAAGCCTGCCTGTATCTAGTTTTGCTTTACTTCCCTCCTTAGAGTCCGAGACGATATCAGTAAATTTGAACGAACATATTTCAAAGAAACTTTATAGTGACAGAAAAATCGAAAACATTGCGTGGAGCGTATACTTCCAACCTACGTTAGTACACGCAAGCATTGCTTAAGACAAACACGAATTGTCTTCTCTTTTATCTCATTTCCTTGCCTTGTCTTAACCGCGTATCCGTCGTTTCCTCAAATCCTTCTAGTCTTCATCAGCTTATGATTTAATTTTTAAACGTGACTCTTTTGGTATAGTGGATCGCCTAGCTCGCTAGCCTTTCCCTTATATGTTTCCTGCACGAAACACCACACTCTTCTCCCCGGTTCACCTTTGTCGTTGTGAAATCAATCCCCCATCGTTCTTGCCCGACCATCGATAAATCGAGCATCTTCACCGCACCGAACTAATTGGCAAACGATCACTGACTTGTTTTAGCGTTGAAGTTCCGTTTCAACCCCAGGAATATGAATACGGCTAATCGGTTCTGCCCGCTACTAGACGGGTCTCGACGGTGCTTTCCGGTTGGGGGGCGGAGGTGGTGGTGCTCTCATGCGGGACGAGGCGGACGAGGAGAGTGTCGTCGTGGAGGATCCACCCGATTCGTTCGGGTTGGGGCCACCGCTCGGCGTTAGGTTGCCACCGCTGCCGGATCCCGCACCGCCAATACTGTTCGTGGACGACTGTAGCTGATGATGGGCGGACAGTAGTAGGTGCTGTTGTTGGTGGTGCTGCTGCTGCAGAAGCCGATTGCTGCTGTTGTTGGTGGTGGACGAGTCGTCCTCGTCGAGGTCATCGTCCGAGGACACGGAGTTCGCGTCCGAGTTGGACGGTGTCGGTGACGGCGGTGAAAGCGTTTCCTGCTCCTGCAGCATCGTGCGGAACTCTTGGATGGATTCGTTCAGGGCCCACAGCTGCGACAGCAAGGACAGATCGAGTTGCCGAAGACCGTACTAAAACAGAGCGCAAACAAGAGCACACAAAAAGAGATCAATTAGAGAGTGCACAGCATGGAGAAGACACGATTTGGCTGAAAATAGATCATTTTGCGGAGTTTTTTTTTTTTTTATTTCTTGCGCATTCCGAAAAGCAGGAAAATTGGTGCCTACCACGAGTCAATGTCAGATCGATTTCACCACCTATTCCGTATTGATGCTTCAGCAGCAGAGAGAACCAATTTCAAAAACAGACCAAATTATCACCTCCCCTACCACCACTCGCACATTTCAGCAGCTGGAGGCGCCCCATTAAATGGATCATTTGAGCCCATCTTCGGCCCATCGCTAGGGTGAAGAGCAGAACTATTGCACCTTTATTAGGCACACAGCATCAGCACCTTCGTTTTGGGGTCATCATCTTGACCGACCAGAAAAAAAACGAACCCCACACTTTTTGGAGTGTCAAAAATTGTTGGGTACCCGCGAGTGCGAGAGTCCGACAATCTAAACCGACCATTACAACCCATTAAAAGGTGTGCACCAGGCGCTTGCGTACTTGAGCTGACACCATTTGCGGGTGCGTCACTCACTCGCTGCTGGCTGGGACACCTGCACCAACCATCCGACCGAACGAGACACCTTTAGCTTGCGTGGCCTCTGCGGTAAACTGCACTTGACAGCTACCGGCAGGCTCAAATGTGATATCGCGATTGAAATCCCACTCAACCTCTTTGCCCTGGCCCCGGTCACCCTCCTCCCTATTGCCTTTTTGCTGTTTGAATGATCGTTTTTATTTGCCTTCCTATCGGCATTCGTTTTCTTTCTATCTGTTTCAATTGCAATGCTCCTGGGTGCTTTTTTTTGTGCTATCGCTTTGCTCCAATATTATAATTATAGAACATGCAATCGTTGTCCGCCGGGAGAGGGTAGCCCTCCACACACTGGCACACTGAGCAATCTGCTGCTGAGCTGCCACCAAGGAAAGTAAGGCTGCACACCAGTTGATCTTGAGAGCGCGATGTGTATAGCAGCTTTATTTGCAAACAGTGAAAGCTATATTTCTTCGCACCATTGGACAGGTACAGTGAATCGCACTCTTCCAGGATGCACAGCAGGGGGACGTCGTATTAATATACGATATTTTGCACATTTTCCTTGCGATTTTCTTAAGTAATCGGTACGCGTTAATGCGCATGACACGTGAAGGGTTAGAAAATTAGTTTTCTGCTATTTATATTGCGCTGAATTATGTGAGCTTCTTCAAAATTCTTCAAACCTGTTACATTTATTTTAATTAAATAGCTTTGGTACATGAATTGCATATCTTGTGTGTTTTGCGCCTGAATGTATACTACCATCAGACACAACAGACTTATTACACATTTTTAATCAATTTTTAAGAAGAAAACAACAATACTAGGAAAAAATAGCCTGTATAAACCTGCTCGGAATAGTGGAGTACGTAAAAGCTTGAAAAGTAATCTATTTAGTGGAAAAAAGGGAAATATATTAAAGTCCATGCAATCACATCACCATCCGGATATCCCGATCATTTGCGCTCGTATGCACCCGTGCAGGAAACAATTATTAACGCATTTCTAAACACGTCAACCAACCTTCTACACTAATCGATATTACTAAAAACCAGCTCATATGGCTAGGATCCGACCGCTTAGCTTGCGTAACAGCCTCATCCGCCGCCAGTGCGTAATGCAACCGTTTGCATACGAATTAGCTCCGGTTTGGTGGGTTTATTGGTGTAATTGGACGTACTGTAGGGATCACCGTCACGTGAACACGATACAATTACTCACTATAGAAACACGATAATCGTGCATGATTCATAGCAACTCTCATCTACAGCTGCCTGAATCCTCGAAGAAGAAAAACGATGCGTCTATTTTTAATCATTTATTTTAGTGCCGCTTCTCGGCTTTTCATTCTTGGTCTTGCTTCGGTATCGGAAAGAATTTCTTCTTTTCCAGCAGCTCATCTTTAAGGTGATCGAACATGACCATCGGCCTAACTTTACAACATTCCCACCAAGCGTTCCCTAATTGTGCATCGTAAAACCGCGATCGAACGACATTCCGCAGATGCATCGATGAGTTAATGGGTGCCTCGTCGCAGTCTTAAAGCATAATTATGTAATCGTACAAACTGCCTTGTGGGCCCCTCAAGGCCACAATATCGACACCGTGCGCAAAACGGTAGTTGTTCTCGGCGGCAGTAACAAGTTCGTTCTCGAGCCGTTGCACTCCCGTACACTTTCATTTGTATCGCGGGCACGCAGCAGGGCTGTCGCAAGCGTGTGTTTAGCATAAAATCACCACCACGCCAGATCGATCGACATTTTCTGCCAGCCCATGTTCTGTTGCTGCTCGCCGTAAAGCGTACGTTGACCTTGCCCCGCAATGGGAAGCAGTGCACAGCTACATACAACATACTTGGACTCTCTTTTCTGTGGCCGTTTTGTTGTTCGCTGTTACCCATNCTCGAGCCGTTGCACTCCCGTACACTTTCATTTGTATCGCGGGCACGCAGCAGGGCTGTCGCAAGCGTGTGTTTAGCATAAAATCACCACCACGCCAGATCGATCGACATTTTCTGCCAGCCCATGTTCTGTTGCTGCTCGCCGTAAAGCGTACGTTGACCTTGCCCCGCAATGGGAAGCAGTGCACAGCTACATACAACATACTTGGACTCTCTTTTCTGTGGCCGTTTTGTTGTTCGCTGTTACCCTTTCGGCGATCGCGGAACAGGGTAGTTGAGGAAAGAGCTAACGGTTTCGCGCTACCAGAACGGATGAGGCTCGACCGTGGCTGACCACCATTAAAACGGAATCGCGCGTCGCACACCCGCCAGGAATGATGATGAGCCTTGTACTGCCCGGCAATTCTCTGCGTCGGCAGCATAGCAATGAAAGCAAACATCAAGCATTGCAGGCAGTAGTACCCACAAGCACTGCTTCTCCTGCACACCCACTTTCGTCCTTTCGTTTTCCACACCATGATTTAAATGGCGGCAGCAGTAGCATAAACGATTGCAATGCTGAACAAATGAGGGAACGTACGGGCGAGAGAGAGAATTCGAGAAAATGCTACAGTATTACGTAAGCTCGCAAGTGTACCAAATTTAATGGCACCAAAATATGGTGCAAAAAGATGAGAAGAAGGATAGAGAAGAAGCTGGAAAAATAATCATGCACAGAACTTACTTTCCTATCCACTTGCTTCCAACCATCCACACAGTGAAAATTAGCAAAACAAAAAAGATACCAAACGATGTGAGGGTTAGCCGGGACAGGAGAAGAAGAGTGAGCAAGGGAGGAAAAATTGCTACCCCGCCCGGAAAATTAAGAGCGATTTTCAACACATTCAATGCGAGTAAAGATCGTTTGATTATTGGTTATGTGTTTTGATGATCATTCGTAGGTCTGATTTTTTTTTTGCCACGCTGGGGTCTTTTGCAGATCCCAACCAGCTTACTCTCGATTACGGTAATATTCGATTTAATGGACTTCAATTTCATTTTATTATGAAATTATTCTACATATGAAATAAAGCTGATGTTTCTAGCATAAATTAAATAAAAAGTATTTAAATACAATAACGAACAAAAATAATGAAGATATTATTCATTTTTATGTTCATCAAAAAGTTCCGCCTAAATGTATACAATACGCAATACAAAAGATCAATCAACTGCATCAAAAAGCATTAAAGAAACATTACACATCGTATTTGGCCAGCCAAATCTTCCGAAAATCTGTATAAACACGCTTTTTTAATCATAGGAAAAACGAAACATTTCCATTAACACCAATAGCAATTGGTGAACGATCACTGCTAAAGATGCATTACTTTAAGTAAATATTGANAAAAATAATGAAGATATTATTCATTTTTATGTTCATCAAAAAGTTCCGCCTAAATGTATACAATACGCAATACAAAAGATCAATCAACTGCATCAAAAAGCATTAAAGAAACATTACACATCGTATTTGGCCAGCCAAATCTTCCGAAAATCTGTATAAACACGCTTTTTTAATCATAGGAAAAACGAAACATTTCCATTAACACCAATAGCAATTGGTGAACGATCACTGCTAAAGATGCATTACTTTAAGTAAATATTGAGATAACCTAAAAAACCAAATTATGCCACCCCGAACGGCACAAACACCACGACTCTTCCATTTTCCATTTGCTTTACACACCACCTGCCCCGTTCACCCCTTTTTGTAACCATATGCAATATGCTGCGCCAAAGTGGCGTACACATCTCACCAACGGGCTAACGGCTTCAAGGTCAATGCCGCGAAAATGATTCATTAATTTTGAGGCACTGCGAGAGCGTTCCCCGATCAGCGAGGTAAAGTGGAATCGAACAAAACAAGATGAGATGCTCGTTTCGTATGCGAACTAGTGCCTGACAAGATGGATGGTACTGGTGGACTACGTCGCTTCCTTGCCTAGTGCATTCACCGGCAATCTACACGCGAAGGAAAAAGCCGTTCTTCTACTTCCGTTTCGCATACGACCTCGCGGTTGAAAGAGCCTTTCACAGACCGCCGGCACTTGGTTTGCTGAAGAAATTCCTCCGAAAAGGAAAATTTTCTATAAAGAAAAGTGCTCATTTGAGCAACAGCAAGCGAATCAAAGGTGACGCAATGTTTGTGCCTTCCACCACGTGAATGGTCAGTTATTAGTGAATAATTGTATCGTTTAATCGACCCGACTCTCGAGGTTTTGTTTCACCGCTTCAACGTGGACGACCTCGGCGAATAAAAAAACGGAAGAGAGCTTTTGCCTGTCAGTCACGGCGCTACAACCGCAGCGTACATTGTTGCTGACTTGTAATTCATCATCCATCAGCTAAAAGCAAAAAAAAACAAGCAGCACTCCAAATTGCTCAAATTTGCTAGAATATTTATAACGTGTGCCTTCTTATACAAACCCGTTCGCTGAGAAGATTCTGACTTTCAACAACAATTTAGGAGTCAAGGAGACTGCTTCTGCCAATCTCCTCGCGAACGTTGGTGTGGGAGTTACGCATTTTACAAAAAAGTGCTGCAGAAACACTGCCCACGCTACATAATGGGTAGTGTCTGTGCCCGCTCTAACCGCCCAGAAGGACGCATCCACGGATCGAGGACACCGGATCGGAGATGGAACAGCAGCAGATCGTTAACGCTGAGGTTATTATTATTAACCATTTTTTCACATTTCATCTACAAAGCTTCAATCATTGCCCGTGAACTATCGGTCTTACCACAATAAGAGGGGTCGCTTGGACGACTCTTTTCAGAACCATACACCACAAGGGACGAAGAAGAAAAAGAAGTAGTTTAGCTTGCCAGGGGCATCTGCTCATCGTATAGGCCTGACATGTACGGTAAATGGCGATTTGATCGACAATTAGGCAGCCATTTACAGCACTTTTCACCTCCTCTTCTATCTGACCTGTCAAAATGGAGAATCATCCTTTCGGATTGTGGATGGAAATGAAGCGAAAACTCGACCGGACAACGAATTGTTGGAGCGTCTTTTTTTTCTATTTCCAACCAAGGTTCCACCACATTCTCCATAAGAAGAGATGTATGATTTGCGTAATAACAGGCTTTTAGTGGCGTTTAAGAAGGCTAGTTTTGCAAGAAAGATACGTTATGTTACACTTTTGGATGCGAAGAAAGGTTGCCTTTATTTGTTCTTTTTTATTTTAGAATTGCAAAATAATTGAGGTTATACAATAAAAAGAATTCATTACAAAGCCGATGTTCTTGAAGCTTCTAAAATAACTTACTCCTCCGCAACCACACAAAAGCATGACTCACACATCAGAATACACTCACTAATTAGAACGAAACTAGCAGAAAATGGCATTTCAAGATGACCAGGAATTTGCATCTCATTCTACGCATTCACCAAAATAGTACATCATCATCACCTTTTGGGCGAATTTATTTCAGACGACAGGCGCCAAGATGCAACGAAAGTTCATCGCTCCCTTTTCGTCCAATTCGCGACTACGACCAGCTCCCCAGAGCCCCAGTTGTCACGGCTCTATTTTCGGCAACACAAGGATATCGATCGTTCACCGATAAAGGTGCTTGCACGCGTACGATTTCTACCTACGATTAGTTTCGCTGTGTAAATTTCACCCAAACAAGCCAAGACCGGTGAATGGTGACATTATCTTTTTATTTCTTCACACAATACGCCGCGAACGCTAATCGCTCGTCTTTCTCCGGCCGTCCATACACGGAGGGAGCGCCCAGTACTGACCCAATCGACCCCGAAAAATTGTTTTCGCGCGGGTGACAGCCAGTTTGCTTTTCGGGGAGAGTCGACAAACCTAATTAGGTTAGTGTCGAATTAGCGTGCGTTTTCGAAACGGTGTGAAGTTGGTTTGGTAATCTCACTACTGCTTCCATTTCGGACATGTAGCTTCTCCTAATTTGCTGCCATTCAATCGCTCAACCGAATATAAGGCTCCATCGAAACGCGATTAGCATCTGTTTTCGCTTTGGAGGTCGTGCTGATCGTCGTCGGAGATCTTGCCGTAAGAGCGCTTGCTTACCAAAATTTGAGCTCGTTTTGGAGATCTTACGAAATCTCTCTTTTCAAGCAAGTTTAAAAAGATTTAATTATAAAATAAAGAGAGAGAGGAAATAAATAAAAACACGTCTCACATATCCGTTAAAGAAGCATAAAGTTCTATTTGAAGAATATTACTGCAAGCCATCCGATCGATCGAGCTCACACACCATTCTTTATGGCGCTATTAAAATGACATACGAAACGGGATTCACGTAAAATAAACGTCACTTAAAATCACGACCGTTCGTTTAGACATCCGTGTCAGAGATCCAGTCGAACTAGGGGGATCTCCACCCGTGAAAGATAGGGTGGAGATCGGGTATCATAAATTCATTTCCAACTCCAAGCACGTCCCACGGAAACATCTTCGGTTTGTAAAAATAGCTTACCGACATAACCACCCAACAAGAACTATATGTCGGTGTTCCAATTCTACGACACTGGAGGAAGGAGTGGTTGCCCTTATGCTGGTAGGAAAAAATCATACCACACATACAGAGCTTGCAGCACCATAGTAGCGCCAACCACACGCACCAATGTCGCCGTCCACCGTCCTAACCTTACGAGGTGGAATTTTTAGAATGGCGTTTTCCTTGCCGCACCTCTTTCTAATCGGGAAGGAGTTTAACGTGTCGGGTCGGCTAGTAATAGTAGGTCGTCACTAGTAGAAATGGCATATCGCCATCGCCGTCGCCATCGTAGTGTGTTTCATTTCTTTTTCAAAATACCCCGAGCAGTCACACAACCGGTTGTGTGAGAAGTCAAACGGAACGGTAATTATAAAGTTTCTTTGAGCCATGAAGGTGTTCCATTCGTTCGGGGGTGTTTATGTGTGTGTGTATGTGCGCGTGGTGCATACTCTGCAATGTTTCCCCCCGACTGCATTTGCCGTTTCAGTGCATTTAAATTGAAAGTGACATCGAACGCTCTCCGGGGAGGAGAAAAAAGGGAAAGTTCTAAATTGTTTTCAAGCGCCCTTCATTAAACGGATTTTGTTTAAACAGTGCAATTAAACAATTATACCTGAGATAGTACACTAAAATCGGAGTTCGCAGCAACAAGCAAATTTCCCATCTTGCTGGAATTTTAAAACAAATGACGCATCGTGCAACACAATCATTTGGCATAGTGCACACGCTTGTTCAAGCAAGGCTTACTATTCCGTTCGCATCATTAATGTGATTGGCAAAACCCAACCCCCGGCATATCACACATTGTTCACTGCCAACCTTGAGACCGACTCTGACGATATCCGCTTTCTGCCCGCTGGATGGAGAAACAAACGTATAGACACGCGGGATTGGACTTGATTTGACTCATGGCAATCTCATCACCATTGCATTGGCACCGTTATTAATTTCTCCAGGCACGTATAGAACCACCAGCCCTCCCTCCCCTCCCGAACGCATCGTGTCAACGACGCAGAACAAACAGACCGTCGTCCACCGCAAGAGCCGGCGTCGGTCGAATGAATGTCGAGCATGATTAGCATACATTTGAATGGATAATTTTCTCTCCAACCACCGTTTGTTGCCGTTTGTGGTGAGCCCCGCTGGATGTGTCGGTTCAATAGTGTGCTAATAGTATCACAACCTGCACATCACCACTAGAGCGGGGGTTGAAATGACATACCAGTTCAATGTCCAGAACTGAGCGCACCGTTATGGTTAGGCATCCTCTATCCGGGACACGGCACACGCACTGTCAATTAGCAGCACTAAACGAACGCATCATCAATCAGACTGATTTGAAACCTTAACTCGTCTATTTCTTCACTCCCTTCTAACTTCCCTTAATATCATCAGCTGCTCTCGAAAGGCAGTGCTGCTTTACAGCGATTAGAAAATGAAGAAGAAAAAAGATCAACCTTGAAACGGAAATGAGAAGCTTCAATTGCAGAGTGGCTTCAGCCATCGACACTTAAACACTTCTTTGCCTTTCTACGCTCTATAACTTTCACTTGGCATTGATTCGGCACGGTAGTGCAAAGTGAGCACACTACCGGAAGGGAAAACTGATTGAAACATAATCCATAACCGTTGCAGCTGCTCAATATCTGGTGACGTATGGAAGCCATAAAGTAGTCGACCATAAACTCACCCGCCGGGCGATCGTGATCACCCGCGGTATAACACTTTTTTATGGCATCGTTGGAACTCTATCGGGAAAGAGGATCTCTTTCTCTCAATGATTTAATTAAATAAACACTAATTTTAGTCACAGTCCCACACCATTATTCTCCAAAAAGACCTAACGGCCCTTGTTACACACAAGCCTATTTGTTCGTGTTTAATTAATATGATACTCTCCAGCCACCAACTCATCCTAATTGCCAGTGGAATGTCTACCAACGGCTTATTATGTTTAGAGCTCTCCCGCATCCAATGCTGCATCGTGCCCCAGTCAAACCACGAGAAGACCATCCGGACACTGCTGATGATCGTGGGATTACAACAACATGTCTAGACCACTATCAGCTCGGACTGCACACAAAGAACGGATGCGTGCTAACCCAGCTCCACGACATGATCTTCCGTTCTCTTCCTACTGCGTCGTCACTATAAAGGCTAATAGGATACGATTAAGAACCGCGCGTGGGGTATTATATGCCTTATCCTGCTGGTCTCAAGATTACCGACCCATCGTTTATAGAATCCGCGCGCCTATCATGTACTCGACGACGCTCTCCAGAACGACTGACTCCCGGATCTCTGCCCCGAACACGTTTGTTACTCGCCCAGATGACTGTCATGATGTTCAGAACCCATCATCAATTTTTTTTTGCTGTCCGCCTGTGACGAATGTTGTCAAGCAGTTGCTCAAAAGATGAGTCCATACATCAGCATGACTGTCGTTGGTATAATGGAAATTTGATTGCAGATCCGAGAACTGTTCCGCACCGACATAATCAGTATGTTTAACAGGAGAGCGGCCGCTATCGGGTGGACATTAATGATCCACCATTAAACTGTGATTACTTTGAGCGGTGCTGGAGATAGGCTTCGGACGGAACGGCGATCACCTCCAGGGGAATGTAAATTATGAGCAAGACAACGATCTTGCCAAAAACCGATCGGATGATATATAACGACCATCCAATAGTTATGGTTATATACCCTGTTTACTGTAATGATCACAATTATGTTGCCCTACAGAGTCACAGCAATGTATAGTTTCTATTTCTGTCAGATACTTGCCTCCACGCGTGTACACAGGCTATTTCCCACGCACCTTACGTTCCAACCGACGCTTTCCTTCTTCAGCGCGCTCGATCCACAATAAATCATTTTGTCTGCCACCAAACGTCTCCCCGCAGGCCGGAAATTGTTCATAAGTATCAATAAATGCAACCGACCCATAAACAAACCATAAACAACAGTTCAATGAGCCATTTCGGTACCAACCACGGAAGCTACACAGCCGTGTCCAGTGTGACGGGGTAATATCGAAAACATGGGAGGGATTCCGTTTAGAGCTCACTTTTCCAGTTTGATAATTTTTAGTGTAACGCAGGTCATTAACCAAGCGCACTCCTACACAAGTTGCGGACAGGCTGGACAATTTAAAAACAATCGAACCTGATCGATGATGTGATGGGAGGACATGTTATCGTCATACGCACATACGGAGTGTTAACCGCGCTACGACAACTCCCACATCGCCTACAAGCAGGTGTGGTATCGCGTGCTCGAAAGGTGAAGAAGCTCTAGATACCAAATACAAAAAACAAAAGAAAACTGATAGGTAACAATTGTTAAGATCCTTATGCAACCTTATGCTCGAGGTCGAAATGCGTTTGCCCGTGTTTGTGTTTACCTACCTGATCTACCCTCCCCAAATGTTGTTCCACGTTAATGGAGACGTCCTAGTCTCACCTATTGGGGCGATTGCTATTTCTATCTCTTCCATTGTTGCTTACCGAGCCCGAAATCGTTCGCGTGCTAAGCCTCGCGGAACGGGCCAGTGTCTTCATCGCCCATGTTCAGTGGGCCTATGAGCTAATGTGAGAGGCTCCACGAAGGGTGACGGCCTGCAATCATAACACGTCATAAATTTTCCACCCTGCATTTGGCATTGGAGCATGCTTCAGTTTTGGTGAATTCTTCTTTTGGATCTTTTGATGTAAAGTAAGTAAGCTTTGTTTTGATTAACTAGATCTAAATGTAAAAAATTGGTGCCATATTAGGCATCAATTTGTGTCAAAGTTAATTCTTAATTAATTTATTTAATTCCTCTCTAATCTACCAATACACACAAACTGGTTGCGGTAATTGGAGATGATGTAAACTTCTTTAATCTTCTTTGTTTGTCATAATCTATTCTGGACGCTACAATACCAAAGACATGATGTTACGATAACCTAAAGAGACAAGAGGTCAAAGTTACTAGTACTATTGATCAGATCTAATATTTGTTTATATTTACAAACTTACTTAAAGATCGAATAATACTTTTTATATCTATTTCACTGACATCAAAATCTTCGGCTCGTTGACATCTCACCTTCAGCTCTCCTTCACAAAAAAGGTTTACGATCTACCAGCTAAAAAAAAAACAAACTTTAAACTGCTTTCAATTCTGTTTCATCCTTCGACCTTCTAGCTGTTTGCACACGCATCACAAGCAAACTACCCAACCCCAGAGCACCGAGATCAACTCCAATCGGGTTTGTGAATGTTTAATTAACGTAACGGTATCCTCGTGGGTCACCTTTTTTCCCACCGATCTGCGACAACGGACCGCACCGAGAAAGCCCGCCATACACACGCAGCACAAATGAAACGGAACGAGACGGCGGAGAAAAAAACAACCAAATTAAACGCACCAAAAGCACCCCGATTCCGAACTCCGAACGTACGGTGCCGCATTTTGTTTACATAACGTACAAAAGCAAATTGAAATTGAACCAAACGGCAAAACCTTCGGTACGCCTGCGTTCGGGAGATCGAACCACAAGAGCCGAACAAAAGGTATGCAAATACGGTTCCAAATGTCTCCTCCGGAGAACGCAAAACCCTACCATACTCCCAAAACGTACCTTTGGATTGAGGGTGACGATTCGGTACGCTTGGAAACAACCTCATGGCCGAAGAGGTGGCCCTCTTTTTGTCGACCTTTTTTTTTTAGTTTGTTTCACCGAGTCCTATACCGTAACAAACGGTTCACCTTCTCCTGCGACGGGCCCGAACCAAACACTGACCGACTGAGATACGGGCAATCGGGTGGCTTTAAAATTGAGCCAATGATTATAAATGTTCAAAATCATTAGGCTATTACAATTATCCCATAAGCAGTGGTCCCAGCCAACGCGGTTTGCTTACCGTACCCACCACTCGCCCGGCTGCCTAACCACACTAAGGGGATGTTATTTAAGCAATAAAGTTTCAGTCTGGCGTCCTTTGCTTACTTTTCTACTTCATCATCCACACACACTCAGATAGTTGCGGCGTTAGGTCAGGTCGGTAATTTTCAACTCAAAAGCAAAAAACCCAGTATACTAAGAGGGAGTTTCTTTCCAAGCCTTCTAGAAAGAGGGCACTGCAGTGTGCTTATGGTTCCATAGACACACAAACACACACAGCAAACACGAAGCAGCATTAAACAGTAGAAACGATGCAAAATCAATTCGCTTCTTCAGTTGGAGGGTATGGGGGGGCGTAGTGTTTTTTTTTTTGTCTGTTGCTTTCTTCATAATCGATAACCGATCGTTAAGGGTGTGTAGATTGCGAGCATAATTGATTGTGTGAGAGAGGGTGGATAGTTAAATTTGTTAGCGAATAATCGATCGAGGGAACATCCAACAATTGCAAACCGTTGGATAACACCAAACAAACGTTGCCCTGTTCGTTGTACATTTTAACCCATTTTGTTTTCGCACCTCGCACCTCGAGTCATCTAAATAGGATCATCTTAAAGGCCTCTAAAGACGAGCCAAAAATATATATATTGCTCACCTGAACGCACACGCACCCACTGATTGTGTATCATATCACCCAAAAAGGATGTTGCTTTGAATGTTCGCACTTGAATATGGGCGCCGACTATAGAAAAAAAACATAATGATTATGTCACTTTCGCCAGTCGATGACCAACCGTAGCCGGTCTCGTTGCGCTCTAGAAGGCGGCAAACAAACCCTCTCTATGCGCCATCGTTAAAGATTTGTAAGCCATTGCATAGTTTCTGCATTGCCTTACACACAATTACTCCCGGCACGGCCTCGTGCTTAGCCGGGTGAAACGTTTCCGCACNTCCGAACGTACGGTGCCGCATTTTGTTTACATAACGTACAAAAGCAAATTGAAATTGAACCAAACGGCAAAACCTTCGGTACGCCTGCGTTCGGGAGATCGAACCACAAGAGCCGAACAAAAGGTATGCAAATACGGTTCCAAATGTCTCCTCCGGAGAACGCAAAACCCTACCATACTCCCAAAACGTACCTTTGGATTGAGGGTGACGATTCGGTACGCTTGGAAACAACCTCATGGCCGAAGAGGTGGCCCTCTTTTTGTCGACCTTTTTTTTTAGTTTGTTTCACCGAGTCCTATACCGTAACAAACGGTTCACCTTCTCCTGCGACGGGCCCGAACCAAACACTGACCGACTGAGATACGGGCAATCGGGTGGCTTTAAAATTGAGCCAATGATTATAAATGTTCAAAATCATTAGGCTATTACAATTATCCCATAAGCAGTGGTCCCAGCCAACGCGGTTTGCTTACCGTACCCACCACTCGCCCGGCTGCCTAACCACACTAAGGGGATGTTATTTAAGCAATAAAGTTTCAGTCTGGCGTCCTTTGCTTACTTTTCTACTTCAGTCAGACCTTAGTTGCGGCGTTAGGTCAGATCGGTAATTTTCAACTCAAAAGCAAAAAACTCAGTATACTAAGAGGGAGTTTCTTTCCAAGCCTCCTAGAAAGAGGGCACTGCAGTGTGCTTATGGTTCCATAGACACACAAACACACACAGCAAACACGAAGCAGTATTAAACAGTAGAAACGATGCAAAATCAATTCGCTTCTTTAGTTGGGGGGTATGGGGGGGCGTAGTGTTTTTTTTTTTTTTTGTCTGTTGCTTTCTTCATAATCGATAACCGATCGTTAAGGGTGTGTAGATTGCGAGCATAATTGATTGTGTGAGAGAGGGTGGATGGTTAAATTTGTTAGCGAATAATCGATCGAGGGAACATCCAACAATTGCAAACCGTTGGATAACACCAAACAAACGTTGCCCTGTTCGTAGTGCATTTTAACCCATTTTGTTTACGCACCTCGCACCTCGAGTCATCTAAATAGGATCATCTTAAAGGCCTCTAAAGACGAGCCAAAAATATATAAATTGCTCACCTGAACGCACACGCACCCACTGATTGTGTATCATATCACCCAAAAAGGATGTTGCTTTGAATGTTCGCACTTGAATATGGGCGCCGACTATAGAAAAAAAAAACATAATGATTATGTCACTTTCGCCAGTCGATGACCAACCGTAGCCGGTCTCGTTGCGCTCTAGAAGGCGGCAAACAAACCCTCTCTATGCGCCATCGTTAAAGATTTGTAAGCCATTGCATAGTTTCTGCATTGCCTTACACACAATTACTCCCGGCACGGCCTCGTGCTTAGCCGGGTGAAACGTTTCCGCACAGTTTCGGCCCCAACCGATGGGGTGGTGGCTTCGAAACGGATCTCTTTAAACATCTCCAACCGTAACGTGCCGGTGAGGTATACGCTGTTTGCTGATAGCGTATGTATAGCATGGTGACCCCCGTCGTATATCGACAAGGCGTCGAGCGAAGGAGGAATGTTTAGCTGGCCGGAACTGCAACTGGATGTAGATGAACTTGCATTAAATAAGCTTCTTTCTTATTCGCCTACAAATATTACTTACGCCATCATACTTCCAACAAAGCCTATCACACATCCCGATATGCAGCTCCAATAATCTCGACTATGTTTATTCCAATTTCTTTGCATTTGAACAAACTGCCCTTTTTGGAATTTCCATGTCGCCGAGAGGGTGACCTTATGCGCCCTACGCGAGCGTAATGCAATTTCCTTTTTTGACACACTTTTCAATCCGTATTCCGTTCCCTATTCCGAGAGATGGAACGATGGCGACACACTCGATCATGCAGTCGGCGATGCCGACGCTGCTGTGTATCCGATTACTTACACGTTTCCGGTACGTTCCAATCGAAACCGCCAATCAAACAAAGAGCCCTTGAGGTTTTTCGTTTACTGCACCACAACACAAAATTCTCCCACTGCGGTCGGGCCGATCCTCGCAACGCTATAACGCTATTACGCCTCGTTGCCATTCTACTGCCCGATTTGATCGACATCTTCCGTGNTTACACACAATTACTCCCGGCACGGCCTCGTGCTTAGCCGGGTGAAACGTTTCCGCACGGTTTCGGCCCCAACCGATGGGGTGGTGGCTTCGAAACGGATCTCTTTAAACATCTGCAACCGTAACGTGCCGGTGAGGTATACGCTGTTTGCTGATAGCGTATGTATAGCATGGTGACCCCCGTCGTGTATCGACAAGGCGTCGAGCGAAGGAGGAATGTTTAGCTGGCCGGAACTGCAACTGGAAGCAGATGAACTTGCATTAAATAAGCTTCTTTCTTCTTCGCCTACAAATATTACTTACGCCATCATACTTCCAACAAAGCCTATCACACATCACAGCTCCAATAATCTCGACTATGTTTATTCCAATTTCTTTGCATTTGAACAAACTGCCCTTTTTGGAATTTCCATGTCGCCGAGAGGGTGACCTTATGCGCCCTACGCGAGCGTAATGCAATTTCCTTTTTTGACACACTTTTCAATCCGTATTCCGTTCCCTATTCCGAGAGATGGAACGATGGCGACACACTCGATCATGCAGTCGGCGATGCCGACGCTGCTGTGTATCCGATTACTTACACGTTTCCGGTACGTTCCAATCGAAACCGCCAATCAAACAAAGAGCCCTTGAGGTTTTTCGTTTACTGCACCACAACACAAAATTCTCCCACTGCGGTCGGGCCGATCCTCGCAACGCTATAACGCTATTACGCCTCGTTGCCATTCTACTGCCCGATTTGATCGACATCTTCCGTGCGGGGATAACTTAGCACGCATTTTCATCTTGCAAACAATCCCCTATCTCCCACTCGCCCGGTGGAAAAAAGGTGTCCGCAAGAAGCGAATTTAGCGATTGCGAACTCAATTGCAGCACGCGCAGCAGCCTATGTCGTCACACACACACACACACACGCGTACGATGCGGTTTACGGACAGCACATATAATTATGAAAAATAAATAAACCGATCCCGTAGACACCCGTGTGCGTTTTGCGTCAGCAGTTCAGCCGGGTGTGGAAATGCGGACAAAGCAGTAGCAGCAACAGCAGCAGCATGGTGCGTTTTTGTGCCGTTCAGCCTCTTTCCGGGAGACTGCACGTGCCCTCGTGCCCTGGACAAGGAAAGGGGTGGATGGGTCCGATGGGCGATGATATGCAATAAAATGGCCACAGGAGCCAAATACGACAGATCTGTTACCGGGGTTGCCACGACAGAGAGTGAACGATAAATCAGGCTTGGACTGCTGCAAGTACCAAACCCTTTGCACACACACCGGAGAAGGAGTTTGCTTCCTAGATTTCATAGAAGGAAATGTTTTGCCCCCCTGCAAATGAAGGGGAGGTGGGATGAAAAAAAAACTGGCACTGCCGGAAAATATGTACCAAACCTGCCGGCCTGAAGGCGGCAAAAACAATTAACTATGATTAATTGAGACAATTTGATTGCTATTTAGAGACCAACGTCACCACCG
Source organism: Anopheles rivulorum (assembly GCA_018908115.1). Classification (NCBI taxonomy): domain Eukaryota; kingdom Metazoa; phylum Arthropoda; class Insecta; order Diptera; family Culicidae; genus Anopheles; species Anopheles rivulorum. Next base: position 15,731,430 of record STHB01000003.1, read on the forward strand.
CACCACTCGGACATGCCGGAACGATCCAAAGGCAATTTGAGGCTCCCCGGTACAACAAGGAGAGGGGAGAGGGTTAGCTTTCGCCAACCAGCGATAGCATACGATCTATTTATATCATCTATGATCGATAAATAACGACGCACACGGACGCCCGCTTCTTTTCCGTAAGCTAAACCACGGCTTTCTCGCATTCTGACACTCGAAAACCTTCCCAAGGTTTTGCCGTATGCAAAGGAAGGAAGTCCAAACAATTACACGCTGAATCTAGTTTCGCCCTGCGGTGTGTTGACATGATCAGGTAGCACCGGGTTCCAGTGCAGAGTGCCCACAATCTGTCACTGTAAACGTAAATTTAATTAGAGATCGTAATATGACAACTTCCCTGGTAGTGCAATTGAAAAAAGGTGTATCACATATTTTCCTAAACTTCATGTAATATCCACAGCGCCCCCGGGTGCACAGCTGCGCAATTGCGATACGTCTTGGCGATAGTGGAAATGGTAAGTTCCTTGCGCGTACATCGGGACAACACACGGTTCACTTGCTACCGGAATTAACCGTTTGACGGAAAGCGTACCAACCACGCAGTCTGTTATCGGATAAAACGAGGTTTTAATTGAAGTTGACACTTGTCTCACACCTGTACGCGTACGGTGAACAAGGTTTATTTGCTGATTGCACCAGAAACGAAATGAAAGTGAATTCGTCCATGGTGGACAAGATTAAGGCAGCACACATATTGCGTGAGTGTGGAACAGTAGGCGAAGTACAAAGGCTTTAATTTCAAAATCGCAAAACCAATTAGACCTATTATTTTAATGATGAAAGAAAGTGTTTTTGGTACTTTCACAAAATGGTACAGCTCTTATACGTTTCTGCATACATTATAACATAATGGATCGAATCAATTTGATCAATACAATTAGTATTGTACATCCCGATAACATCCCCGTTTGGAGGTCAAATCTTAAGTACACCATGTCCCCAATTTGCAGGATTAGTTAGGGATAGGTATTCAATCCTTTCAGGAAGCTAAGTGAAGAACCCATATCCTTCATTACCCACCATGGTGAAGATCATTGCTCCGCCAATTAGTGATTCATTCAGATAGTCCGTAGCATTCTTGGTGTCTTCTGCCAGCATTGTGCAAGACTCGGATCATAGACTCGTACCAAAACTGACAGAACTCCTCAACTACCCTTGAGATCGTCAACTGATATTTTGATCCCTCGTCAGGAATTGATCGCCACATTGATCCTCAATTCAATCGTTATAGCCTACTCACTAGACGAGTAACCGATGTCGATGTCATTCGCTGATCTAGGAATTGGAGAGAGTGTAGCCCACTCTCTCACGGTTAAGAGGTTTTCCAATCATCTTCAGGCAGAGTCCATATCTCAGAGGAATGTAAGTACTGGAAGAACCAGAGCGAAATACACTGCTTATGCAAATCATTCACTCTCCAGCCGCTTAACCTAAGGTGACAGTTTTCACTGTCGCTGTAGACATTTTCACTCTCAGTGTGCAGGGGAAAGAAAACACCCCGAGGAAAATGAAGAGAAATGCACATCCCGCAGTCATCTCATCAGTGACAACACACACACGCATGTTGTCGCGTCGAAGTCAATAAACTAATTAGCGTAATGGGCCATGCATGGTTGCGGCAGCAATCAGCTGTCTGCGTACGCAAATACCCGAACGATAAACCGATGAATGTAAGGTGTATGTTTGGGCTGGTTTTTCTGCTTCAGCTCGAACGGAGTGAGTTGCACAGTGTACAAGAAATGCACAATCTTTCCGATGTACTCGAACGCGCGATGATGATCGGGGATGATGATAATGTTCGCAATTAGTAGTTTCCAGTGCGGTGTGCTGCATGAGAAGTGCTGGACACGTTTCGGACCTGACTATAACACGCCATTCCACATACACAAACATCGGGACACTCGTCCCGTGCCAGAGTCATTTCGCACACCGACTTGTTTTCATTCAAGATTTACGAATGGAAACCGCAGAACCTTAATTTGCTCCCTAGCATGCCGTACCTTTCGGTTGTTGTACATACCGTGAGGAAAATGAACGAAAAACGCAAACTCCGTCACAACTCTAGCTCCAGCTCACGCATGTGCATATGCAAAGCGTACGGCGCCAACACAATGGAAAGTAGCTTCTGCCGAAGAAAAATTGTACACAAATCCTCACCCATCTGACAAATAAGCCTCGGCCGCGGCTGAGATATTACCGCCCCGGCGCACTAATGCAATCGTACCTACTGCGTTGCGCAACATGCGAGAAACAAAGAAGCAGTCACGAAAACAAGCACAAAAACCACAAAGTTCAACCTAATCGGCTCATCAACAAGATACGCACCGCATCTTGCGTTTCGCTCCCCCAATGCCCGATTCGGCGTGGTCTTGCAAAATCATACGCAAAACGCTCATGCCACCGGCGGCCGCCTAGGGGCGAACGTCGAACAGTTCGCTAAAGGTGCACCATCTTCATCACATTCACAACCAGTTACGACTCTCTAATGAAGCAATAAAAGCCATACCACATTAGTGTTGTTCTCGGGAATGGATGTTCCATTGTTTTGCCGCTCCGCCGACCGGCTGGCACTGCTTTGGCGGAGTGTCTGAGTGCTTTTTCTTTATTTTACTACACCTCTCTCCTACGCACATTGGCGACTCGGTGTGTGGCGGTACAGTCGGGTGCATTCGGCGACTTAATGCACTGCCATCGGAAATGGGACACCGTAGCATCTTATCCGATTCAATCACACTGCAGTACTCGGAGTGCACTGGCGTTGACTGTCAACTGTCAGCTTCGATGACATGACCTCTGTCTCTCTTTCTCTGGTTTAGCTTTTGCAACACGGAGTCAACACGGTCAGACGTCCCGTCGATGTCATCACACTGTCGCGAAAAGGTCACACCGGTAAGCAGATACACCGAATGGATGGATTTTNCTGCCATCGGAAATGGGACACCGTAGCATCTTATCCGATTCAATCACACTGCAGTACTCGGAGTGCACTGGCGTTGACTGTCAACTGTCAGCTTCGATGACATGACCTCTGTCTCTCTTTCTCTGGTTTAGCTTTTGCAACACGGAGTCAACACGGTCAGACGTCCCGTCGATGTCATCACACTGTCGCGAAAAGGTCACACCGGTAAGCAGATACACCGAATGGATGGATTTTACATTGATCCACCTGCCACCGGTATGGGTTGACCATCGGATCAATCTGCCATATCCAGCAAAAACCTGATCCAATGATGAAAGTACGTTTCTTGCGACGATGTTGTAAAAGTTATTACCTCGTAGTCCACTGTATCCACACACGGGTGCTTTAAAGCGCATTTAAATGCAGCACACTGTTTTACGTCGCTGTGTCCGAGGATTCGTACATTTAGCACGGTTCTAGGTCGACCCATATCCGCGAGCAACTCACCCGCCAGTAGACACCACCAACAACACAGCACCACATGACATCATCATGCGCGAACAGATTTATTATGATTTTGCCCCAACCACAAGTGCTCAATACAGAAGCAATCGTCATCGTATCTACATCGGCACACATCAACGAGACACACAAGGTGTATAGCGGTTTGCAAAACGGTGCGCCACAGATACTTGAGCATGAATTGTGAAATATAATGGCTTAATTTCTATCACGCTCTTACCCATCGGTGCACAAAGGTCAGCATGGTAATCAATAACCGCGTCCACATGCGCAACGATCGCATGCGTGAAACGATCCTCTAGCGTCGCCGGTACGTTCACGATCATAAATCCTACACACGCCGACAGTCCAATACACGACACTCTAGTCACTAACGCTAGCCCATCCATCATCGGCTCCAATTTTCTGCTACATTTGCCAAATCCGCACGCGGTGTATCGATGTCGGAGTGTTTCGCCATTAATCTTGTCACCTTTTAGCCGTCTGCTGGCGTCAACGCACAGAACCCGGAACACACGTCACTGTCTGAAACCAGACATCTGAGATTAGGCTGACGGCAATCCAGCGTAATAAAAACAACCTGATGCTTCTACCAGCTGAGAGAGACTCTACGGTTATGATCACGATCCTTCTATTTCTGGGTCATCTTCAGCTCTAAGTGCATCGCACACTGTGTCTCGCTATTGCTGACCCAAATTCTACCTACGCGGAATCATTTTTCATCAACATCTTTCCACCATCGGACGCAAACCGCAGCGCGAAATGCAAACCCGGCTCTACGCATCTCTTTCGAAGGGCTTTAATGCGAACCAAACGAAACCGAAAGTTACCCAAGCTCATCATGACCCATGGTCACCCGCAGGTTCAAAATCAATCAACCTTACTCGGCGGTGGAATCCGCACCGAAAGGGACGACTTTCATGATTTTCTACCAAAATTGCAGACACCACAACCACCACCGTGAGCCGTCCGTCCGTGTGGAGCGACACGCGGCGTAATTAACAGTTTTCCATCAATTACGAACGCTACGCTGCACTCGTAACTTGTTCGCTGTGTTTGTGTGATGCCAGAAGAAGTAGATGGGTGTAAGTTAATTACCGTCGACTTTTTCATGTAAAACTATTTTTCCAACCATCATACTCAGTGTGCCTGTTCGCTTTTTTTTCCCTACCGTTTCGGGAGGGATGCTAATTGATAGCGACCAACTGATGGGTCTTGCCGCTACGGTGACATAAACGCTACCGTTGCGAGTGAGCGTACTATAGAAATATCTAGCCCGCCGTCGTTAAGGGCACCAGATTTGCCCAACGATATTGTCACCGCTTTTCAACGCTTCATCCATTGGACGGTTGACGATTTGCATGGCGTACGGCGCGCGGTCTAGCTGTTACATCATCAGGAAGGAATGAATCTACCATCGACAACGAGCCACTAGATAACAACACAATTGCGCTAGCGAATTTCAAACGCTTACACAAGCCCGACACATTACAAGCTTATGGTGCAATCGTTCTATTCCTATCGGAACACTGCCTGTGTGAACTGTCTGCTCATCATTAATCAACAAAAACGCCTTACTCATGCACTTTACGTCTCGTAACGCATTAGGAAAAAAGATAATCTGAAAAAAAAATAACAACGGAGGCCATAAATTTACATACGATGAGTCAAGCCAGGTCAGGTTGTAAACCTGGCCCTGAATTTTCACCCTGCACAACCATCTCTTCTACGCAAGAGAAAAACACAATGATCACCATCATGCAAAGCGACCGTTTCCTTTCCCTTGAACTTTCTTCGTGCAGCAGGCCTGTAGCTACACCAGACCGCAGGCGGATTCCCGATCACCCTGGTCGATACAACCTCCCCATTTTGTGCAGTCCCGTCGCATCTGCATTTAAACAACGACAGCAAAAGAAAGAAAAAAAAGCATCCGCTATGCCACAGCGGAACAAGTGCGCTCGGCTCGAACCGCATCGGGTGCCATCCCAGCGAGGGGTTTGTGTTGTTTCTAATCCGGTTTCGCGACCGCCACGATTTGTGTGCCGCGAGGCGTTTATTATTATTTTGCACGCGCCAACAACAATCGTATTAAATCCTCTATTGCTCCTCCCAACATGAGATGTAATGGTAGGAGGGTAGAGGGGCTAGATGGGTGGCACTGACATCATATCATTGTGGAGGAGGCCACCGTGTACAAAGTATGCTTTTTTTTTGTTGCTCTCTCTCCTCAATTCTATAACGTTTCATGTATTTTTTTTTGTCGTGTTTGTTCACGCTATGCTTTCGCGCGTCCGCAACCGGGTGAAAGTGTGTATGCATTTTGTGCAGAAGTTCCTTCCCCGGGCAGTGCGGAGCGCAACCAAACGGGGATGGGTTGGCTGTAACGGACGCTTAGCTGCACTGGAAAGCTGGCTGCCATTGCGCAGGAGACAAACGACACCTCGCGGTGGGTTCGTTAGCGACAACAATCAAATCTCGCATTTTGCTGTGATCCATTTAATGGTACGATATTGATCGTGCCCGGTGGTTTAAAACAACACCAGCGTTCGCGCTGCAATCGATTGAACATGGTAGAATTAAGCGCCACAAACTTGTTTACTATCACCAAAACAGCGGGTCTCGGAGTCTCGGGAGGCTGCAGGACGATGTTGTAAAACATCGGGAACAAACATTTTCCAAACGTTCACCATTAGCCGCGGAGTAGTGTGGTACACCGCCACCGCTGATGATAGGATAATGATTTTATTGTTTCCACACTTTATCTCGATCGCCTATCGCATCCATCTCACAGCACTCGGAGCACACGGCGAGTAGAAATGCGGAAGGAACACAATCATAAAACCATGACATCAAACCACCACTGCGAGCGGGTCCTTACGGAAACGATCTTCACCAGCTCTGGGCCCACCAGGGTAGTTGATCTGGATCAGATCACGAGCACAAATACCGGTGGCACCGTTGATGTTACGGGGCAGCTAGTTACGCAATGCGAACCTCTATAACTAGCATGCTATCTCTTCACGAGAACCACTGCCGAGTGAGCCGCTCTTTGATACTGTGTTTCTCATGATGGTTCCTTATTTGGTTCAAACCAAAAATGCCGTGTAATCCACCTTCGTTACAATGCTTCCTTCCTTTGGTCCGTTACTAATTGCGTCTCCAAACTTTATATTCTAGTCGTGGTCTAGACTGGTCGGTCGATCCAGTAACTTCACTTAAAAGAGTCGATCACGTAACGATCCTCTAAACGGGTCGAACCCTCAGACAAGTCTCAGTTTCCAGTGCAAATACTCACCTGCAATTTAAAAAAAGAAAGCGAAAAGAATTACGAATTACTTCATTATTCCAGGATGTAAAGATATCGTTGCAACATTGTTGTGCTGAATTTATGTGCACTTCCAGCCGGATTGTCGGATGACAGATGCAAAACATTGGTGCGCTGCTTGGTGGATAAGGGAACCCACTGCAACCCGGACGAAAAACTATACGGCGCATTTATTGGCAACAAAACTAAAGCGGTTACAGTACGAAATATATGCCTGTTGATATATGTTGATGCCTTATCCACACACGCTCTCCCTTTAATCCGGCGCTGGGAAACGTGATGACAGACGACGCGACCGTCGGGTTACCTTTCGAAAGTAAACAACGCACAGGAGCCGATGTTTCGGTAGAGTCCACTTTCCCAAAAAAAATCAGTTTCACTCCAACCCCGTACCGTCCACCCACCCGGCGCTGGTAAACCGCAATAGTCGGAAGACCCACATACGCACATCTGCTTCGGTGCACACCAGGCGTAACGCCCGCGCGTACCAAATTATAGCAAGACATGACGAGACACCACCAATCGACACATTGACCACCGAAAAAAAAAATGCACACCTCCCAACCGGACGACCGCGTTGGCCCCAACGACTTTAGCTCATGCCGGCCAGATCAGGCCACCGGAAAGCTGTGTAATATAAATGGACAGTGCGCACTTCACTCGGCACCGGGGTTCGGTGGGCAGAGGCAGACGTCAAGGGACCTTATCGGAATGGCACGGTAGTCTGGTCCATGTAGGCTTAATCTCGTCCACACTTCTTCAGTCCAGTGTGCGCGAGTGACCAACTTTTGTGCACACCAGGGACCAACTAGTCTGCGTCACCGCTTTGCCAACCCGTCACAGTGCGCCTCTCTCCTTGCGTCTAAGCCAGTGTGTGCAGCAAAACGAAAGCGATCGCGCTAAGTTCAGCTGCCTAACCGGACGTGTGAGTACGTGCGCCGCGTGCGAAAAAGCGGCCGCCATTTTGCCTGCACCCGTACTGATCGTGTGTTCGTTGCACTAAAGAATGGAACGTTACGGTGATCGGTGCATGACTGACCGGAGCTTCGCCATCACGGAAAATAGGTGCAACAAAACCTAATATTTATACAAAAACAGTTCGGGGAATTGTGTACGCTAGTGGTCACGATTTCAATGTCCCATTTATATGTGCAATTGTTTGTTTAATATTTTGAAACTTTGAGTACATTTCTTAAGGCTTTTAATTCCAGAACTAGGAGGCTTTTTTCGTCCACAGGAGTTAACTTTCGTCCACTCCTAATTCTTCAGACATTCATTTGAAGTCATATCGTCTCAAGGAATTAATCATCTACAACTCTTCTAACTTTTCCGCTTGAGCANAATATAAATGGACAGTGCGCACTTCACTCGGCACCGGGGTTCGGTGGGCAGAGGCAGACGTCAAGGGACCTTATCGGAATGGCACGGTAGTCTGGTCCATGTAGGCTTAATCTCGTCCACACTTCTTCAGTCCAGTGTGCGCGAGTGACCAACTTTTGTGCACACCAGGGACCAACTAGTCTGCGTCACCGCTTTGCCAACCCGTCACAGTGCGCCTCTCTCCTTGCGTCTAAGCCAGTGTGTGCAGCAAAACGAAAGCGATCGCGCTAAGTTCAGCTGCCTAACCGGACGTGTGAGTACGTGCGCCGCGTGCGAAAAAGCGGCCGCCATTTTGCCTGCACCCGTACTGATCGTGTGTTCGTTGCACTAAAGAATGGAACGTTACGGTGATCGGTGCATGACTGACCGGAGCTTCGCCATCACGGAAAATAGGTGCAACAAAACCTAATATTTATACAAAAACAGTTCGGGGAATTGTGTACGCTAGTGGTCACGATTTCAATGTCCCATTTATATGTGCAATTGTTTGTTTAATATTTTGAAACTTTGAGTACATTTCTTAAGGCTTTTAATTCCAGAACTAGGAGGCTTTTTTCGTCCACTATCTTAGTTGACCCCTAATTCTTCAGGCATCCATCTGAAGTCATATCGTCTCAAGGAATTAATCATCTACAACTCTTCTAACTTTTCCGCTTGAGCAATGATGAATGCTCAGAAACCTAGAGTTCTAATGCCCTAGACATCCTTGAACTGATTCACTCAACTTCAAGTCACGGGCATAATTTGTTTTGTTGGTACAAAAACAATAAAACAAACATTAAAAGCTGACTCCGCTGACTACATTTGCTAGGCGGCACTGCATTAAACGACATAAAATACGATCATATGCTGAGTTAAAATACGGACTATACGATGGAGTAGGTCCATCGTCAAATAAGGCGCCTCGACAACTTCGTGTCGTACAAAAATCCTTCCCTCCGTTGAACCATAAAAATCAACAGTTAACGGCAATGATGTTCTCTTCGCTTGCATACATTGTAGGTGCGAGACCGGTGTGTCTGCTAATTTATGATCCAGCACTCCAAAGTTACCCTAAGCTCTGATCGCGCTATCACCAAAAGGCGAAACACAGATGACATCCGGTAGCTTATATGTATCCATCCATCAATCTGCAGCTCACAGATAAAATGAGAGGAAAAAAGACTACTGTGAAACATACAGGCAAATGTCGAGTACCCATAAGCCTGTGGATGCTACCTGAAGACACACACATCATCAGCTACAGGTGAAATACTTCATTATTCGCTTCCAGCTTGTGGTCCAACAATATATTTGCTGCACCGACACAACAACATTCCATTCGATCGATGATTGATGACTGATGGATATCACCGTTCAGTGTGTGCATGTTTACCGGTCATGGTATTCTCGATGTCCGACACTTTGACCGGAGGCAATTCAGCAATGCAATGAAGAAATCATTTCCGACTCCCACAATGCGTCCGGGACACATGATTGACTTTTGTGTTCTGTCTGGTTTTCCTTAATTTCCAACCATTTTGTTCGCTCTCAAGGACGACGAGAACAAACATGCATACAAATGCGCATGTGACGTTCGGTTGCTGTAATACATAGCTCTGACTGGCATTCGTCCACTTCCACGTCACTGTACCCGGGTGTGGACACGTGAAAAAACACTTCTAAGCTGCGTTTCTCGCAAATTTACCACGTCCAGAACACCGTGTCTCCGCTCTCCGCAAGCGGTCTTGGAATGTCTTACGTTTTGCGCCACAAATACCCACCCCACGAAAGGTAACCAGTGCCGATTTCTGGTCAAACCTGTTTTGCCGTACCCTTGCGCCCTTTACACCCTATACGCGCGCAATCTCATACTCCCTCTAACCATAAACCCCGTACCGAAACTTCTTCTTCAGTGCCTTCGGAGTTTTGATTCGCATTCGGCCAAAGGTTGCGCCTTTTTTTGATCGCTAGTGGAAGCCGCACAGGTTCAGGGGTACACACACAGGCCGTCTTGTTCGCGGGAGCGTTTTATTCCTTTATGATCGCTTAAATGGAACGTGTTTTTGTTGCTGGGTTGCGCACACAAAGTTCCGCACACTCGATGCATATGAAACTGCATACCCAAACCAACACGCGCTTCATGCCTGCTCGATCATCGATCAACAACACTGCCCCGTAGCAGTTTGCAACGTGCAGCATCAACCCTCTCAGCAGATATTGGATATACTTTGCACGGGTACTCGGTCGGTTGTGTTAGGTGCGAACACCACACGATCTACTGGGGATGCCACACTACAGATGCAATCACCTCAACCACTGCCACAACCGATGCCGTTTTTGATTATAGAGCCTCATAAGGAAAGATTTACGATAGCTGCCAGGCCGCGCCAGGAGGATCACTTTAAGCCTGGTAACATGATTCGGCTGGTGACCGTTGGCAACATAGCTGCAAACTTGCTTCACGAGCACGCCATACAAAATGCGCGTACGAAATTCGCATTCAAGCACGCCAAAGTATGCGTGTGACGCGATCATACACAACAAACGGCAACCAGCAAATAAATTACGCTCTATTAGGTAGTCCCACAGTTCAAATGACTTTAAGTCAGCAAAAAGAAAACAAAAATGGTTAACATAATACAGTGGATTTATAACAACGCATAATTCACTCTCTAATCTATGGGATTCCATCAGCAAATTATCTGCCTATCTGGACGCATCCAAGAATGGATGACGACTTACTCGCACAGTCGACGAGGGTCAGAGCTCGATCACTTGCCGACCACTTCCCGCGACAGACAATAGCTGTGGGAAACAGGCAGCTTTCGGCCTAATGTATCCTTACTTTGTGTGTAAATTTACCACCACGTAACTATGGCGTGATGGTGTCTTTTATTGGAGCCTAGAGTATGGTTCCTGCAGCTATTCCATTCTTGCACCATCGTTCCACACCGCTATCAGATGTCCAGGAAGCGAACATAACATATTCTTGAGCTAATGAGATTTATATGTACGCAAACCGCCGGCTTATGACGTCTAATGTCCACCGAAACTTTGACGACCACCAGCACCTACTTTGCAAGCGCAATAAACCTCTGTAATCAATATTAAGACGGATGTTAGTGACACAAGCGAACCAGCATCGGTAATATTTGAACTATTCCTGTTTCACGGGAATACGTTCAAACGTGGCACAAGAGCGAAATTCAAACTTGACACCTTACAATCTCCCTTTACGAGCGCAACGCCCGACCGTTCTAATCCGTCACACACACCCAAAAGCTGCCCCCAATGGCTGAATGGTTGCTTGACGAGGCGTTAGCGGTTTCTAGCGACGCCCAGCGGCCCAGTTCAAGGTTGCCCGGCTAACAAACCCTTTGTTTCACACAATTAAACCCACCTCCACGCGGCAGCTTGCTGTCGGGTCGTGATGGAGTCGCACATTAATTTATTCTACCCGGCAGCACATGAACACCGAGATGGGAATCGTTCCAATGATCTTACCAAACCCGGGGAGGTGGGATATTGTCCCTTCCGGCAAGAAGGTTGAAGTAAACGAGGAACTGCACTCTCGTCTCGCTTTGCGGAGAAATATATATTTCTTGCGGCAGTTGCATCAAGGTCGTCTTCGTCCGCTTATGGGTTGTGCGGCGATACTGCGGAAATCGTATCGTACCGTATTGATGTCCCATCACCATGCTTCCCGCCATTGGGATGGTTGTGCCACTTGCCACGCTCTACGAGATGTTCGAACACAAAAAGTGAAACACTGGTCCCTTTCCAAAATTGTCCACAGGCAGAAGGAAAAGCAGTGGCATGCGGAAACCACAGCTCGGCCCATTGGGAAACCAGCCAAGTTTTTTCACGTACTGACCGACCAGCCAGACCCATATTGGGCGGATCCAGTTGCAGATGAGCAACCGGATGCCACCGGATAGTACGGTGGCTTCCATTTCCTCATGATTCGATACGATGCCCGATGGTAAACGATCGGGAGAAAGAGAAAAAAACGTAACTCTCTAAATATGGAGCAATCGAACTTGCGCTAACCTCAATACCTTGCAAGCGATTCGAATGCCTTCCTGCATCTACCGAGATCGACGTCCACTTCAACCGAACCTGATCACTGCGCTGCTGCCCAGTACACGGTGATGTCCAGTGATTTCGAATGCTATGCTACTCTGGCATAGCTGAATGCCAACCGACCAAACGACACTAGAATTCGTGGACAAACCGGGGACGGTTTTAGACACCCTTTCAACACGAACTAAATATTGTGCAATTAGATATATTTCTGCTACAAAATTAGACCAGACAAGAGCGGTGATCTCCGATCTGTACGCGATCTTAACCCTTCCGATCGGCTAATGATCTTGACAGGGGCGTACAAATACACCAGAGGAGGGGGTGAGATTTGCTCGTGCAGAGGCGTTGACTGTTGCGCAAGGTGCTGTACCTAACAACAAGCGCACAATCAACTGAGCCCACTTTCCCGCTCGGAATCGGACACCGATCTGATCATTTTCCTCGCTTCTGATTCGATGTTTGATTTCGCCCGAACAGCCAGAGTCGAGGATTTGCATATTCAATCGATACCAAAATCCAGCTGCACCGTGACTCTCGTTCTTTGTTTGCTTGATTGCTTGCCATGGCATGACCTGACGTATCCAGACGCCGGAAAAGGTTAGCAAATAGACGCATGGGTACAGTTTCACTCGCCACACCGGGGAACCGGGGCTGCATGTGCAGCAAAAACTTGACAGCCAGATTTCCACCATCCGATACACGAATGTCTCCATCGGCAGTGCACGCTTCGACATGATCGCCTGCTACACCTCGCTTGTGCAAAAAAAGTACAACAAACTCACTATGCGATTAACCACCAGCATTTCCATTTTCAACGAAATGTAAAAAAAAAAAACAAACAAACCCTCACTAAATGATCTGTGCAGCGGAGTCTCTCGATCAATGCTATTGCATCACTCGTCTATCACAATAATGCTTACCTTCCAATTTATGGTCACCAGAGTTTTTGTTTTTCTACGCGCATTTCCACCTGCTTCTCTAATGCTTCGACTTTAATCGCCATCCTCTAATAAGCACCTGCACACGCACATCACATTAAGGATGGGTGCGATATTTTTAACGCATCATAAACAAATGCGATAATTTTCGTTACTTAACCAAATGCACCAATGGCAGTGTTTGTTAATTTATGACTTCATCTTTAAATGGAATGGATACATTCCGCGTGCAGTGGATACAGAAATAGTTAAAACGGATGGGTGTTAAAAATATTCGGTTCGGTAACATGATGATTAATGTCAACGCTGGGTGTGCGCCAAAAGAAACCATGTTCCACCTTAATTTGATTTCCACTAGTCGAAATGAAATAGTGACTAAATTCATTACCACCGGTTGTGACGCCATTACCCAGCTACCAAAGCGACCTGACATATGACACGGTCTAGTGACCTGACCGGTGGTTTCGAACCATTCTTCTGCTGTGGTGGGTGGATGTAACTCATTTAACCTCAACAACCCGTGAGAACAAATACTCCGCGGCACCGTGCCATTTAAATCCCTTTAGACACTTGTACGGATGCGTTCGGCACAGGTCTCCGCGTTATAAGCACGATTTGTATGAAACCACATTTTAGACACCTGTCCAGCAGTACACCGACCATCGTGTACACTTTCACCACGCTAGCTCCAATCGTGTCTTTTTTCCACCCTTACCGGAACTGGATCAAGTTCATTCAATTAGCAGTAAACTACCCCGCCCGAACATCGGCCATCGAACCCGGACGGTGACGGTGTGGTCACCTCCAAACGGGGCGAACAAAGCACGCGCCATTTTGCTTACTAATCCCGATCACGTTCTGATCGTTTCGCGAAACTTCACCATTTTCACCATCAAGCGGGAATCGGCACCAAAACAACTCCCCGAAAGTCATTTACAGCCATGTTTTGCTTCCCTAACGACAGCTACTAGCGATCCGCAGTACGTGATCGAGAAGGTGTATCCACCGCATATAGTTGCTAATCGAATGGCTTTCACGAGTCAACGATGTACTCTCGCTACTAAACATCTTCTCAGTTGCAAATTTGCAGATCTTTGTCCCTTTTATCTACTGATGATCCACCAAATAAATGGTCCCTCGACACATCTCTTTGCCCAAACGCGACGCGTAATAAAATCAAAGTACCCACGATCGCCACAAATTCCACACAGAAGAGACCACCAAAAGGGCCAGTGCATTTTATCCACTCAAATGTAAACTACAATCGCGAGTATTTAAGCGTGTGCTATTATTTCCTAACCCTTCCTCGCTACACACCACCTTGTTGCCCTTCGTGTGTTTATGCTTCACTAAGGTTAGTTAACTGCTCTACCTCGTTAGCATTGCGCTTGTCGGCTTTCGTGCGCCACGGATCGATCGCTTTCGTGCCGTGGCGTTTTGTTGTTTTGCTGCTTGCGGATTGCGGAACTAGATGCACAAAATGGTTGGAAAATTGATGTGGGAGCACTGTTGTGCACTTTGCGTACGTCTGCGTGTATTTTTTTTTTTCTTTTGCACCCCACACTTCGCTCCGAAAACCTGGTGAAGCAAGTAAAACAATTTCACACACAAAAGTCAAAGGTTCAAGTACCTCCCAGGCACATCTAGTGGCCACTACACCTTGCCGTCCCCGTGTTAGTAGTTTGGTAGGAAAAGCTGAAGGAAATGTACGTGAGTTTTCGGGCTTTTCGTTGCCACACTTCAACACAGAACATGCTAATCCACAGCTGCTGTTGGATTAGCTTTAGTTAGATTAGGTGAGCGCAAAAACAACCACCGAATGCACTTCTCACCGTGGCCTTCTTTACTTTAGTTCCCACCTGTTCACACTTTCCTGTGCATCACATGTTAGCGAAGCTGAAATGGGAAGGA
Source organism: Anopheles rivulorum (assembly GCA_018908115.1). NCBI lineage: Eukaryota > Metazoa > Arthropoda > Insecta > Diptera > Culicidae > Anopheles > Anopheles rivulorum. The sequence goes on from STHB01000003.1 coordinate 15,746,518, forward strand.
AAAACACAGGTATGGAAACACGAGTTCCTCCGTGATCTCGTTCATGTCCGATCACCTTCACTGTGCTGATAGTAAGCCGAATGAAGACGAGGCAATATGCGGTGTCTACGGATCATGCTATCAGCTTCAAACTTCTCTCCTTTCCCGTTTCCCCAATTCTCCCCAATGCAGGGCAGTTCATCAAAAACCACCAGCGTGTTCCAGCTGCCATCCTTTATACGCCATGATGGATAAGCAGTGCAGCAGGCCAGGGCCGGGATGAATCTCTCCCTTTATTTCTACGGTGTCTGCACCACGCAAATAAGTAATTAAATAGGACGGGGCCGGCCGAACGTTCAATCAAGACATTTCTAATTAGACCAGATAGACGTACGACCGCACCAATCTCCCAAGCCTGCACACGGCGCATCCCGCCCAACCAGTACCACACGTAAACTACACACCAGACCGGATGTTGAAAAATTGAAACGCTCCACGAATTGTGCGATTTTTAAACGGCAAGGTTTTGTTTAGCAAAAACCCTTCCCCATTAAATTAAACCACTTTCTTGCGGCCCACCTTGCACCCCAGAGGAAGATGCACGCCCGTTTGTGCCGGTGTGTATGTGGCAGGTTTCGAAGGTGAAAACAAACCGTGCAGCCGAACCGTGACCAGCATTGATGACCGGTCTCGGGCTCTGCAGCAGATAGTGCAGGTTAGCAAAGTGCTTCACAGCTAAACATGCCGATGTTTATCGCCGTTGAATTACTTATTCTTTACTGGGTTAAGTATCGACCTCACACACAAACACATGCACACGCCTGTATGTGACTGCAAATCGGTAGAAAATGGGTGCTATTAAAACAAATATACAATTTCAAAATGCTGTTTTCACTGCGCGTGGTACCCAAACAAAAAGCGTCCTAAACGTGCTCGCTCGAATGTTTTGCTTCGCTTTGTACGTTTGTTTTCATCCATATCTTAAGACGCAACACCGTAAATAACGATTGTGATTATAATTCACCAAGCTTTGCTCGAACTTGGACTCCGGCGCAACACTCATCAAACTTTGCTATTTGAAAACGAGATTAAATAATCAAAGCTCTAGGACCCGAGGAAAAATAAAATAAACCCTTTATGCAGTGCAGTGTTTGTACCAAAATCCTCTTAAATGGTTGCCGGGCTACATCAAACGCCACACAAAATGTCTTTTGCATCATCAAAAACCACACAAGAAAATTAATTATTCGTTTCAATATAGAGAAAAATATTATGACGTGTCTTCTAGGGTATTAGACCCAACCTTGATAACTTTCTTTCATATAAGAAATGTGTTAGGTATCTCCCCAGAACTTCTTACAAATTATTTGCATTTCTACCCTTCTCGATAAGAGACGTTTTATCTCACTAAGTACTTCCGCATACATCTTCGCCCAGGCGCCATCACATCATCAGTACTTGAATACCTCATTAGGGCCCCGTTTAATTGCAATCCTTCCAGGACGGCATTCCGTTAGACACTCCGTCCAGGAGTTTCACCGATGTGGTTTACATTCAACGGCCTGATTGATGGTTTGATGAGGTACTGCGTACATTAACGGTACACTTGTGTAGCACATTACTCAACTGATCTTTAGCGTTTTAGCGGTCTCTATTTGTGTATGGATCTTGTTTCCTCGCCGTAACTGCTTCTATCACAGATTCGAACGTGTGCAGCACTAATCATACATCAGCAACGTGTTAACACCATCCACAAAAGGGACTCCACCCTTCAAGAATTTTTGTCTTCCAAAGTTTTTTTCAAAGGTGTTTCCGAAAAACACCGTTACTTTTACGAAGCGTGTAATAACAAAACATGCCCAAGAACATCGTGACTCGGTGCTAATTTGAATGCTGGAAGGTGTAAAAGTAACACCTCAAGCGTCTTCTACTCACCCACAATTGGGCCATGCAGACATGTTTCTTATTAGCACGCATAGGTATCACACCTCCGTCACGATCAACTGGCTCTGTTTATGCTCGATTTACGGTTGAACTGATCGTGTCAAATTCTAAACCTCTCTGTTGTAAAGTCATGATTACAATAGGAAATCTTGATGTTATTGCCCACTTTGAGGAGCAACTTCTAGCGATCGATTCTTCCGTTACAGCCGCTTACAACGTGCCTTCGCCTTCAATGTTCCTAGCCGGCTCGCAATAATTTTCTTCATTGAGCCGAAGAATGAACATTTCCACAAAATCAACCAACAAGCGATTGGTTCGTTTCCGAGAGGAAACAATAACAACTCGTGCACCCATCGTAGCGGTAGAGGTATTCAATTTTTCACGCTCATTGCATACGTAATATCTTGCCTACCCGTGAAAAGCTGCAAAAGAGCATCGTGAAAGCTCCAAACCATTTTACGATACATATGCTTATACACTACACTTGTGCACCGTTGCTGCTCAAGGCCACCTCGAGGAGGAACATTGAATCGTATAATAGCTGTGATGAAATTCTGCTCGTGTGGATGTCCGATTTTGTGGCCCAATTCCGTGACCACCGTGATTTTGTTGCCTTGATGCTTCCAGGGCACCTGCCATGTCTGATTTCTTCCGGCTCATGGAACTCTCGGGACTCAAAGCCTCCAACCAGCAGAACCACACCTAACCCACCACACCAAAGCTAAATGGATGAGTCACGAACGAATTCTAGATAGGCTCGATTGATCTCTTAGTACGGCGGAGACGATCACCGATAAACTTGAGCACGTACAGCTCCACACGTGAGTCATTGCGGAGCTGTCGGACGATGAAGATTTCTCGTGGGCTTCATCGGCTTAGGAATGTGCACAACCCTTCATCAACAGGTTTTACTGCGACGATCGTGCAATGTGTGTACACAGATTTTGTTCTGCAGTATTTTGTGTTATCCATTTGCAAAATCACTCTCCACCGCAAATGGAACGATCATCACCGCAGCAAGCAAGAACAAGACGACACACTTCCTGTAGTGTTTCTCTTTTCCTTTTTTTTTTGCACAATCTTTATACCTCGCACACACTTGCTACAAGTGCGAATTGGAAGATTCAACAGACACAGCAAAAATGGCCAACACCATTCAATATGAGTCATGCGAAAGTGAGTCACTTTTGGACGTCGCGAGAGGCTGTGGCATTCATCTGGTGCGTAAGAATGGCGACGGGACACGTTCAAAAGTTTCCGCTTCGATAACCTTCGCAGACGCAAACCGGAGCCGGGGAGTTTGCACATTAACGATGAAGATTGTGCTCAAGCAGCTTCGCCACAGAAAACGAGCTTTAGAGCAAACAAAAACAAATGAACTTACTGTGTGTGTGTACAGACCACACTAGCCTTCTTCAATTAGCCTCCTGAATGTACACAATCCCCATCTACAGAATGTCTTCCAAACGACCTCCAAAAATTAAGAAGAGTACTCAGATAACTGCTTAAACTATCTTCAATTTTCCAGAACTTCACTACAACCCATTCACTGCCCGATCGTGCCGCAGCTCACTACGATTTAATTAAGTCGTAAAACTTATACTAGTTACCTTATAGCGATTGTTTGTAAATAAAACGCACGCACGTCTTCCTGCCATCAAGTCCACGTCACGTTCTACTCACATTTTCATTCTGAGCGATAGAAACATAACCACTTTTTTTCTTTGTTTATGCTACACGAATCATAAATCAATGAAAAACAACATTCTCACCATCGTTGTCAGTTTCCCGCGATTGTTCTAAGGGAAGTAGCACGAAATTGAAAACGAAGCACCCCTTTTTCGATGGTAAAAAGGGCAATGACATCGGCAAGTACAATGTGTGGACGTGGTGGTAAAGAACCGACTCAAAACGTCATCTTGGCATCAAGTACGCAACGGGTAGAACCCATTATTTCCATTCCAGGGCTCCCCTGCTTTTTCCGTTCCAGTGACTGACTTCCTGTCGATCATTATTTTTTTAACGATAATTTTATGAAAATTTAATTCAACGAACAGAGTAAAAGCCCATCCAAATAACGCTGCAGTATAGAACTTGTACATTCCTGGATCCCTTTGTGGAGGCAATTGTTTCACTCTTCCATACTACTGCGCTGACACGAGACGGTGAATGGTGAAAGAATTTTCACGGTGGAAACCCTCCGACGCACACCGTGTTCTCAACTTTGAACGAGAAAAAAGCAACATGTGCCCGTTGCGCTCGAGTGCACCTGCTAATAGTACGGGAGAGCTTCTACAAAATCAGATCCAGATCGTATTTTAACCCCAACACCGTCTTGTTCTGGGGATGAAGTCTACTTCACTGCTGCCGTGCCGAATCCAACGCTTGCCCAGCAATGTGGAACCATTTTTATACCGAGTTCGTTGCATTTCGTTTTGTGCTTTTTTTTGTTCATTTCACTCCGAAGAAGTCTACGTTCATAAGCCATAACGCTCGCCCCCCCGTTGCGTGATCTTCTCTCGTGATTGAGATTGAATTTCCTCAGCATGAACAGCAAAAGCAGAAATGTGCATTTGCTCGATTTCAACAACGACCGGCCAAACGATTCGTTCACGTGCTTGAAAAATTGCCAATAATAATCAATAATAGATGTGCCGCAGAAGCCACACCGGTTGAGCTTCGTTCTCCATCAACCAACGCCGCTTTAGCTGACTTGCTTTCTCTCACACAGATCTTTCAATGGTTGAAAAAAGAATATTGCAACAAACTGACTGCACTTGAAGCAGTCCTGCATTCATTATTACAGCACAAGATTGAAAGATTATAAAACGATTGTGTGAGCCATTATTCTTTCATTAGCATAAATGCTGATAATTAAATGAATTTATAAGACAACATACAACATAATTTGGCTTTTTCAGTTAAAACAAATTCTAAAATATATTGCACTTTTGATATGGATGTCGGATCAACAACACAGCCGATATAGATTTGAATCTCAACATGACCATGAGCACTCTCGCAATATAGAACTGGGAGAGAGTGCAAGCAAAAAATGAAGCAAAACAACCAAAAAATAGTACAATTCTCACATTCGTATGAAGGCTCAATTACCACAACCTTTCATAAATAAACTCCCAGTTGTTTACTTGCATCCAAAACGAGATCGGTTTCATTACACAAACCACATCACAGACTCACATACACAAAAACGGCACAAATGCTATGGAATGTGTGGTGCATTAGCTAAAAAAAATGCATCGTCTCCGTCTCGTCAGTAAAATGCGACCGGAAGCTTGTGGTACCCGGCCGATGGTCAAGTTTATTTATTTTCCCCCTAGCACACCATGCGACTACCATTCAAAAGACTGCTTCACTCAGCATCTTCTCGCACGCTCAAATACACAAACCAGCTGCTTCGAAGACGGTTTTCTCATCACTCGCGATATGCAGCATTGAAAAAAAGATGCAAGAAGGGATGAGGTTCCACCGACGGGTTTAGTTAAAACAAAATTAGGTCAAAAATGTCGAACGCGTGCAACCATCCCTGTACAGACCGATGAATCGATGAGCAGCAAAACAACAACTGCGCACAAGCAGAGTACGTACTGAATGGAAGGCAGAAGAAGCAACACAAAAAAACAGCATTCGATTGAATCGCCACGATCGGAAATTAAAACTCATTTCCGGAACCTTACATGTACGATCATGCTAACCCCGTCGAGGGTAAGATGGCGATCATCAGTAACATTCATACATTTCTTTACAGGCTCGGTTGAATCACACAATGTGCAAACAATCAGAAATGTACAATTTTATGCCACGTTAACGAGCTTCGTGGGATGAAAAGTACGCAAAATTCTCTTACGTTTCCCTTCCAACATCACGAAGGACATAAAAACACGTCCAGCCAATTTCTGTCCGGCTCGGCTTCGTGGCCATCTTTGCGGCGGTGTCGTAAAATAGAAAACATCAGCTTTCCGTCCGTCGGTGCGAGCACCGGATGCATCCATAACGCTGTGCCGAGTGCGACTGTTCAATCACTGCTTTATGTGCATTTTATGTCTGGAAAACATGCCGGATATCATAAAGCAACGATTTAGCGTTCTACGCCAAAGCAATCATCTTCGTGCTGTAAATGTGATTTTGTTTTCGCTTGACCAGTTGCATCGGAGCTAACCAACCGTAAGGCAATGGAGAAAGAAGCAGTTACCGAAAGCTAGCACAAATTATCGATCGTATCCAGTTTCTCTCCCGCATCTCGTGACAGAAATTGTCACAAAATAATGCTTGCATTAAATTCAACCATTAGCGAAGTCAGCGAAAAGCGAATCAGCTTTCCACCTTTCATCATGCTACACACAGGAGGTACCCGTCTAACATTCTCTTTTGTCCGGCAGAAGGATGCAGACAAATCAATTTCAACCGGCAACGAAACTTCATCAAAAAGTATGGTTTGAAATGAAATGAAGCTAACCCAGCCATCGCTGGCGTATAAATCAACAACAAACATTAAACGTTAAATCAATTCGCACCGCAAAGCTTCCGTGGCGGATCGATATGGACACCCATCATGGGGGATACAACCTCTATTGTTTACGGTGCTGTGTGTGTCAACCGGTCGGAGCTGCACAACATTAAAGAAAGCCTTCCCGCGGATCGGACCGAAAAGAAACTTAGCTACAATACTTGCCGGTGGGCCATTAGTGTGCCATCAGCTGACTTCGGCACATTTGGCACATTTTTCTATCCATCTCCACGCAAGAAGATGGAACCGTGAGGAAAAACCACTTTCCACCATTCGAAAGCATTGCGAAGTATTTTCATTCCAGATTTTGACCAAGCGGCACTATGATTGGCACTTTTGTATGATCGCCAATGTTCAAAGAACCTCACAAAATGGATCAACAAATAGAAACCTTGGGGCTATTGAAAGCTACTTTTGTAGTCTATGTTTTAACCAAGGTGTNGTGCCATCAGCTGACTTCGGCACATTTGGCACATTTTTCTATCCATCTCCACGCAAGAAGATGGAACCGTGAGGAAAAACCACTTTCCACCATTCGAAAGCATTGCGAAGTATTTTCATTCCAGATTTTGACCAAGCGGCACTATGATTGGCACTTTTGTATGATCGCCAATGTTCAAAGAACCTCACAAAATGGATCAACAAATAGAAACCTTGGGGCTATTGAAAGCTTCTTTTGTAGTCTATGTTTTAACCAAGGTGTTTGTAGATTAGCGCCAAAATTCGATCGCTCAAGGACGTGCTAAACAGATCCCTCACAACTCCAGCAGCAAATAACAATAACCTAAAAAGACCTTGAGCTTTTTTTTTGCTGAGCATTCAGCTTCGTAAATTACTCCATCATGACGCAAGCATTTTTCAATCGACAATCCTCACTCAGCATTGTGCTAAACGCAGAACTGACCCCGTTTAAAATTGGACCGTGCACAGGTATTGGATCGTCGCCGGGTATTCAAAATGGTTAAGTTAAAAATAAAAAATCAGTCCCTGCTATAGCTAACCTCAAAAGACAATTTTAACTAACTCAAGCACAAAGTTCAATTTTTGGTAAAATAGGAATTGAACCGTGTGGTAGAACAACTCGTGTCTATGAAATTTCAAAACTCTTCCAAACCTATGACAATCCGATCTAGAGATGCAGAGCACATAGAACTTAAGAACTGTAGTGACGATCTTACCATTTCTCGTCGCAGAATAGCCAACTGGGTGTCCAGGGTGGACGTTGACGCCGGTCCCGATCCTGGTGGTTGCGGTGAGGCCTTTCTACCACCACTGCTGCCACCCGACAACGTGCTGCTGACCGGCGAATGTCCCCGCTGTTGACTTTCGAGCGATGCCAAACTGTCACCGTGCAGCAGACCGGTACCGATCGGAATGAACGGATTTGTGTGATGGTGGTTAAGGACTGCGGCAGGTGACTGTGAGGACGGTGGCAAACTGGACGGGTGCGGTGGCGTCCCGTGAAAGGACTGCGGCTGCATTGGATGGTGATGCGAGGACTGCGTCGCCGACTGTTGATGGTGATGATGGGTGGGCGGATAGTGTGGATTATGCTGGGATGGGTGTTGATGGTGATGCTGATGGTGCGACTGGAACGGTATGCCGGCGAGATCGAAACCACTGAGGCTCTTGGGCAATGGGGGTAAACCGGGGAGTGACATAATGATGCTGTAATGAGAAAAAGAAGATATTCGTTTAGAATCGGTAACGTGACAAAAATTTGATTTTATATTAAAGTAAAGCTAGCGATAAACAAACCTCCCATATTTCAACATTCGTGAAAAAGCTTTTCTCAAGAATTTATCCAGTTTTTTTTTGTTTTAAGTTAGCAACACTTACACCATATTCTCCAATCTTCCACCATTTTCCAATATTCCAACGTTGGTGAAAGGTTCATCAAGAATTCATCTAGTTTTGTCTAAACTACCATCGTTTTCATGTACATCATTACTGCTTCTTTCCATTTATTCCAATAAAATATTCCCTGGCACTTTCCCAAACATAGTTCGCACAATACAATACGTCTGCTCTAGATCAAGTTCCTTCTCCGGCCAACTTCATCAAACCTGCCAAAATTACTAGTTACACTGGATTTTAATTGACCTTAAATTAAATATGTCGAAACTTTAAACCCCCGTAACTATCTCCGTACAATGTCCACCTCAATCGTAATCGTTTGACAGTTAAAAAAACAATCCCATGCGATCCAGTTTAGCGTGCCACTGACAAACTAACCTCAAAATTCGTCCCAACCAAAGTTCTCAGGCACGCCGCAATCTGCACTTACAAAAACGCAATTTTCACAGACCGGGTCACTTACATTCCACTGACGTAGTTTTCCCTCCCCCATTGAACTTCGGCACTGCTGTCACTGGCGGCCTATTCCTCAAGCCTTCAATTCCGAGCTTCGAATTTCAACGATGCGAACAAACAAAGAGACCTCCATCACCAATTACTCGGTGCGACCTAGAAAGGTCCTCATTTACCCACCCTCGACGGTGCTTTCTTTAGCCGTTCTCGCTCGGCTGCATAACGTATGTCTTTCTTGCCGCGATCGGAGCAGATGACACACCGTGGATCGTAAAAAAGGCCCACCTCATTCGACCGCGTAATAGACCACCGAAACGACCCCACACCAGCGAATGGGAAGCGCGACCCACAAAGCGATCGAAATGCCACCAACAGTTCAAAACAGTGGGTTTAACGAAAGCTCATCGTTTCCGGGGCGAAGGGTTGTGATGGATCGCAGTCGTAGAAAAGATGATTGAAAGATGGGACCCGGTTTTGGTCTGCAATTCATCCCACCGATGGTGTCGAAGATGATTTTCCGAGTCGTCTTCTTTCATGCTTGCTGGCAAACCAGCTATCGCCCGCGCGAGTACCTTTCTCCTTTCGATTCCAACCTACTTTGGGCACGTTCTGCCATATTATTACATCATTTCATCAGGACCAACACGATTGTTTTCCTGCTGCCCTCGAAACACCGAGACATCTTAACGAGCGCTAGATCTATAACGACGAGCCGATCCGGAATCGCCCACCACTACTATGAGACCAGGTGTTGAAATATTGGCCGACGGTGCGTGCCCAACAGCACCGCCGTTATGGACACCGCGATCTCTTGCGATCTTTGCTAATCTGGCAAACGATTTACAGCTTCCCGTGCTACTGTCCGACCGTTAAGTAAACCCCAAAAACCAGGACTATTTACGTCCCAAGTCGTTCCCGATCTCGATGTCCAAATCTAGATTTCAATACACCCCACAAAAATGCGAAATCAATTAGCTTCACACAGCGTCGTGTTTTCCTTCGCACACGGCTCTAGCGTCGTTCAATCGAATGCCAAAAATAAGCGCAACTAACAGGGCGATCGAGCTCGCCGAAGCCTAAAAGCGTGCCTACCGATTAGTTTCGGTGTGACGGCCGAACGACGTAAACTGACGTGCGTCCACTTCATCTCCCCGTTCCTTTCGAGTTTCGTGCGAGTGCCTTCCCGTTTCGTGCGAGTGCCTTCGGGCAATAGGTTTGGTGGGTATTGCTGCTCGTTTGGACGACTTCACCCGATTAGATACAGATTCCTTCTGCACTGCTTTTCCTGCTGGTGCAGGTTGTAAGTTGCGGGAGTCTTTACCTAAAACCTGCCAAACACCGCCAATCGCGCGGTCGATATGGAGCTGGCTCGTGTATCGAAAGATGGCGACGATTACGCTGTTGACACTGGACAAATTGTCTTATGCAAACTAGCCCCCACTGTGTTTTTTTTTTTGTTTGCCCGTTGGGCACTGGTCTCCACAGCCTCTAGACGTTGCATCGTCCGTGCGCTAATGGGACCAATATTAGCACGTTATGATCCAACTGAGTGCACTGCAATGGCTGCATTTATTAACTTTCTGTGTCCAATCAACCCGCGCTCACGCGCCTTTCGCGGTTCGTTCCAGGGATGCGTGCAACATGCGCATGATGCAAGTGAAACCCGAACCACCGATCGATTGATCGCCTGCTAAGCGGTCCAATTTCTCATCCTGTTTGCTCTAATCGCTACGCAACAGCGCCAACCAACGATTCGCTCCCTAGGCCACGTCTTATCTAGACTTTTCGGGATGAACCTGCTTATGCCCAGCACAGACGCCACACGAAACACACTCATTTTCCAGCAGGCGAGACTTTGCTAAATCGAAACGCACCAATTTCCGGGTCATTATCGCTAATCGCTCAATGGCGGCATAGGCCCTCTCCGTACGGTACCGGCACCAGTCAAAGAAAATGGTAACAGACTGCAAGGTCTGCACCAGCACGGCGTACTGCGAAAGCACACGCAACCCTAACTAAAGGAGACGCGAGTAGTTTAAGAAATTTATTACTTTTTTCAACCAACCAACTAACCATCCGACCGATATAATGAACATTACCACCGTTGGAGGTAATAGGGTCGGTAAGCTTTTATAAAAAACACAAACACACACATCACCAGCTCACGCAAAGCGCAATTGGTGGTGGTGAACACTCTAACTAACGAAATTAGACTTCATTTAAAGAAGACACACAAACGCGGCTTCTGTTTTTCTTTTGCGTTATGCAAACGATTAGCAAACAGACCGAAGGCCCAAAAGTCAAAGTAACTTCAAAAGTGAAGCCATCGAGATGTGTTGATCTACTGTGAGAAGCGTGAAGACTGTTATGCAAAAAAATCGTTCCTCTGGAGCTCATTTTGGAAGCAACGGCGAAGATCTAATTAAAGGCCAGATAGCGAAGATGTGAAATTTATTTCAAACTTAACCAATATCGCTGGCTGATCACTCTTTGAGAACTGTTCCATCCAATTATTCTAACATTCATTTATCTCCTTTTGCTAACCCAATTCCAGCGCGATGTCCCCGTTCCACAAGAACTCTGAACCAATTTCCCATGTCTTCTGCCCGTGATCCTTATCTACCCTAAAAGCGTCACACGCAAAGAGATTAACGGATACGGTCTGGGCAGATGATCAAATTTCCATACCTCTTCCGGTTGGTTTGGTGCGTTTCGCACAGCCACAGAACCATTGGCAGTAACGGTGCAACCGAACCGATCCCAAAAACCGGTGCGCGGAGGTCTTAATGTCCAGATCGCTAATCTACACCACACCGAGTAGCGGACGATCGAGATCAACTTTTCTTATAGGTGGCACCGTTCACTCCCGTCTGCATTTTCTGCGGACATTAAGATGTTTACGCCGTTATTCCTTAAGATATTGCTAATGAGCAAAGACAGCAGAAAACAAGAAACCATCCAAAAAGGACACACAGCTCGAGAACAAGCTGCCGCTCCTGTAATGGGTCGGATATCCGGACGGAATATTTAACATGTTCGATCTACCACCTTCAACTCATCGATAGTAAAACCAGTCCCAAACCAACTAAAGTCTTTTTTTCGTCCCACGAATCTAGGTCAATGATGTTCGGATTCCAGCAACGACACACCCCACCGGAACGTGTTTCATTTCCTGTGCCTTCTTCGTGCGATACACGCACGCCTGTTTTTGCGTAAATTAACACTACCAGAAAATTTTACATCTCCAGAACGGTACGCTAGCCTGAACGACGATTTTTGGACGAGCATCAGAGCCGGATGTGACGTCCGGCCATTTCGACATGGGGAGCCGGGTCTTAGAGTCGTTTATCTTCTCGCTTGAAATTGGATCAAGGCGATAGACAGGCGAGACCCGCTTACCAACGTTTGTGTGTAGCGCTTTTGCGGAATGTTAATATTTTACGATGGCACAGAGATTTTTTTTTATTTTGGAGAAGATTCCCAGATACCTCCGTTTCGTACAGCGCATTACAACATCATCCACACACGGTATAGCAAAGGATGGAAAGAAATCATCTCACCAGATGGCTGGCATGATGATTATCCATAAATCACCAAAGTTACAACAGAACACACCAAAATACACCTGGGAGAAGAGTTGAAATTGTGGCAAGAAGCAGAAGCGAAAAATAGCCTCATTCGTCTTCTAGAGCTTTGCCGTCCTACGGATGCGTCATTTTGGGCAATTTGAGAAGCATTTGCGAGATCGAAAGATACGAAGATACGATCAATAGCATAAGAAAAATGTGTTGCTAGATTTATTAACATTCCTTTGCCTGTCTGTTACTGAGCAGCAAACCAACATGTCCAACATTCCGCATGCCACGCTCTGAAGGTGCGCGAAAAAACAAGCGCTCGTTAGCGAACCTGCAGATATTGCGGCGCATAAGAACCGGGATCCCGGCGCGTTCCATTTGCACAAGTGTGCTCACAAATGGCACTTCGCACAGTTACATTTGCATTTGGCGCACCGGTGTCGGTGCATTATGCAACTACGGTGCACCGACCGTCAAACGACACATAACCACCACGCTCATGGTACCACGGCTGCACGCTCTGAGAACTGGGTTGAATGACAGAAGGGTCGTACATCCGGGGTATCGTGGTGGTGGCAAAACCCTATAATGAACACGGCCCGACAACTAACCGTGATCACCGGTGACCATCTTACGCCGTGTGGGTAAACTTTCTTCCCAGCCTACCTTTGGCAAAATGGAAGGGAAATCATCCTATCTGGGGCGAGTTCTTTCTAACGGAACGGTGCACAGAAAGTCTTCGTAACACACAATGCACCGAGATGAGCATCGTCAGCCGGCAATGTACCACGCTACGGCTTGATTACCGTGTGCCATTTCCGGTGCAGTATGCCGCAGTGTAACGGTCAGATGCGCCAAGACACGGCAACAAGCCCGACATGTTTACAACGGCGCGTAGGTACCTTTCATGTTGCTGTTTGGAGACTGCCGTTGCGCGCAAGAATCGAATAGCGAATTTGTCGCTTTGTCACGTTCTATCCCTCCCCGGTTTGTCCCCAACGTTATCGAGCGAAACCTGGGGGACGGCTTTTGGGGAGGACCTTGCAATACTCTGCATGCAGCCCGGCTCGCAATCGAACGATCGCGGTTCAATGTCATCATCCGCGGGTCTCACTCGTCATTGTAGCGCAACACAATCGATCGACTCGCACACACGCAATTAGCACAGCCGGCGAAGCGCGCGGGTCCATTGTTGTTTGGTACAATCTATGGAGCGTCACAGCAACATCCAACACCGAAACAAGCAGCACAATCATGACCGGCACTGCGCCGGGTGGCCAGCACCAAGCGCGCTCGGTGTACGGTGTGTTTTGTCAGGGAAAATTAATGGCGGCGGAAATAACCGTCACTGTGTGGGTCTCTGTCTCTCTCTCTCTCTGTAGTGCATATCCGACGCATTTCACCTTCCCCTTCCTTGCTGCGCTCTTGTCCAACTACCATTTCGGAGGTCAGCAAAGTAATCTAGGCCCTTTCCGCTGACCGACCCGAACCCTTCGCTTTACCCATGCGCATGACAGATGCAGATATAAAATAAATACCATTCACCGCTCGCTGTACTTGTGCGCGCATATTCGTTCTGATCAAATGGCCCGAGCGCGGGCACACACACAAACATACGCTCGCGAGCCAACAAGGTTGTAATTTATGAGCCCAAAAAAGGTGTTCACTACTTCTTCGATCGACGGCCAACACACATCTACACAGCGGCTGGCGGGAGATCTGCAACATTGGCAAACGTGGGGCGCGCAACGACAACAACAAAAACTCCAAAGTGTCATGTACGCTTCATGGGGGCTTTTTACCCAAAGGGTCATACACCATCGAAAAGGGAAAATCGATGCTCTACTTACGGTGGACGGTCCAACCAGGCCCCGCACGGAATGTTTTTATGCTCAAGTATCAAGAACTGATATTGGCAAACTGGTTGTACTAACTTTCCATTCTTTGCCATTCGTGGTCCAATAAAATGTAGCAACACGAAGTTGTTGAGATATACATTTCTTGGAATACTGGACCGTGTACCTCAGGTTCGTGGGAACGTTTGTGAAGTTGTATCGAATTCATGTCTATTCTTTGGATAGTTTACCCAACAAGTATTCAACATCTTCATTAACACTTTATTTTATACAATCCTAACAAATCCAATAATAGAAGGCAAAATGCAATACCCATCAGACCTAGTTACAGAAGCTCCGTTTGCTACTTTAATAGAGCTGTATTTACACGATTAAATCGCGCTGCAGCTTTAAAACTTATCTCAAGTACCTAATAAAATACCCTTTCCTGCTATTTCATTCGTCCACCTAGGAAAAAAATCACATTCCCTATCACCGTCATAAACGGCAGATAAGCGACAACAAACAGATATACCCGCAACGAGGTTTATCACTGTCGAAACATCCTTTCCAAACTCCACAGCGCTATTTTTATTTGCCCACACACACAAAAACACGATAAGCCACACGGGTGTACATTTGATACTGGCTCCATCGGCGAGAGTCCACCGAAGCCTCTGATTCACCTCCCACCCGTAGGTCACGTTCCCAACAGCAAAACCTTATCACACATAGGGCGGGCCGGGAAGCATAACCTTGACTTACCGTTCTTCTGCATCTTCCTTTACGCTGTCCCACGAATCGCCTACCCCGGACGACGCATCGTCCAGCTTTTCCTCGTCCTCCATGCCCGAATCTTCCAGGCTGATTTGGCAGCTGGACAGCACCACCTGCTTGCCATTGTCGCCCACCTCGATCCAGTCGGCGGTACGTATCTTCGGCAGTCTGGTGGTGGTTCCGTTCGGGGTTGTTTCCGTCTCACTGCCGGACGAGCGTCGCTCCGAAGGACATCGCTGTCGGCGGTTAATCTTCGTCAGCTCTACTCCCATCGACGATTCATCGCTCTTTAACTTAGTTTCCGGCTGCGCCTGATTCGCCAGTTGACGCCCCTGGTGATCCTGTTCCTTCTGCTTCTGGCGCATTGCAGTCAGCTCGGAGATGAGCAGCTCGTGAAAGGCGATCTTCTTCTCGCTTAGCTTCGAATCGAGTGTGGCCGGATCGAGAGTTGTGGTTGATTGTGATTTCGTAACGCTTGCTCCGGTCGTTCCAGTTCCACCACGATGATCACTCGACGGCTGCACATGCTCACCACCTTCCGGTTCTGGACGATGGTACAGTGGTGGCGATGTTCCCGCTGCTGCCGCCTTGATCGGCAACCGGATCGAGTTCGATCGTATCACACTGTTCGTGGTGGAAATGTTCGGTTTGCTTCCACTTCGTACCACCGTACTGCTCTGATTCGAACCGATAATAATTTCTGTAAAGTGACTACTCTTGCCGCTGCTTTCGAGATTCTTCGCATTGTTCTCCCGCTCCAGTGTACTGCCGGCGGATGCGGAAGATCCGGAGCTATCGCCCCGTTCGGTACCGCTGTCACACTCGCTCAGTGACTTCCCACGTCCGTTCGCGGTGTCCTCCAGGGATAGGGCAGCAGCGCTCATCAGGCTGATGCTGCTCCCATGCGAACCACCGTTGATGATGATCACCTCGGACGACTCCGGAGATCCTTCACTCGAGTGTGAGTCACCGGTGCGCATACGCCGCCGAGCGGTCGGGGCCACCGGTAGCGTGTCTTTTTGCAATTTCCCAGACATCTGATCCGACGTTTGATGTTTCTGAAGCGTAGCTACCGGTGAGGTAGACACCGAGCTAGATCCAGAAGTGCTCGGGCTAGTGGTGATCTCCACGATGCTACAGGTGGACCGATACATCACACCACCCGATGATGCTGGGCTGAGCAGTTTTCTTTCCATCGCTTGCGGGCTCTGGCCGGGACTGTCGTGATAGATCGCGTTACGTTTGGTGCTCGGATTCGGCGATCCCTGAAGCTGCTCCGGTACGGAACCACCGAAGCTGGACAGGTGGGACCGATTTCTTGCCTGCGGTTGATCGAAATCCGGTGACTTGTACACCACGGTGCGACCCGGGTGGGGTGGCTTTAGCGTTGCCATACCGACCATCCCAGTCCCATTGCTGCCCCGTGACCCCCCGTTCGGGGAGGGAGAATTTTCACGCTGCTTGGCAAGGGCCGTAGCAACGGCAGCTGCACTGGGTCGCGGCGGTACCGGAGGGCCCGGTTTCTTGCTTATCCCCAACATGCCTGCCCAGTTACGATGATTCTTTTTCTTTTTTCACAACTCTAACACTCACAAATCGTTATTCTGTCGGTAAAAAACACTCACACACACACACACTTCACTTGACGAGAATGCAAAACTATCTTAAAATGCACGTCTCACATGTTACGATCGCTCGCACCCGGCCGACGATCACATGATTCACTCCGTTAACACAGCTGAACGTACGTGGCTGACGATGCAGTTACTAAACACTCGACACACAGGAGAAGAAAAATAGCTCGTTAACATTCATCGCACCTCCGATTAACATTAATCTACCATCGATGATCCGCCTTTGCTCGTAATTCGTATCACCAGAACCACGACGCACACTCAAAACGACCGCAACGCTGCACGATCGCGTGTCATTCCTAAACTTGACGCGATTTGTACGCAGCGCTGACTAAGCTCGTCAAACATTTCACCATTCCCCAAGAAGGGGCACGTTTTAGCAGGTTAGAACTATGGTGGGGGGGGGGGGGAGAGAGGTGCATAAAGATATCAATATCACCTCCAGGCATTCGACTCGACTCGGGAATTCAACGTGACACCGCACACACGATGGCAGCACGGTGTATGCGAACACAGTGCTTGATTAGAACCTTCACAAAGGCATATCCACCAAGTGCGCGATCTTCATCAGGCTCACTTTCAATCTCATACCTCATACCTAATAGCCGAGTGGTACCCCAACAAAGGGCCTAGAAACCCGCCGCAGGTTTTTCTTTTGGGAGACCACTTACACGCGCCTGCTTGACATACATACAACGCACACATACACGCTCGCAAACTGCACTCGAATGCGGCCTACTTTCCCGTACACCTGGCACAGCATCACCCCAGCAGGGGGATGCGCGGGAGAAAACAGAAAGGTAAGGACCCCAACAGCAGCAGGCGGCGCGACACAACTACGGGACACGACCGAAACCATGACGACGGGCAATCCCGGCGTGAAAGCATACGCTGCTACCGGTCACAAGGCACCGTGCGCTCCCGTTTTTACAAAAGCAACACCTGCCCCTAAACCCTTAAGGGTTACCACTTTAGACACCTCGGATAACTGCTACAACAACAACTACTTCTACAAAAAATCCCCCCTTCTGGAAGTAAGTGACAACAGCTTGCCGCAGTGCATTATCATACACACACGAGGCTTTTTTTTGCGCGTAGCCTGCCCACACCATCGCAAAAACGTCTGCTAGAACGCGAACGTCATATCGTCATCATAGTAGGCGCGCATAAAAGTGACACAAATAAGCAACACCCTAATTCAACACTATCTTCCCAAGNACACGATGGCAGCACGGTGTATGCGAACACAGTGCTTGATTAGAACCTTCACAAAGGCATATCCACCAAGTGCGCGATCTTCATCAGGCTCACTTTCAATCTCATACCTCATACCTAATAGCCGAGTGGTACCCCAACAAAGGGCCTAGAAACCCGCCGCAGGTTTTTCTTTTGGGAGACCACTTACACGCGCCTGCTTGACATACATACAACGCACACATACACGCTCGCAAACTGCACTCGAATGCGGCCTACTTTCCCGTACACCTGGCACAGCATCACCCCAGCAGGGGGATGCGCGGGAGAAAACAGAAAGGTAAGGACCCCAACAGCAGCAGGCGGCGCGACACAACTACGGGACACGACCGAAACCATGACGACGGGCAATCCCGGCGTGAAAGCATACGCTGCTACCGGTCACAAAGCACCGTGCGCTCCCGTTTTTACAAAAGCAACACCTGTCCCTAAACCCTTAAGGGTTACCGCTTTAGACACCTCGGATAACTGCTACAACAACAACTACTACTACAAAAAATCCCCCCCTGGAAGTAAGTGACAACAGCTTGCCGCAGTGCATTATCATACACACGAGGCTTTTTTTGCGCGCAGCCTGCCCGCACCATCGCAAAAACGTCTGCTAGAACGCGAACGGCATATCGTCATCATAGTAGGCGCGCATAAAAGTGACACAAATAAGCAACACCCTAATTCAACACTATCTTCCCAAGGTAACGGGTGATTGTACGGTTTTGAGGTACGTGCGTTGAACTGGAGTTTGGTCACTGCCGGTGGAGCGAACCGTGGAGCGAAAAAAAAACTTCCCTTCCTAATCTAAAACACAGCCCGCTAGCAACCACACTGCTACCATTTGCAAAACTATTATTTTGCGATACCGGTTTTTGGTTGTTTGGGACATATAATTTTTTTTCTTTTGATTAAAAAACACTTTTCACACTTCTCCCACATACACACACACATACACTGCACGCAAACCCTACGATCGCAAAACATAAAACAACACACTGGATATAGACCACCCGAACCTAATGGCGTGTGGATGTTTAGGTGGAATGACCAACCCTTCGCTTTTTTGTAGCAACACAACACACTACTACTCGTTGGCCCCTTTTGGCGACCTATCGACGGTTCTATCGCGATGCCTGCATCGAAACTCGACAACGACCAACCACCGTACACGGACAAAGCCAACCGCGAATTGACGACGGTTCGCAAACGCACCGACCGAACCGAACAACCGAACAGGGGCTGGTGGTGTGTGCGTGTGCTATGCACTCGATCACCAACACTAGGAAGGTGGATGCTATACGCGCGGTTCGAGAAATGAACGTTGATGCAGGGGTTTTCGATGTGCGATGAAAATTTAGCAACAAAAAATGCAAATAAACGATAAAAGCTGTATTTTTATTTTTCACATGACAAAATACTCATGGGGGGGAAAACTATTTCACTAATAATATAAATAAAATTATTGAAACTTGAATTTTACTTCACATAATTATGACGAATTAAATTTAAATGCTAACTACATTGCACGAAACTCTCTAAAACGTTTTCCCAAATGATTTTTTCACTTCCAAACGATACATATCTGACTAGCTATCTTTTTTCCATACACACATCCATTATACAACATACAACTGTGAATTTTAAACAAATATTTTACTCTCGTTAAATTTAAGAGATTAAGAGCCCTGCTAAAACGATCATCACCACACCACCACTAACGCAACGCGCAACATCATTTGGTATCATTGCGATCATCATCATCATCATCATTGATCTACGCACAGCAGAGAACGTTAATGTTGCTGTCACTATGATGAGAATGCAGCAATGCATTCACAATAGTTTAAACAGACAAATAAACGGCACGACAGGGATCATCAAATTTAAATATTTAAAAATAAATCGTATTTAGAAAAACATCCCTATTGGAGGAAATAAACAAACACATTTTTTTGGACTACGTAGTATTTGACAACATCTTTTAAAGATCGCCACCCATCCTAGAGAAAAAAAAATCCGGGAACACATTTCCTGAAGGATCAACCACTTGAAACTCCAAAAAATAACATAAATTATGAATTGTACTTTGAATGCACCGAACATTATGCGTTTCCAAGTCCCTTTCTTATGTCATTGTTCCTCATACGACATGCCTAGCACAAAGTTCTGAGCGAACATATAGTTTTCTCCTTTCCTTAACGAATTCATCCTTTCAAACATGTAACGAAACAGATAAACAATCGTCAGGCTAGACCAAGACGAGGTATTCCCTGTAATAAATTCCATGGCGCACGTTTATTTGTAGGACGGGTAAAGAAATAAATAGTAAAAGCCTAAAAATGCTACAAGGTTACAACAGATATTGCTGTAACAGAAAGACATGCGCATCGAAATGATTTACACCCACATAATAAATTGAGCCATAAATAAACCTTCGCCTACACCCCCGAAAACGAATCGTTCGATATACTTCACGTCACGTTTTGTCACGTGCTTTTATCAATCAACCTTTGTGCAAGCAAGTCCAATTTGTTTTACGCATGATCCATGAATAGATAGTCAATATAATCGCATTTGCTGTGCAATAAACGGGCAACACCCTCGTAATACCCGCTGATACGGATTGGGTCGCCTAATGCCTTTCGAACGCAAACACCGCACACGAAGGAGAGCTAAAGATTAAATGCAAAAACTCGATACTTGCCGATCCACACATCTGTTACCGAGCTGCGCCCTACGGTGGCTTTATTGCACCGTTTTACCATCGATTAGAGCGCTTCCGCCACGGGACGACCCACTACTGCCGGGCGCACACACCCCTCTCAATTGACCCATCCGGAACAGTAGCATGCCGGGACACGTGCGTTTTGGCCCCTGCGCCAATCGAATCACCCTCGTAATGCGCATTACGTATGTGTCCGGCCTGCCAACTGTGTGGTGTATCCCGCCAGTATCGGATGACAGCCCAGCCGATCGAATTTACAGCGAAAGCGAACGATTAACTATGTACTTCTGACCGGAATGTGCGGAAGGATAATCTCCTCCACGAGGTTCTCGAAAGGAAAAGGTTATCCAGAAAACCACCGGGTACACCCTGTTGCGAACTTGATCAGCTACAACTTTAGATTCGATTTTACACACGCTGGCGGCGCGTAATGCAACGATTAGTGCTCACGCAATAATTTATTACCACCAAAGCGCAGCTTCACAGGCACCTTTCACGCTGCGCGGTGCGCTTCGTAAAATGCAACTAATTTTCCCCTTTTTTCTAGCCGAGGCCGTAACATGATAACGCCGGACGCACTTTTGCCCAAGCCAGCCGTGCCCCACGCAACGAGGTGAGCAATCCTTCCTACTGAGGAGACCCTCCTAACCCCCAAAGCGATGGCATACTAATTTATCTATCCATCGACTGACACGCTGTCTCCCGGTCGCAGGCCCATATCGTTCGCAGGGAAATCAAATCTCGCCATGTGGGGTGAAATGTAAGGGAGGTGGCCGCTTTCTTGCCCAACCTTGCCCATGCACGATGGAGCACGAGCAGCCTCTGAAGTACGGATGATTTGCACGCAAATCGTTCCCGGATCTTTCCGCGCACAGGCCCGATAATAAATTGACTGTCAAGACTGTTGGCGGGCAGATTTAAGATGAAGCGGTTGGGAGAAAAAAAAAATCACTCAGACTAAAAATAGTGCAAGCATTCGTTTAGGTGGATCGGTGACGGGAATGTCGGAAGTGACTGGAGTAAAAAGGGAAATCGAACTCCGCTTGGTGATAGTTCTAATGTGTTAGTAATGATCACTAAGTAAATGTTGTTTATTTCGCATTTCGTTGCAGAACTAGTCCAAATGATTTAATTCTTTGGATCATCAGTTTCGCAGACATTCAAAGATAATATTTAGGCTTTATTTGGACGACTATGCGAGGAAAGTTTTTCGATGTCATTCTAATGACATGATCCGTCCAGCGGATCCACCGTATGGAAAGATGCTGCTCCGAAAATAGACTACTCCGAATGAAAAAAGGACCTCACAGAAGACGAAATTGAGCTCATGCAGCTTAAAGTTAACAAAGACCAGCACAAAAATGTACCACCGGTATCATCGAAGAAGATATCTGACATTAACACCTCTGTTAGGACTCGGTTTGAGGAATCGGAGCTGCTCATAAATGGACTCACATTTATTACTGAGGAGTTCTATCAGTTCTACGGTAGTGAATTCCCGGACATGATCGAAAGGCATGCGCCCTGATACTACTGAGATCGTAAGTGAATTTTATACATAGTTGTGAGTTCTTAACCTACAGATCCGCATTTTTCTCAAAGATATTCTGTATCATAAGACTTGTGTAACTGTTGCTAGTCATGCGACTCCAATGTTGTTCAGATCGGCTACTATTTCCCCCATTATCTGCTGGAAGAATGACTTTTCAGGTGTCAGGAGCTGTGATGGACATATTATTAACTGACACTAGAACAACTGTACGTTAGACTAACAGTTTAAAGTACTAAACGCACCGGGACAGGATCTCTAATAAATAACTGAGCAAAGTCTCATCCTCAGTATGTCTACTTATCAACTTTGTTCAACTTCAACTTCAAATATTTCATTTTAATCGTCAAGAATCAACAACATTGCATCGCTCTTTACTGACCACACACAAAAACAAACTCCCGGCTTTTGCAGATTTGATTAATGCATTGTCTCAAGATACACACGGCGCCCATCATCTTGCGCAACGACGACCCAACACACATTTCTGCCGTGCTGGGCTTCCCATTTTCACATTCTAGAGCCACAACAACAAAAAATAAACAGGGCGTGTGCCAATGCCCTGTTGTACAGCCAGTACGCAAATCTTACCCACCTTCCAAGTACATCCCAACAGCGACCGTATGGTCGGTGTGGATGGGGATAGTGTTAGCAGCGCATAATTGAATTACTTGTCGATAAATCGTTTCCCTGCGGGCGGACTATTTGTCATACTGACCGAAACCGCGCTGGTAACCCGCACGCACGCAAACACCGTACGCACGGTGTCTTGGTGCGCCGTTTCGCTTTTGCCCATTGCAAAGCAATTTACCTTCCGGCATCTAAACGGCAAATCTCATTACCACCCCCGCCCACACACAGGGAAAGGAGTGTGTTGTTATTTAATTTCGCTTTTTTTTTTGTAGTTCTCTTTCCCTTTTTTACTCTCGCCGGCGGTTGAAAGCGGTCTGAACAACGCCACCGGGCCAGTCACCCGTCACCCGTTAGCGGTTGGTTAATGTTCTAAAAATATGATACTCATAATTCTATTACGATAATATTTCCTTCCTTTGCAGTGCTTCGTTCGTTCGTTTGGGTGCCTTCCTTGGGGCGAAGCTTCACCAAAGGGGTTTGTCTGCTGGAAGCCCGGTGCGATGCGAAGCAGATTATGTTCAGTAAGCACCATTCCTTCACTATAGTACACATTTGCACTCCCACTGGAGCTCTCCCGATGGCTTTTATCTTGCGGCTTTTATCTTGCGGCTTTTATCCCCGACAAACTGATCGGTTTCATATTTTACCCAGCCAGCTAAAATGATAAAGCAAAACACCCACACATTCATTAAGCTTTTTCGATTCGGACGCGCCAACAACTGATCAATCTTACCCAATCTTTACCGATTCCATGCGGGTTCCTCAGTTGTGTTTCCTTCTTTTTTAAAACAGAGAAATTAGTACACCGGATTCTTAAATAGAGCAACTAATATTTAGGCCACACATTGTTACACCATACCACAAAGGTGATCACAATTCACCCTTCATTCTTTGACCACCCTTTGGAAAGCATAACTTTCCCTGTCCCGTGTTGTCTGTTCACGAAATATGATAAAGAACGTGTCTGCGCCGCCGACACCAACCACAAATCCCCCAAACGGCGATTGGAAGAATGCATAGTGCCGGGGTGCCGCCTAATGTTGCGCTGTTAGCTTTGTTTCTCGCTTGCCGATTTATTGGGCGGCTTTCAATGGGTGAAATTATGCAAATCAGTGAGACCGTTGCCGCGCTCAGTTTAGCGTCACATAATAAAAGAAAACACAACAACACCGCATGCGGCACGCGACACACGCGGGAACCCCGTTTGTTGAACGAGGAAATGGGTTTTCTAAAATAAACCTTAGTAAAGAAAACAGCATGCAAGCGTGTAGAGAGATTCGCTTCCTACACCGCACCATCGAATATTCCGTTCTCCGGCGGTGTACGTCAGCAAGACATAAAGTTGTCTGCTTTCATACACCACACGCGCCAAACAAAACCTTTCCGCTTTGCGCGACTCGAATGACCTTTGCGTTTTGGTTTGTTCTTTTATCTAGCTTTTCGACTGCCCGTTCGTTGTGTGCAAGCGATCTTCCATCATCTGTCCACCATCTGTGCTTTCTTCGGGCCAGACGTTCAAACGAACGTACCAAAATGCGATAGAAACCTTCCTTCTCCCCTTTCACAGAGCTCCACTGACCATTTGCGCTGATCGCGCACACATTAAGCGCGCGATCGCGATTGTTTTTGTACACCGGATGTTGCGGGTGTTACTATAACAGGCCAGCGATCCATCGGTTGGTTTTGATGTTCTCTTTTATCGAACCGACCGATAAATAATGCATCCATACGGGGAATGGAGCTGTACGCTGCTGCTGGTCCGTCACCAAACGTTCGATCGTTACGAACATTTAGAATGAAATTTAAATTTGGATTCCGTCGCTACCGATCCTCACAACGAAATGCCGATGTTTAGCAAACGTTGAAGTTTAATATCCATTTGTACGCTGCAAGCAATTCATTATTTTTGGGGTGTGTAAAAATGATAATCGTATCGAGTAAACTAACACGGAACCGTTTTACATTTACTTTAGCAAAAATCGGTGCATAATAATACGAACAAGTTGATTAGGCCATTTACACCAATAACTTGGACGATTAAATGCACCAGCACCTGCACTAATAGGCCGGTAGGAAATGTAACAAACAAAACCCTAACCCGCGGCCCATGCTTTTACAGCGATGTTGCACCGGTACCGCTCATAACAAGGAAATACAGGAAGAAAGAAAGGAAGTAACGCGCTTTTATGCCACCAATGCTTTTTCGACACAATTAGCCAACTGATCGACGGAGCAATTTATTTATTGTGCCGCATTCCTTTCGAAAAGGGGGCCACCGGGGTGCATGCATACGGAGCGATAAATAAACTATCAAGCAGTGGGTTTTAAATTAATTAAACCAGTACCCGCAAGACGTGTTTGTTTGAAACGCAACTAGTTAGTAGGTACAGTGAAAAATGTGAGTTTTGTGTTTAATATTTTAAAAACTATGTGTGCGCCTTAAGGAATGGACCAATTGTCCTATTGCGTCACATTGCACAAAACGGTGTTAAGAGGCATGTAAAGTGACGATGTCTGCAACGATGCACTCGTTGTCAATGCACATTCTTTGTTATTTTTAACACAACGACCAGCTACAGATAACAGGCGTATGTGTGCTGGTTTAGCGAAAATTCGCAATTCTGTGTCACACGTGAAAAAAGGTATCTTTTTCGTCTTGCTTTGCATTTATGTACTTTTACGTTTACGTTTTAAAGCACATGTTTTGCTGCAGTATGGTCCAACTGTAACTATAAGCAATTGTTTAATGATAAGAATAATAGAAAAAATGTTTTTTTTTCAAAATTTTTTACTTAGAATAGATCTAAACATTTTTTTAGCAGCACTAATTTAAATATTTATTTTCTTACCTTTTTCCGAAATCGTTGAAGCTGGTTTTGCGCAAGAACACTTTTAGGAACAGACGTAGCGAATGACACTGATGGATGTTATGGAATATTTTAGACGTACCACGGCACTAATAGCACTTTTTTTCACGACTCCCTGTGGTTCTGCCAACAATCTGCACTACGCAAGAAACACAGGAACCGCTTACACACACACCTTGGTACAAGGATCTATTCTATTATGGCCAAATATTGAGCACACAGCACGGCCTTTTTGCCTGCGTTACACTGCACCTAATTCTACCGTGGACACTTTCGCGCACGCCTTTTTCCCCCTTTTCCGCTACTACTGTCCCGGATATGGATTGCTGCTTAAATGACCATCTTCTTCCTTACCAAGCTAGTCCGTGTGGTCATCACTATTATCTTTAGATTATAATTATTATCGCGTTGTGACAACTGGGGATCCTCACTCCTCTACTTGTCGTTGAATTTCCACGCCTGTCGGCACATCGGGCACTGCTGGTTTGCCTGCGAGTTGAGCCACTTTACGATGCAGTGCATGTGGAAGCAGTGGGAACAGGCACCCCACACGAGCGGACAATCGTCACCGGGCAGTGTGCAATCCGGACAGCAGCCCTCGAACGCCATACGACAGATGCCGCAGTTGTCATCGTTGGCCAACCATTTCCAGACAGCGACACCCATCCAACCTACAGCAGAAACCGGAAGAAATGACGCAGAAAGCGAACGTTTCAGTTACAAAAGCGGTACACGGTATTCACGAAATATCACGACAATCGGTAACCGTGACGCAAAGCCACACTGCGGTACGGAAAATCGATAAACATAAACCTGACCCCTTTTTCCCTCGTGCAGCTGGTGCTTCTCTTCCCCAGGACCGAATAAACGGAACGTGGGCTCCACTCTCAGCACCTAAAACTCTCTTCTAGCTGCGGCGTGTTACACAGCACGTTACACACTCTATCGAGCGAATTTTCCAAATGACAGTTTTCCATTGCCTTGCCTCACTTCCCCAGCACCACATACACGCTTTTCCAACCAGGCTGCCGGGATGCGCGTGACCCTTCCGGTTCATTTTCTTCACGCACGTCGGACCACAAACGAAACGGTAACCTAAACTGGTTGCAGTTTTACTTACTTTTAACTGTGACTTTCATTCTAATGGCAACCACATTCGGTGCAGGAATCGGTAGGAAAAATGTCCGTTTACCACACACACCAAAAGCAGCACATTAAGCCGGAAAAATGTTGGAAAATTCACGCACAAAACACGGCAGGAACCAAACCTGCTTTATCGTCCGTTTGTTTTGTGTTTTGTTTGGCTGTGCGTACCGTTTGACAGCTGACACTCAATTCACGCACACATCTTTACGTCCGTTCGCAGTGCTGACGTCTGGTGGCATTAAAATGAAGCTTATTTTCTGCAAACCATCCTTTCCGGCTGCGTACGTGCTTTCAGATATTACCGAATGACAGCTGTCACCCGTTCGCTGCACAAAAACATTCTCGACCAAAATACGCAGAACACGCAAAAGCAAAAGAAAAATATTACACTACAAGGCGAACCCAGTGAAATTCCCAGTTTCAGTTCTGCGTTTTGGTAGTTGTTCATTCCGTTGAAGCCATAGTTTTGCCTCCTCTAGTAGGTTAATCCCCAGCGCGATGGGAAACGCGGGAAGCAATTTACCCCGGGAGCGCCATAAATCCGGATCCAATGATCCAATTCCGGGCTCCCCGATGAAGGACGATCAGGCGTTCGTGTTCGATCGCAAGCCACACATCCACGGGTATCCGTTCGCGACCGAGGAGGAGGTAGAACCGTACGGTTATTCAAAATCCGTGCCGGATCCGGAATTTATGCGCGAACCGCGCAAACGGTCCAGTACCATGTCCGAGGGTACTACACCGTCAGATTTGCCAGCTGGTGCGGGCGGACCGCAGGAAGAGGAACCGCAGTCGACCACACTGCCGACCGTGTTCAAGTGGGACGGTGGTGGCAAGCAGGTGTTCATCAGCGGAACGTTCTCGCAGTGGAAGGTTCTGCCGATGGTAAAATCGCACGCCGATTTTGTCACCATCATCAACNGTGCCGGATCCGGAATTTATGCGCGAACCGCGCAAACGGTCCAGTACCATGTCCGAGGGTACTACACCGTCAGATTTGCCAGCTGGTGCGGGCGGACCGCAGGAAGAGGAACCGCAGTCGACCACACTGCCGACCGTGTTCAAGTGGGACGGTGGTGGCAAGCAGGTGTTCATCAGCGGAACGTTCTCGCAGTGGAAGGTTCTGCCGATGGTAAAATCGCACGCCGATTTTGTCACCATCATCAACATCCCGGAAGGGGACCACCAGTATAAGTTTCTCGTCGACGGCGAATGGAAACATGATCCAAAGCTGGTAAGTGTTTGCACCAGCGAAAGACTAACATCGCGGAAGACTTGTACACTCGTTTACTCTTTTGTCCACATACATGCTTGCAGAAAAATGTTGAAAATGATTCGGGCTTTACGAACAATCTTGTTACGGTGCGTCAATCCGATTTTGAAGTATTCCAAGCGCTGGCCAAGGACAGCGAAGATACGGGCAAGGATGAATCGAAAGAGTGGGGCCAAGATATCCCAACTGCCAGACCCTGGGGTAAGGAATCGGGACCACCCATCTTGCCACCCCATCTCCTGCAGGTCATTCTGAACAAGGACACTCCACTTTCGGTAAGTAATCCCGGGAACAACAAAAAGCTAAGCTATTTTAATGCTATCCTCACTGATAAATCTGTCTTTCTCTCCACACTCCAGTGCGAACCAACACTTCTTCCCGAACCGAACCACGTCATGCTGAATCACCTGTACGCCCTTTCGATCAAGGACGGTGTCATGGTGCTGAGTGCGACGCATCGCTACCGGAAGAAATACGTTACCACACTGCTCTACAAACCGATCTAGATGTGGTGGGGTAAGGGTTTCATATTGTTTTCCTGCCTATGGAGAGCATCCTGTGGCTACGGGACCACAGGATACGAACATGGACGGGGGTCATATTAGATAGGGGACTAAGGGAATAATCCAAAAACGGAAAACCAAAGCTAACAAGCTTACAACCGGATGATTGATTTACAAAGAGGACAAACACACGTACACACATTTGCATACATACATACAAACATTCAGATCGATTGGTTCATGTTGGTTTGTGTCCTATTTTATAGGGGGGTAGGGGAGGGAGGAAGAAGGTATATCTGTGAGCAACGTTACACAAAATGACCGCCAGGGTCACAAAAGCTAAATGTATTTTATTCCCTCACAGTTTGTTGATTATATTGCATAGTTTGTAGTTACCTAAACAAAAAGTGTCCGATACGATTCGAGTACAGACGAAAACAAAATTATAAAACGCAAACCATTATATAGGAAGCGCGTGTCTGGAGAAAATTATTTGTAAAATGGAACGGTTAGGAAGCACAAGTGCGAATTACGCGACAGCCGCGACATGTTTTTAATTGCTTTCAGTTTCGAAGGACGATGGCTTACGATAACGAAGAATCTTCGTGTAAATATGCTGGATATGATACATCGGTAAAACCAAGAATAAAGTTTTTCACACTCAAACACACGGATGCACCCCTATAGCGCTAACCTTTCTTCCTTTGATTCTGTTTGTCATCGACCGTATGAGCGGATGGAATATCAACAAAACACCAAGCTACACACAAAGGTAAAGCATCCCAACCCGGGTCTCTATTCTAACATTGTCGCATTGTTACGATGGTAGGTAGAGAAGAAGTTAGTAAACAATTCATCCACTATTGTTTTACTCTGAGCTTTACGTTCATCTTCGCTTGTGCCCGCTTCTTTCTTTATCTGCTCCGATTTTTCATTATCCGTCTCGAGCGACGATCGTAATGGATCGCTCATCAGGAGCCTCATATCCAGCATACCGACGAGCGTGGTGCCTAAAACGATTCGACGTAAGTTCTCACAGTTGTACAGCAAAGGGATGGAGCGCATTCATTTACTTACTGTGAATGGGACGAAAGTTAAACTCTTCCTCGTACATCTTCAGCCAATTGTACACTACCCTGAGCCGGTACCGTACCGTGTGACCACCGAGCCGTAGAAGCTTTTTTTGGTAAGCCGTCTGAAACAGATCGTACAGTAGAAGGACCGCGTGCTGTGAAATTTGATGGATTCTTCTTATATCTTAAACGAAACATATCACACAAAGCGTATACGTTATTATTGCCAGTTGCAAAATGAATCGCAAGCAAATTAAGCAAACCTTCTTCCTCTTGCACGGTCCGTTGATTCCAGCACAGCAGCACACGGTGCAGCAACGTAACGAACGCCGTCACCGTCCGGATGTGGCACAGTTCACAGCCAGTAGGATCATTTCGATCGTAAAACGATCTTACCCACCCGACCGGTTGCAGCAACACGTTGCGCAGAAAGTGAATCGTATTTTCCGTGTTCTTCAGCAACGGTTTTAGCTGCCAACCTTCGTACGGGACGTGTTGTCGAACGGAACTTTCCAGCAGTGCCGCATACATTTGCAGCGTGCAGGTTTCCTGTGAAAAACTGATCGATTTCAACCGGTACTGCTTACGCGCCGGCCTATTTTCGACGGGTTGATGGCTGATGCAGAGACGATTTAGCAGCTGGTTCACACTACCGTCCGTGATCTTGGACAAATGGCGTAGAAAGTCGGACAACTCCACCAGCGAAGATGGTGCATCGGTTTGACAGAGTACGATCGAGCGGAACAACTCTATCAGCTGGGCACCGTGTTCACCCCCGTACAGTTTTATCCGCATGGAGCGAGAGCTTATTCCGTTCAGTAGGGCGGCCGCACCCGTTATCATTCCGTGCAGTGCGACCAAGAAACTCTAGAAAGGAAAGACGCTTAATTGTTATTGTGATAAAAGCATATTCAACCGCGTACCACTTACAGCATCGCTCATTTGTTTAATATCGTTGGCCAACCGAGACACGAGACCATTCTTTAGCAGCTTCTCCACAGCCAACTCGTTCGAAATTCTGCAATACAAAGCCACCAGCGCTAGGAAACGCCTTAAAACGATCGCCTGCTCGCCAACGAATAGTTTTTCTTGCTGGAAAATGTTCACCGGTGCGGTAAGTTCCATTCTGCTCCTAGGGCGCCCTTGTACGCTACGCTCGCTGGAACGATTCGTCCCGCTGGCCCTCAGTTCGGCTTCCTTCTGTTGTCCCAATCGCTGACAGTACAGCATGATCTCGTTCAAGCCTTTCTCCGTTGCGATCGCTACGAAGGGAAACTTATCGCTGGTTAGTTCGATCGTTTCCGATCCTCCACCGTAGATAGCAACGTTGCTCAGCAGCTGGGAAAGGCACGTCTGCAGCAATACGAGCTGATCGGCAATTGCAAACTCGTTCCGTGTGATTCTCGAATACTTGCGAAGTTTGCGTCCCTGCACGGAACTATCGGTTGGATGTATGAACAGCTGTGGATCGAAATGAAGTTTTTCGCACGGATCGAACGAATGCGCGAGCGACAGTTTCGGCATCATACTGTCCAGTATGAAGCTCTCCTCTGTAACGGCGGTAGGTTCTGACCGTGTCGAGGTTGTCGGAGCGTCCACACCATCGCGCAATTCACTGCACCGCATCGTTGCGTTTAATCGCTTCGTTTTCAAATTCATTATTTCCATCTCCTTAAATTCGTTCTCTACCTTCTGCGCTGAGATAGTTTTCTCGAGATTCTTCATCTTTTCGATCCACTCCTTCTGGATCGTATCCTTTTCACGCATCTTTTCAAGCCTCAGCTGCTCGTTGGTGGTTTTAACCATCTTCAGCTCGTACCGCAACATCGAAACCTCACCATCCTTAACCTGTGCCTTTTCGACCGCTTCGTTACAATCCTTCTGTAGGCTATCCAGCTTCTTTTCCAGCTGCTCCACATGCTTGGTGAGAAACTTCACCTGTATGTCTTTTGCCTGTTCTTGCTTCTGGGTGATCGATTCTTTTATATCTTGCTCGATTTTTGGCACTACTGCTGGCACTGTGAATTGCTGCGAGACAGGCGTAATTTTTGACGGCAATGCAGATGATGTTTTTGGCTTAAAGATCATCCCTATCCTTGACGTGGAACGGATTTCTTCCTTATAGGAAGTTGATGGCTTTTCGGTAGCGCTCGCTTTCACTACCGGTGCGGGTATTTTAAATTCCTCCTCGAGCTTAGGGGCCTTATGAACGGGCTCGTGTCTGCCACCGACCAACGGTGACTGTTCCTGCTGCCGGAACTCATCCAGATTGAAATCATCATCGTTGTTGTTGAAGTAATCGTTGATCGCGTTATCAAAATTGCGGTAATTGTCGTCCAACTTTTCCGAAAACAAATCATCCTCCCCATCTGCAAACAATTCCGCTACCAGCTTGTCCGGTACCTTAGCAGGTCCTTTGGTGCCCACGTGTGCCGTCGTGACGACTTCCGTCGTTTGTTGCGTGCTGGATTTTACACTCCGAGAAAACCTTCCAAACGTAATGTCAGTCTCAAACGCTTCCACGGCCTGCGATGCGAGCACGATAATGTCATCATCATCGTCATCATCCCAGAGATTTTCAACCGAGTTTTTAACCGCACCTTGAATAACAGGAAGTAAGAAGCACTGCAATAGAGTTTCTCAAATCATAACAAACATACCGGTCGGTGCATTAATTGGTTTGGAAGTGCTGGGTGGTGGATGGTACTGCTGGCTGGGAATGATTTCTATGTCCAGTTTCGGTTTCTTGGAGGCCAACGGTTGCTTCAGCTGAAAGTATCCCGAACGCTTCGCCATACCGACCACGTGCACAGATCAGGGACGAGTGGAACAAAAGAACAAAGTAACATCTATTACATTATTTAGTTTAACAATACACTGAATTATCAACAATACGCTTTAACGCTTTTAAATGAGGCACATTTCGACCAGCAACAGCACGCTAGGATGATTTGTTGATGTTTATGAGCGGCATTCTGTTGAACTGTCAAACATTTTTTTTAGGCGCCCACCGGAGAGTGTGTAAACAGATGAAATATTTCAACGCTGTGGAAACTGATCTAAAAAGCTGATGCAAATGTGTGTAGACAATTCAAAAAGAGCATTTTCAACCAAATTCAATACAATTCTATCTTGATACTACAGGCAATCGGGTTATCAAGGCAATTGTAAATTAAATGTATTCTTAAAGCATACAAAAGGTTTTGCTTTCTATTGTTTGCTATTTTTTAAGTAATTTAGTGGCAAAGTTGATTTGTTTTCTCGTGAACAGATCTTACCAGCACTTTACTTAAACTTTCATTACATTTTCCTATAACTACAGAACACTGCATTTCAGGGCCAATATTTTTTTTAGATTTTTGGAGAAAAGCAGCTCTCTCTTTGGCGTAACGATCTATTCGGTCAAGCCGGCCATCAAATGGCTTACCAGGCTATTAGATACCACGTAGTTGATATTTAGGATAATAATGAAGCTACAGCTTTTTTCATTCAAATCTATGCCAGATTAAAGACTAGTATGGATGTTTCATTGATGAAAATAGTTATTCACACGTGGCGCATTCGCTTTCGGGAGAAAAGACATGCAAAAATGCACACTTCTTTCGATGTTAAGACAACAACAAATAAGATTCAAGATGTACCATGTGCTACCTAAAGAAAGCAACGCAAAATGTTATTGCTTGTTATTGCAAACAGATTTCCACACTTTGAACATGATTCACCAAAACGACACATAACAGCTAGTACATCTTGAGTGAAACAAATTGGTCAAAAACGATTGCTTCGTATTTATGACTACATGTTAAGAAACAGAAGATCTCCCAACACCAAGTGAGAACGATCTTCAAAACTCATACTGGTTACTGTTTACTGACGACTCCTAATAGGTTTATTAGCGCTACGGACACCGAAAACATCAATTGAGTCCTCTCAGTCCGTGCCGTAGTAAAACGCGATCAAAGTGATACGTTGTGCGCAATATTTGCTGCGTTTAATGTTGAACCTCGTATTTCATACTTTTCATCCCTCTCGCTTCTTCCATCAGCAGCACCAAAGCGTCTCCTCGACCGCAAATGGCACCACATAAAACCATAAATAAACATCACTCCCAGAGCTCAAGTCTCTTCCGCACTGTGCACGGCACGTTGTGCAGTGTGGTGCATCCAATAGACACATGTTTTTAATTATTCATGTCCACGAAAATTGCTTCGACACAAAATTAGAAACGTCGATCCCCTTCTTGTGTCAGCTGGTGCGTTTGCCGGCTTCCCTTTTAGGCCCTTTTTGCACCCTTCGCATTCGTGTCCGTATCCGCAGTACGTCGTACATTTAACGTTCGTACTTCCAGCTAAACTCCTAAACTTCCATGTGGCAAAGCCTAGAACACTCCGGCCGAAAAACCCTCAAAGATCAGAATTTTGCGTTCACCTTCCATGTGGATTTTCTTTCAATGCTGCCTTCTGTTTCGCTGTACCGTGGCCATCATCCGTACGCATCTCCTCGGATCGCTTCCACTCAGAAACGATTTTTCGTTCGGTGATACATTTTCAAGTAAATTAAAATTCATTTACCCTGACACCACATTATACCGGCACGACCCTGTTGGATGCCTTCTCAATTGATGTGCGGCACTGCGGTTTCATAATCGTGGACACAGTANGGATTTTCTTTCAATGCTGCCTTCTGTTTCGCTGTACCGTGGCCATCATCCGTACGCATCTCCTCGGATCGCTTCCACTCAGAAACGATTTTTCGTTCGGTGATACATTTTCAAGTAAATTAAAATTCATTTACCCTGACACCACATTATACCGGCACGACCCTGTTGGATGCCTTCTCAATTGATGTGCGGCACTGCGGTTTCATAATCGTGGACACAGTACGGGCTTTTCGTCACACCGACCAATCGGAGAGAAAAAAAAAACAGTGCATTTACACGATTCCCGAGACGAGTTCCCAAGCCGTACGCACATACGCACACTGCGGCTCAGGCGGCCGGGCCAGGATCTGGCGAGGAGAAGAGATCATTAATATACACTTGGCATTAATTGAAGTTTACACGCAGTTATATTTATTAGCTTTAATTGTCACCACTGGAGCAAAATACGGTTGGACGCGTCAAGAGAACATTTTCCGGCCCAACAACAGCCAGCTAGACGAACTCCGTATGAGGGTACTCAGTATTCTTCGGCGTGTCAGCCAACATATATTCCATCGACATTGATCCAGCCCCTTTGCTGTTATCCAAATTCTCGACCACAAGTTCCCCATCGGCCAAGTTCGAAAGTCGACATCAATCAGCCTAGCTGTCTCAACATGGCTACAATTGATATTAATTGATATTTCGGGTCCAATAGGGACCCCGATGGGGGAGTTCCAACACTCCACCGTCACCGGGAGGACCGTACCCAAAAATGGTTGTTATAGGTTATGTAAATGTTCCGCATTTCGTAACGTAGATCAATCCCGCAGACGCTTTACGCTTGACCAAACTTCCAGTACGAGCGTTCTAAATCTGGAGGTACTTCTCCATCGCACTAGACACGACCATTCGGTCGGTCGGTCGGTTGGCGGTGAGTCAAAGGCAAACGGGACTGATAAACGGCACGCTTCGCTCGTACACACGGAGGATCGTGTGTGCGTAGACGATCGCTACTAACTTCCCCGAGATGCTGCTGTTCGCCGTCGCGATCCATTAAACTTCGGGCCACTGGTACGTCGGACATGTTCGCAAAGGGAGATCCCTCCGACGGCATACAGCATCCAGGCGGCACGGTAGTCTTGTTCGGAATCTTGCCCGGTGCGGACGTGAAGCTTTCACTGGTCGTTTCCTGGACGTGTGCCGTCAGTGTTCAGTATCGGCCGAAACGATGCACGCCAGTCATTGGCCGTCCTGGAAAACTCTCTGTGTGTCCGTGTGTGTGTGCTTGTGTCTGTGTACCAGCATCCCGTATGTGTGTGCGATAGATTATGAATGAAGGTACAGTGTCCGTCTGCTGATAGTGTTCTTGTGTAGACAACCCACCGATAGACCATCGGACCCTGGGCGATCCTCGGTGGCGTTTGTTGTAGCGCGCAGAGAGAGAGAGAGAGAGAGAGAGAGACCCACAGAGGTGGTGGTCCAGTGATAAGCGCCCGGTGACGACGAAGAGATCGAAAGTGATTTAGAAAAACACTGATTGGAAATAGCAGGAAGTTGTGCTAGCGTATGTGTGCCGTGGCCTGTGAGTTTTAACACTGTCTGTGCAAACGACCGATTATCTCGTAGTGTTTCCTGAACGGATTTAACCGTTAGTGTCCAAAGGCAAGACACGATTTTTGCGCGTCATCGCCACATGAGTGCGGGTTTTTAGTGTGTGACAAGTTTTCCCTACCGCAACCACCACATAAACCATGGCTATGCAGCGTGCACTTGTGCTGCTGGTGCTGGTCGGAGTGTTGCAACCGTCCGTCATCCGTGCGGTCGATCCTCGCGATCTTTACAGCTACATGGACGAAACGACCGGGGTGCTAGGCCGCGGCGATGAAGAGTTCGACTACATGGATCTGGACATGCCGGCCCATTTCTACAATGAAAAATACGACCGTGTTTACGTAAGTGTGCTCACTTTCCTTCTGTTTCTGGTGCCATCGTTGCGCGTTGATAGTTGAAAGAAAGGAATCAGCAATCAGGAGCTTCTGCTGGGGCGGGTTATCAATAGGCTTCCATTGCGAGAGGTTCACCAACATACCAACATCAATCGTGGTATTTTTACAAGGGAATTACAAAAAAAAAAAAAATAGAGTACTTTCCATCCCGAAGCTGATCACTCCGTACAAAACGGACCAAGATGGTATCTTGACAACCCCCTACGTTTTAAACGGTAACGCCCTTGGAGCACAATATCCCGCGTGCCGTGTAGTACCAAGCGAAAGCGCTTTGCAAATTATTACTTTGCGCAACCGAGAAAAGTGTGATCTGCCAATGATCATGCGTCGCTTCATTCTGTGACGCTTCGTGGCTGCCGGACAGCAAAAGAAGAAAAAAAAAAAGAAAAGATGTGCCTTTCGCTTATCAGCAGAGGTCCGGTCCAACGCCGGTGGTAAATGTAAGCAACATTAGCAATTGGTTGGTAAAAATAACGAGTTTGCGTTACATAAAAAATGCCGTCAGCCTGAAAGTGTTAGACACCGGTCTCTTTGTCTCCGACGTCCGGACAAGTGGACCAGCTGAAGATGATGATAAGGCCGTACCCCGGCGGCGTATCCCCGTACTCGTCTGCCCGTCTGAATGAATGGCGTCCGTTGTAAGCGCAGCCAAACAGAGGGTAGCTTCTTCACTGCGAATTAACTGATGATTTATGGCATTGTCTTTACCATGTTTTGTGTCCCTTTCTCTTCGCAAACCGTGGCGCACCTTCCGTTCACAGATCAACACCAACGGCATACTGTCATTCGGGGGCGAGCTGACAGGCTTCCTGAATCTACCGTTCCCGCTCGGCAATCCGCTGATCGCACCGTTCTACGCGAACGTCGATACGACCCTGCCGAACGATACGGCCACGATCGTGTACTTTAAGTCGCGCAATCCCACCCTGCTCCACCATGCGACGATGCTGGTGCACAACAGCTTCAGCAACCACGTCGATTTCGAGGCGCTGCAGGTGTTTGTGGCCACCTGGGAGCACGTGGGCCACTACAGCATGAAGAACGACGTGCTGAACTCGTTCCAGGTAGCGATCATACAGGGTGCGACCGATACGTTCGTGCAGTTCCTGTACCCGGAGGATGGCATCAACTGGATCCAGGGCGAAACCGGTGACAGCGGACTGCCGGATGTACGCGCACAGGCGGGCTTTGCTGCGGAAGATGATCGTACGTTCACGCTGCCCGGTTCCGGTACCGATAATGTACGTTTTGTCACCACCTACACGAACCGAGCGGGACAGTGTTTAGCTTGAGTTGGGCCTTTCTCTATTTCACAGGTACGCCATTTGACCATATCGTCCAACATCAACCAGCCGGGGCTGTGGTTGTACCGGGTTGGTCCGCTCGCACCGGAGGGGAACGTAGAGCAGCCGGATCAGCAGCGCGAACCGAGCGAACCGAGAAGCTGTACGGATGGTGGCCGCTACAAGTGTCACTCGGCGGCATCCTGCATTAACAGCAACTGGGGCTTCTGCTGTCAGTGCAAATCCGGATACTATGGCAATGGGTTCAGGTATGTAGGTTCGGCCACAGGTCCTTCCTTTTGGGGATTGGTTATATTAGTAACTTTGTTTTCCCGCCTGCGCTCCTGCTAGTTGCGTGAAAAGTGACATTCCACTGCGGGTGGCCGGTAAGGTGGTCGGTACGGTCAATGGTGAGGTCCTCGACACCCAGCTACAATCGTACATCGTAATGGCGGACGGTAGAACGTACACCGCGATCAGCCCGCTGGAGGAGCAGATGGGTACGAACTTACAGCTCACGCACATTCTCGGTGGCACGATTGCGTGGCTGTTTGCCAAACCTTTGGGTGGCACGGTTAACGGTTACCAGCTGACGGGTGGCCAGTTTAATCACACCAGCACGCTCCAGTTCGAGACGGGTGAAATGTTTCACATCAGTCAGCAGTACAGCGGGTTGAATGTGTGGGATCAGCTCGCACTCGATGTGACGCTGTCCGGACAGTTGCCCACCATTCCGGCCCTAGACAAGCTCCAGCTTGACGATTACTCCGTATCGTTCCGCCGGTCGGGAAGGGGACGCTTGCAAGCGGTCAGTTCGCACAGCTTCCGGGTGCCGTCACAGGCACGCAACGTTTCCTACACCCTGCACCAAGACATCACGTACGAAGGGTGCCGTGGCAGCGAGGACACAAACGCGGGCAAGGACGAATCGATGCTGAAGATCAGCCGCATCAACCTCGGGTACGAACCGCGTGAACGGGCCGTGCGGATGGGCATGCTCAGCAAGACGGTCATCGGCGATCAGTTCAATCCGTGCGATGAGTCCAACTGTGGTGACAATACGGTTTGCGTCCCGAAACCGGACGATACGTTCGATGTACGTATGATCGCGGGTGTATTTCTTTCCGACCGTTGTTGTTCTAGTGCATCTTACTATCTTTCAGTGCAACTGCAAGAATGGGTTCACCTACGTACCTTACGGCAAAACCGATCGCATCAACTGCGTGGACATTGACGAGTGTGCAGGAATTAACATCTGCGACGAAAATGCTCAATGCTATAACGAACCGGGCGGCTACAGTTGCCGGTGTAATCCCGGCTTCGAGGGCAATGGGTACCAGTGTGACAAATTTACCGGTTACAGCCAACCGACCTCCTCTTCGTACACCGTGTCGACGCCGGCTGGTTACGGTAGCTACAACGAGGTAGACAGTGACCCGCGCCAGGAAGAACCGGATCGCTGTGAGGTAGGTTTGTTGCGGACGTGTTGCGGCAGCCGCGTGTGTTTACGATCGTTCGCTAATCAGCTTTCCACGGGGTTTTCCAGCGCTGCACGGAATATGCCGAATGTGTCGAGGGTCAGTGCCAGTGTCGGTCGGGCTACGTCGGCGATGGTGTCACGTACTGTGAGGCACTTTGCGATGCGGAAAGCGTATGGAATGGGGAAGAATGCGTGAAGGAAACGTACGTGGAGGAAGGTAAGTGCGGGTTAACGAACGATGTTAGTGTGCGCACCTGAAAACGCTATAAAAAACCGCATTGCAGAAGAGATTGCACCATTCTGTACGATTGTTGGCTGCACGTGTCCCACCGGCTACACGCTGATTGAGTACGCATTCAACCAGATCTGTCGCCGGGTACAGTTGGATCCGGAGGAAGTTCATCATTCGAGCATGCCGTCTTGCGATGTGGAAAACAACTGCAGCCCGCACGCGAACTGCGAGTGGCGGGACAGCGTGTACCGGTACGAATGCATCTGCAATCCCGGATACGACGGCAATGGGTACACGTGCGTGGAAAAGGAAGTATCCTGCCAGGACGATGACGACATCTGCGACATACATGCGTCGTGCAACTACATTCTCGATCTAAAGATGTCGATCTGCGTGTGCAACAAGGGCTATGAAGGTGACGGCCGTACCTGCCATCTAGCGCCGGAATGTGCCGTGGATGATGACTGTGGCATGAACTCGGAATGTCAGGATGGGGTGTGCGTTTGCCAGCAGGGTTACGAGCGCGATCTGTCCGACTTTTGCGTACGGGCTGGGTCGTGCGGTGGGGCGTACTGTGCCGAGAATGCGGTGTGCGTAGTCGATGCGATACAGAAAATTCCCTACTGTCACTGTCCGCAAGGTTACATCGGTGATGGAGTATCGCAATGTCGATCGATCCCACCACCATGTAACGTGCGCAATAACTGTGGACTGCATGCTTCCTGCGTGCCGAGTTACAGGTAAGATTAAGCGATTAAGCGATACAATAATGTATGTACAATAATTCTGCTCCACCTTACTACAGGGACCAATCTGCATTCGAGTGCATGTGTAACCAAGGCTTCTTCGGTGATGGATTCGTCTGCACGCCGGAACGAAACTGTGCCAACATTCCGAGCCTGTGCGATCCGAACGCACGCTGCGAGTCGACTACGAACGGTTACCAGTGCATCTGCAACGATGGCTTTATCGGGAACGGATCCGTGTGCAACACGGCCCACCGGCTAGACGATGGCTTCCTGCTCATTAGCCAGGGTGTGGCCAACATTCGCGTACCGCTAAATGGTGGACTCGGTTACCCAGTGACGATGGCATTCATGTCGATCGGACTCGATCGCGATTGTGCCGAGGGACGCATCTACTGGAGTGACATCGCCGCCCAGCAGATCGTTAGCGCAAAGTACGACGGCACGGATCAGAAACCCTTCATCACCAAGGACATTGTGTCGCCCGAAGGTGTGGCAGTGGATTGGATATCCCGCCGCCTTTACTGGACCGATTCGGCAAAGGATACGATCGAGGTGGCAAGCTTGGAGAATCCCGACCAACGTACGGTGCTCGTTTCGAAGTATCTCGTCAATCCGCGCGGCATTGCGGTGGATCCGCATCAGAGCAAGCTGTACTGGTCGGACTGGAACCGTGATGGGCCGAAGATCGAGTGGTCGAATCTGGACGGTACCGAGCGACAGCTGCTGGTGGGCAGTCCACAGGTAGCACTACCGAACAGCATCCAAGTGTCGATGGCTAGCGGTGAGCTGTGTTACGCCGATGCCGGCACGAAGAAGGTCGAATGTATCGACACGTACAGCAAACAGATCCGTACGATCGCTAGTAACTTAACCTATCCCTTCGGACTGGCCGTTACCGATGATCTGTTCTACTGGACGGACTGGATAACGTAAGTAGCGTGTTTCCGTATTAACAGCAATCTAAATGATTCTTCTCCTTTCTCTTTCACTGTGCTAACGGTAGGAAAAAGATTGAAAGCATCAACCTGTACGGTGTGCGCCAGAAACCGATCAACTCGCCGGTGTTTGGCAATCACAAGATGTACGGCATGACCGCCGTTACGGACAAATGTCCGCTGTTCCACAGCCCCTGTGTCATCAACAATGGCGACTGCACGGAGGACAAGCTTTGTCTGATCAATCCGCGCGCACCATCCGGTCGTAGCTGCAAATGCATCCGCAACTGCCATGACGTCATATTAGACTACTAGTTNCCGCCGCCTTTACTGGACCGATTCGGCAAAGGATACGATCGAGGTGGCAAGCTTGGAGAATCCCGACCAACGTACGGTGCTCGTTTCGAAGTATCTCGTCAATCCGCGCGGCATTGCGGTGGATCCGCATCAGAGCAAGCTGTACTGGTCGGACTGGAACCGTGATGGGCCGAAGATCGAGTGGTCGAATCTGGACGGTACCGAGCGACAGCTGCTGGTGGGCAGTCCACAGGTAGCACTACCGAACAGCATCCAAGTGTCGATGGCTAGCGGTGAGCTGTGTTACGCCGATGCCGGCACGAAGAAGGTCGAATGTATCGACACGTACAGCAAACAGATCCGTACGATCGCTAGTAACTTAACCTATCCCTTCGGACTGGCCGTTACCGATGATCTGTTCTACTGGACGGACTGGATAACGTAAGTAGCGTGTGTATAAACGTTTCCGTATTAACAGCAATCTAAATGATTCTTCTCTTTTCTCTTTCACTGTGTTAACGGTAGGAAAAAGATTGAAAGCATCAACCTGTACGGTGTGCGCCAGAAACCGATCAACTCGCCGGTGTTTGGCAATCACAAGATGTACGGCATGACCGCCGTTACGGACAAATGTCCGCTGTTCCACAGCCCCTGTGTCATCAACAATGGCGACTGCACGGAGGACAAGCTTTGTCTGATCAATCCGCGCGCACCATCCGGTCGTAGCTGCAAATGCATCCGCAACTGCCATGACGTCATATTAGACTACTAGTTACGTAGGGCATGTGGTGTTTGTCCTTTTCGCGGGTCTTTTACACACTGCCAGTAGCGATTTTCTCCGTTTTAAAATCAAGCATTTTATCTTGCGCTAGGTTATAGATGAGCATGAAACACTTCGTAGCTAGAAAATCGGAAAAGATTTTCCGAATTCGTACGGAAATGATTTATGTGTTTCTTTTAAGTTCCAATAAACTACACCAAATTAACACGGGATGTGCGTGTGTACGGGTTTCTCAATGATTTTACCTAATTTAGAATGTGTATTTGGGGGAATGCTTGGAGTTCGCTGTATTTATTCGAGACCTTTCTGCCGTGTAATATAACCGAAACATGTGATTTACTTACTGACACGGGCGTCACAACTGCTTCACGATTTTGGCTCCTCGATCAGGATCCTCTTACACATTCCAACGCCATGATCATCCAATTCATTATTCAAACCGAAACGCTTTACAATTGAACTGTTTTACACTAAAATTAAAGCCACAAACATTGGAAGAGAACAACATATTATCAACATCAAATATACGACAATAAATTAAGAAACTATGAAAACATATGCGATTGCTGCTTACCACGATTGCCAACTGTTGAAATGTGCGCTTCATCCCATCAACAATACCAAAATAATACCTAAATAAAAGTTAAATAAACGCGACTGGCACGAACGCCAACGAATGGAACGGACTCTTTCAACGGAGGCGCGAACGACCGATCAAAACAACTTACGAGAACTGTCACTTTGTGTGGTGCAGCTGCGTGCTTTCAGGGTGTGATTTCAACCCTGCCGATGTACATTGCTGGAGAAAAGTTTTGGAAAATGGCTGTAAAGGCTGTTCGAAGTGCATGCATTAAATTTGAGCGAAAAAATCATTTCATGGAACAA
The DNA here is from genome assembly GCA_018908115.1 of Anopheles rivulorum. Classification (NCBI taxonomy): domain Eukaryota; kingdom Metazoa; phylum Arthropoda; class Insecta; order Diptera; family Culicidae; genus Anopheles; species Anopheles rivulorum. Next base: position 15,789,404 of record STHB01000003.1, read on the forward strand.
AAATGACGCAACAAAATAACGTACGTTGGTGAAACGATTATGTTCGATTACTCCTTCGCGATGAAAATGTCCAACATAATAGGCAGTTGATCGCAGAGAAAAATAAACGATATTTTTCGCTTTTAATATTCCATGATGTCCACTCCACGCAGTTTGTTTGCTTTTCCATCCCTAATTTGGTTAATATTCGCCCGCCAAATTTACCACTTTTGGCTACAACTTTCATTTTATAGCACCCCTTCGGGAACGTCTACGAGCGTATGTCACGTCCCAACCCTGCCCAACATAGCGATAGACGGCAGCATAACAAACGTGCCGATGACAGCTGTTCTGTTGTTGTTTTGGTTCCTTCATTCCCGCGTCCCTAGCGTACCGACAATCGGTTATGGCGTCCAAACAGTCGATTTGTGCGCTCATTTCACTCGTTACGCTCGCGGTGGACACGTCGCGCCGATAGAGTCCTGTCGATTGCCCATCCTTGAAGAACCGACTAAAGTATTGATGCGCAAGAGAAAACATTTATGTGGCAGCATTCGGAAGTCGTCTGCCGGTGATCCTGCGCACACGATTTAGAGCCTGCGCACGGATCACAGTGAAAGCAAACAAGGATATGCGCTAATGCGCTCAAGTGCACATTCCTTCGGTTGGCTAATGGAATAGCTAATTACAGTACCGCGTTCGAAGTGATATTAGCACATGCGGTATACATGCATGTGATTTCGATGAAGTGAGCGGAAAACAGTACAAAGCTTCATATATTTATCGGTTACGAAATCGGTTACAAAGCGCATTGTCCTTTGGCCCGGCATTCGCTGTAAAGAATTGGTTTCCGTGGAACGCGCTGTGACCTGCGCTCGTCTTTCACCGGTACACCATCGTGAGTAGCGAGTGAGAAGAAAGTGAAACAGTGCACAGCCGCTTGTGCCGCTCGATCGAGCGCGCAGGGACTGAATCCTTCTCGAGAGGTATCCTCTCGGAACAGGAACAATTTCCACGCCAAAAGTGCAGCTTCGCACACGCTTTCTCCTTTTGCACTGGACCAGCGGATCGTGCGGCGCTAACGGGCGCGTTTAGTTTCACGGTATTTCCTTTTTCCCTCCGTTCGCCTATGTGTCACAGTGACAGCAGAGCAGCATAACAGCACAGTTAAAAGCACCAGAGAGCGGGCAACCGAAATTGAAGTTGAAAAGTGCGCGAAACCCGGCTTTTGCTGACGTTTTTTTTTTACGTCCGACGATAAAGAAGAACGAACACGGAAAAGAATAGCGAATAGAGAAAGAGAGCGAGAGCGGTGTGTGTGTGTGTGTGTGTGATTGAGTGTATGTGAAAGAGAACGCCACTATAGCAGATACAGCAAGTCGACAGCTGAAGCAGCAGTTAGTCGGAAGAAGAACTAGTGGAAGAGGATTCGACGAACCTCCACCGTGCTAGAAGCGATCCTACACACCACTTATTATTACACACCATACTGGTGAAGTGTAAGGCACCTTTCTATCTGAGCACAAGCTGCCACAGCGGGTTTTCATACGGTGTGGTCGCTAATACGGTGCTGTCCCGGTCCCATCATCACCGGCGGCCAAGTGTCGTTGCCCGGTGCAGCATTTAACCGACGATCCCCGTACTACGGAACGCGGGTCCTAATTTGATCGATACACGGAAAATTCTGCCATGGTGTAACGAAGGAGAATTCCGATTCCGGTGGCTGTGTGACAGACACATCTTCTTCTCTGGCCAGGAAGGTTCCATAAGCGAAAGGGTGTTACTACTGTGTGTGAGTGCCGAGTCGTGAGTTGAGTCAGTGCTTATGTGCTGCATCGCGAGTGCTCAATTTGCTATTGTACTGTCGTGTTCGTTACCGACCAGCTTTGAGCGGATTACTTGCATGGTGGATAAATTCATCCACGATCCTAGCAACCTGCCCTCGACATACCGGCTCAGCAGAGACGTTCCAGCAACGCAGCAGGCCGCTTAGAATGGATAATACGAATAGGTAGGTATACGGGAAGGGATGAGAGGGGGAGGGGGGGAAGGGGGGGGGGCAGTATGGCGATTGGATTGCGAACAAATTCCAGACGAAAAGCAATAGTGTGTTTGCAGTGTGCCCTGTATTGTGCATAATAGGATTCAATGGTAATGTGAGGGGGGGGGGGGGGGGGAGGGCTTTTAAATTTTTCCTTCGCAAAGCACGAGCTATCTGTTCGCCGTACTAGTCAGCACCTTCCTGCACACTGCACGCACACAGTCCCCTCCTCTGTAGGCTGCTTCTTACGCTTGTGCTTACTGCTCGCTCGGAGCGCAGACCACGAAGGTTGTGTCACTACATTGTAGGGGTTGTTTTATTATTCTTTCCCCTGCCACCTGCCCTGCCCCCTCTTCCCTTCCACCATCGCCGGCGACGTGTGTGACGTTACGCTTAATCAAATGGAATATGTGCATATGTGGTCCACACTATTGCGGCACACGCTCGTATGTTTGCGACAGCACCACCGACCGACATATATGCATTGCCATTCGGACCACCGGCAAGTAAAACCCAAATGGCATAAACACGCAAAACGCGTTTCATCTTGATGTGTAATATTTTCCGAGCTTTTTCTTTCCTTTGTTGCCATTTTTCCGTACCTCCGAACGGCTCGTTCGGTACGTTCGGTAAGCATGTATGTGTGTTCTATTGGTAATGTGGGCCGAACAGTGTCCCCGCCGGCCGCCGTCGCCGTTGCCGTCGCCATCGCTCCTTCTTATCTTTTCTTCTGCCATCCGTTTCCTCACTAACCCGTTGCTACTTGGTCTACTAGCTCACGTGCTCCGCGCTGGTCGGTGCTCTCATGCACACTGTGTGCTCGCGTATGCGACCATATGTTTGTCGACGCGCTCTGAGCCATTTAAAGACCCGGCCATGGTCGGGCATGATCGGGACATTTAAACCCCCCCCCCCTCCCCTCTGCGCGCGCCTACGCACCAGCTGCCACTGCTCCACCACCAGAGCGCGCGCGCGGACTGCTGCAGGTGAGAAGATTGCTCCGTCTGCTCTTTAGCAGCTCTTTAAACGGAGAAGCGAATCGACTCTCGCCGCGTAAAGTTTACCGCTCCATCATCTAGCTCGCTCTCGCTCTTGGGTCCGATTCATGGAGCAACTCTCTCGCGCGTTTATATACTAGCCGGGTGTGTGTAAGGCAATTGCAAAATTCGCACAGCAGTGCGCGCGAGTGAGAATGTGATATAGCGCACGTTTCGTCTATTGGTGCTGCGCGCTTTGCTCGTGTGCTTTTCGTTTGGATATGTGTGCGAGCGCGCACGGCCAGAGATCAACGCCCAAAAATTCTGGCGGGGTTTTTTTTTTCTTCCACGGGGTTCATCAGCTATTAGCCGCCCGGCGGAACTGGTCGAGAGGAATGGTGCGGATCGGGAAGGGAGGGAAGAGAAAATGCGCTTATACCACCAATGGAAAGAAAGGCGCGAAGAACTTTTAGCGCTAAAATAGCCGTCACACGCGGCGGCTGATGTTCAGAATTTTTCTTTCTTTCTTTCTTTCTTTCTTTCGTTTTTTTTGCACACGTCAAACGCGCGCTTATGGCATTTCCGATCTGTGGAAGAAGAATACCCGAATCGCCATCACCATCCGGTGTTGCTTGCGTGTGTGGCGTGGTGTGTTTCACCAAGATAGGGGCGTAAAGCGCGCGAGACTGTAGTCTTGTCAAAGTAGGCGAATGTGTCAAATGTGAAGTGCAAAATGCAAAATGCTCAATTTAATTGTTCCCTCAATTGTCTCACCGTGCGTTTTGGTTGCAATTTAATTCAATGTGTATCGATCGAGGGTTTTAATTTTGTACGATCGATTTTTTTTTTCTAAACAAAATCTTAATTTATTACTGTTGGGTTCTTGGGCGGGTCATATCTGAGGTCTGTCACCTCTAGCAAAATGTGGGCAATTTTTGTGCAACGCAATAACTCCACCGTTCGAACCATGGTGATCTCACACGGTGGAGGCGCATGGTACGTTTCAAAAATAAAATGGAGGATAAATTGCAAATCATGTGGTGTGAATGTCAAGTATCATCCGTAGAGGGAAGAATATTTGTACTTTATGGATTTTAAATATTATTTTACAATACTTCGAATGGTTTATGTTGTTCAAAACGGTTTTATCATAATTAATATTGGATCAAATTAATATATAAAGTTTTTTTACCGAACAAAAAGAAAGTAACAGTTAAAAACGGTTTTAATAATTTAAACTGAATATTATGAAGCTACAATTACATATTAGCTATAATTTTGATAAAATAATTGTTAATTTTAGTAAATCTAGGTTCAGTGCATCAAATCATTCACACAGTTAAAATCACAATTAAAAATTGTTATTATTGAAGATGTTGCAATAACATTTATTAAAACATGTTGTTTCTTTCATTCTTACTTTTAGATCGGACCATCGACTGCCAGCCACAGAAGCATCCCAGCCAAATCCAAAGCGCAGAAGCCGTAAACGCAAGAACACATCAGAATCCCAGCAACATGAAGTACGTATTAGGGACTCGAGAAATATGATCCTTGTTTCTTGGTTTCCTTTTTTTCCAACGAATGCGCAATTTTGTAACTGTTTGTAACGGACGGAAAATTTAAATGTCCCTCGTAGATCGATTCCGTTTCATCCCTCGTTTCGCTTTGGCCCAATCCTTGAGATGGTTGCGAACCTTTTGAGCAGGATAGAGAAGGAAATGTGTTTATCCTCCATGGGAGTAAGATACACGCAACGCCAGGAACGGCGTTTGGGAAAGGTCGGTCGGTCGGTTATTTAATACGAATGTCTCAGGGCATGTGTCTGTGTACATTTGCCTTCCGCAAAACCGTTTTCGACCCGAATATTATTGACCCAAGCTGGTTGTGCCCAACATTCCTGTCTGTTTCTCTTTCCTTCTCTTCTTGTGTAAATCTTGGAAATGTTTTAACACACAGCAAACGGCAACAGCAAGGACGATCGTGTGAATTGGGTTTTTAAAAGTCCTGAGCAGGAAAAATGGACCCCTTGTTGAATGTTACGAATCCCTTACGCTGAACCTGTGCTGGAACAAGAGAACAGGGCGAAATGGTTTCGCTGTAACGGAAAAGCAAAGGATACGCAGGATCTCGCAATCATCTCCGACAACAAATGTGTAAGGGGCACACAAGAAGTCTATCCCATCGGAAGGACCGTTTTTATGTACTGAAGCAAAGCAATAAGAATGAAAACTCATGATTGATGTTTATCTTACCATTTTCCTAGAATCAATCAAAATGGTCGTAAAAAGGAAAGGTAAGAAGAATCAGATCATTCGTCTAAAGCATTATTATCGATCGGGATGATTGTACCTTTGTTTCGTAACTAACAATAGAATTTTTAGAAGCATATAATTCCTTAATTTGAAGCGCCTATTAAGAGCGTCCAGTTGGAATTCGAATGGAATGTGAGAGCAGCAGAGTTAGATGCATTGTTTAAAACTCAATTTTCATTACGCAATTGGTGATATTTTTTTCTAATTTGTTCATACAATTGCCCCTCAGTTTCGAAGGGGAGAAGCGTATGGAATGTAACAGATAATGTATATCAATGTGTCCCTATTTATTGATTGCTTATCAGCTCCAATAAATTCTCCACGTGCTTAGATTGATTTTGATATTCGTTTGAGGAAAGACTTGGAGCAAACTGCAGTTGGGGAATATCTCACCTGTCAATGCAGTAAAGAGTAGAGTGCCATAAACGTATTCATAGAGAAGACGGTAAGTGCGTAGATCGCCAAATAGCGTGCATGAAATAATATTTGCACATCACTAACCAGGTGCATTACTTCATTCCTGTTAGGGTGAACGTTGAGGGAGTGCCAATTGATGTCAAAGTTGTTTTGTGAGGGATAGTTGCATATGATTGATGACTCCAACGAAAAAAAAGAAGGGTGATCTACAGGCATGTGCAATTCTTCTAGCACCCGCACTGTTAACAGTTGCTGGAAGAGACTTAATTTACTTTAAAAAAAGACCCAAAATTTAAACAATTATGTACCACTTAATCTCGCCACGTTCTTCTAAATTAACCTAAAACGCACGTTCTTCATTATTGAGTTAAATTGAGTTCTTTGTTGGGTTTTGGAGTTTAAACACGATAAAGGAAAGCCACCAACCAGCATCACCTACTTGCACTCATTTATTTGTGAAACTTTCTTTCTCCCTGCAAATGGCCTGCGACAGTTTTTAATGCTTGTTGATCGTCCACACCAGATACTTGGGATGGACTTCTACTCATGCGCTCTTGCTGTGCTTCATCTTGTCCATTGCTGGTTGTTGGTGGTGTCTCTCAACTCTTACTCGTCCTTCGATCTCGATCTGGACACACTGTTTGCACGGAACAATTTACCGATTGAGGCATGTTGTAGACCTTGCTTGCTGGTTGGATGCCTCAACAAGCTTGTCCTGGTGTGTGGTGTACATCGGAAGAAACTAGTTTTTCCTTGACCGGCGAAAAAAAAAAGCAACTCCGTAGTTGGAATTTCGGACCAATGTTTGCACATACAAGATCTCTTCCCGGAGTCTGAGAATGTCTAGCTTTGCTTTTCAGATCTTNTCTTACTCGTCCTTCGATCTCGATCTGGACACACTGTTTGCACGGAACAATTTACCGATTGAGGCATGTTGTAGACCTTGCTTGCTGGTTGGATGCCTCAACAAGCTTGTCCTGGTGTGTGGTGTACATCGGAAGAAACTAGTTTTTCCTTGACCGGCGAAAAAAAAAAGCAACTCCGTAGTTGGAATTTCGGACCAATGTTTGCACATACAAGATCTCTTCCCGGAGTCTGAGAATGTCTAGCTTTGCTTTTCAGATCTTTCCACCTATTCATCCCTATTCTGTATCATTTGTCTCTTGCCATGTTTGTCGTTCCCATCGACACGCTTCTTCTTCTTCTCCTCGTCTTTTCGATTGTTTGGTCGTCGGGGCTGGCTAGAGCCGGTCCAGCACCCAAGTACCCAAAGCCTCAGCTGTAACAAAACCAAGAGGAACCAACAGCCCAACCGAGATGCTACGAAATAGGTGTGTTTCACAAGTTTTAACCTACGGTCGTGATTATCATCTTTTGTGTGCGGTTTGTTTATCCTCTATATTTTCCCTTCCATTCCCATTTTTGCTGATTCTTGCTCCGGTGTCAACCATACGAATTCGGAGAGCACACCGAAGAACCAAGTCAGATGAGTTTATGTTATGTGGCATATGGATGACGTTGCGCCTGCTGTAAAAGGAAAAGAAGATAACGAACGATTGCATTCATGTGAGACAAGCTGGCAAGCGATTCCGATCCACATACACGTACAACAGCAGCAGCAGCAGCAGTATTTAGTCAGTTTGCTGTTCCCGGTATTGGTGTGTGAGTGTTTCCGTGTTTTGATAGCGCGGGAAAATCAGCTGTCAGCCGAAGCTTGAAATGAGAGCGTAAAGAGCGCGAGAGCGGCGCGCACGAATTGCTTGCGCCTTTGGTTTGATGATATGTGGCGAAAATGGTACGCTCGAGCGTAAATGCGTACGTATGCGCATAATGGTGATTTGTGTTTTGGCGCCAACTTCTGCACTTGACAGGTTCGCCCGAACGCGGTGATGAAGAAAAAGGGGCCGTACCGATATTGGCAGATTGCGCCATTGATCGTTAACTTTGCTAATAATGTTTATTTCGTATTGATAGAATAAGAACGTTCTTCTAAAATACTAATCTTTTTTGCTCTCATTTATCTGCTCGTATGTTGGCGTTTAAACATTTAAGTGACGTTTGGTTTTTTAATATATTTGTTATTTGATTTTTCGTATTTGTATTACTTATAAAATCATGTTAATTGTTACATCGTATCCCCAAACAGAGAATCTCTTAAACAAAAAAAAAATAATCTCAACATTGTTTCGTAAATTCATTAAAAGCTATTAGGTGTATTAATGTGTTCGTGCGGTTTTGGTATTAATGCTCCCATTTATTTATTACATATTTATTGAATCTGGCAACACTGCCAATTTGAAGTGTCATTATTGGGCTACAATATCCACTATCTGTCATTTTGATTAATAGTAAATAACATAGTATCTGCGAGCACTGAACATGGCATCATTTGTACCAAATAATGTGTTTTTGCGGGGAGTTTTGCTTCATTATTTCAATATGAAGAAAAAGGCTGCCGAAAGTCATAAAATTTTGGTAGAAGTGTATGGTGACCATGCTCTAGCTGAACGAACGTGTCAGAAGTGGTTTGCACGGTTCAAAAGTGGCAATTTTGATTTGGAAGATGAGGAGCGTTCCGGAGGACCACGAAAGTTTGAGGATGGAGAATTAGAGGCAATACTGGATGAAGATCCATCACAAAACCAAAAAACACTTGCACAGACACTGGGAGTGGCTCAGCCAACCATTTCTCTTCGATTAAAAGCAATGGGAATGATCCGGAAGGTGGGAAATTGGTTGCCCTATGACCTGAAGCCAAGAGACGTCGAACGCCGTTTGTTCACTTGTGAACAACTGCTCCAAAGGCAAGAGCGGAAGGGATTTTTGCATCGAATAGTGACTGGTGATGAAAAGTGGGTACATTACGATAATCCAAAACGTCGTGCAACGTATGGATACCCCGGACATGCCACATCATCGACAGCCAAGCCGAATATTCATGGCGCGAAGATCATGCTGTGTATTTGGTGGGACCAGCTGGGTGTGGTGTATTATGAGCTGCTACAACCAAACGAAAAGATCACTGGGGAGGTCTATAGACGACAATTGATGCGTTTAAGCCGTGCTTTGAAAGAAAAAAGACCACAATACGCCGATAGACACGACAAAGTCATATTGCTACATGACAATGCCAGGCCACATATAGCGGTACCGGTTAAAAATTATTTAAAANAAGTAATTTACTTTATTTTGATACTGATCATACTCTAGGCATGTTAGTTCCTATCGAACCCCTAGGTACGGGTTCCTAAACCTAAGTTTTTGTTAGAGTCCCCTCGATTCATTGTGCAACGGTTCGGTGATCGCTCCACATTATAGGACACGACAGCAGCAACCAGGATAAGATCCTCTTGTGTACTCGCTGTTGGTCATTTAATCGCGATACCCTTTCCAGTCGGTAGCGCGTAGATCCTGTTGCGCTGCTGTACCGCAGTAGAAGACCATTTACTTCCGGCATTACTGTTTTGACGGTATGGATGGCTAGTTATGGTCATCGTGGACTACACCAAGCAGCACCCAATGTTACGTTCCAGTGCACAGTACAAAACCTTCAGCAATAGTGTCCCGTTCTATAGACGCTTACGTGTCTGTCCGGGGAGTTTTTAAGTCACCTGGTACCTGGTGGAGTGTCATGTTCATGTGTGTGGTTGCGTTGTTCTCCGTGACGACCTCACCGTCTACTGCACTTCCATTGACGTGTTTGTGTAAAAGGGTCGTCAGCACATTTCTATTTCCAGAAGGCTTTTTGTTTTTTTTTGTCGTCGGTGGCTTTTCAATTCTCCTTTGACCCGCTGCTTTTTTTGTGTTTGTTTCAACATTTATGACGCGTGCATGTTCGGCGCGCGCGCGCGCGATCGCTCGATCGTATGCTGGCGGGCGCTTGAGGTGTCGAAAAGAAGAAAACCCAGCAGAAATCCTGTTTTAAAGAGCCCCCGTCCGTGTGCTACGCTTCGCGTGAGATTGTTGCTGGTGGTACGTTGCTCTGCGGGAGGAAGTGAAAGAATTTATTCACAGGCCGTGGATCGCGCGCGCTCGCCGAGCGACAAGCAGCAGAACACCGTATCGCGCACTGGCATTTGTGTGGAGATATTGTATATTCCCATTTCTTATTCTGCGTGCGATGATCCCACTTCGCTGCTCCTTTAATCTAATGGCCGAATTGATGGCGTTCTGGCAAGCCGCGAACGCAGCGCGAAGCCCTCGAACAGAGAAGATAGACGAACGTGATAAGCAAAGAAATCGAGAACGCTAAAGTTCAACTTTTGGCCAAAAGAAGGTGTTCAGTTAGAGGTAGGAAGTGATTTGGCGTATAATGATCGTAAAATTCTTTCCTCTTTCCTTTGCACGAATCTTACAGCTTATGGACGGTAACAGCATCTCATCTCCCGCTTTGTGGAGCTACAGCTCTTCAAAGATGGTGCCCACGAAAGGGGGCCCCACTGAAGGGGCTTTCCTTTTCATTTCTGGGTTTCTTTTCAGCTGTAAGGTATATTATGCTTGTGGTACCGGTATTGGTGAAACTATTGGAAGGAGACATAAACACCAGCAAAAAGAAAGGGCGCCAAAAGTATGCTTCTCGCATAAGAGTGCGCACTGATTGCGCCAAAAAAACGTCTATCCAATTTCCTAAGGCTTTGGTGTTTATTTTCTATTTTAATTACTGGAACTATTTATGAAATATGTGATTGTTTGGAACGTTGATTTGTCGCTGAGATAAGACCCCCTATCGATCGTAATTATCCTGTGTAGACATTCTGGTTTTTAAATGTCATATCGAAAGTAATAACGCTATTCCATTCAGTGAAGATGCCTAGCCGGATGAGAATTCACTTTAACACGGGTCGCTTTTTCCTAGGGCTAGAGTTCCACCAAAGCCACTTTTTACAACAATCTTTCTTTTCCCTTTCTGTGTGTGTTTGCCATTTTCTTACCTTTTCTTTTTACCATTGAGGGATTGCATGGCCCATTTAAGCGAGAATGCAACAGAGTGCAATGGAAGGACAAATAAGTGCATAAAAGGACAGAGCAGAGCAAGGCAGCGTGAAGAAAACAGTAAAGACCACATACGTACGTGCGTGGTTTGGCCGGTCCACACGCAAACGCAAAGATGAAACGAAGCGAAATGTTGGTTCGGCTGCACCGGAAACATTAGCAACCTTTTTTTTCCCCCTCTTTCGTCCCGAAGGCTGTGGACGAATGACGAAGTGGATAGAGCGCAAGGGACAAACAAGGGAACGAACCAGAAAATAGTCAGCAGAAGGAAAAGAAGGAAAACTGGGTTTCATCGCCCCTAAATGTGAACGCCTTTATACGTGTATGTGTGTGTGTGTATGGGTATGTTTTCGAGTACCGTTGATGAAGCCTAACCTATTTCCCGCCTAAACTCTATACTTGTGGTACGCTTGCCTTGTGTCGTGTGTGGCGCATATGTGTTTCGCGCCAACACATAGCTTCCATGCATCGGACCGTGTAACGGCCGAATGTGCTCTGAAGCGGCATGATGTGTATCGGAATATATGGTGCAGGTCCCCTCAACTATAGCTTCGATGTGTCCTTATACGACTAACAACAGCTGATAAACCTGGTGCCTTTCGGGAGGGAAGCGCGCCGTATGCTAATGTAATGTAGGAAGAAAAGAAAAGCACAAGTACATAGAAAACAATTCAATACATTCTTGAAGGATGTTTCACCAGAAATGACTTATGTTATTTATTCCTCTTTGAAAAGTCGTTTTTTTATTGCTATTTTTCGAGTTGATCGTGAATATCCTGAGTTTGCCTCAGTGCGCCAAGTCTTTGGTCTATTCGCATCAACGTTCAACGGCAAACATCTGCCGCATTAAAATCCCTTTAAATTGTAAATGAAGCATGCATCGATCGTGCAAGAAGGTCCTGTTTCGGTATGGCAAAGTATAAAAGAGGGGCGCTTACGTTTAATAAGACAGAGAAGGCATAGTGAAGGAAAGGAGATTATAAAAACGAAGGTCTTACAACTGCCGTTATTAAGGATGCATTCCGCGCATCCTTTGGTGTTGCGCTATGAGATGGGAATGTCTTTTTTTATTTTTTCCATGTTCTTTTTGTTGTTCTTCAATGAGAATTTAACTGCTGGAGAGATACCAGGACAATTGATCGGTTATTACCTTCTTTCACTTACAATGTTGTTGCTCTTGGAACATTTGTTGGTGTATGTTTCTTGGAAGGAAGTTACATTCGATCAACTCAGTGTGTTGATCGCTTCCATTATCCTAACCTTTATTGACGATCTATTTCTTCTTGGATCTTTCTTCAGGAAGCAGACAACGTACAACGGTCAGCAAAGCAGCGTCGAAGTAGCGAATCCCGGTCATCGCCGGGTGATGCCGTCGCTTCGACATCCACCACAACCGCCAACGTACTACCTCCCGCATCAACAACATCCTCCACCACCATCGCTCCTGTGCCTGCCGGTCTATCCATGCCGAGCATAGCCAGCTCGGCAAGTGCGTCGTCCGTCGGTAGCAATCGCGATACCGAATACACCTCCGACACGCCGGGTTCGTCGGAATTCTATGTGCACGACATCGACTACTACCACCTCGATAGCCCCGCCACTGTGAGCTCGAACGGGATGAGCCCATTCGCGCAGAACGTCATCCAAAACGTAGGCGAAATAGGCGTTTGCTATCCCGGGCCCGACCGCAACCCGCTGCTAGAAACGTTCCTTGCCAAAGCAAAGGCCAAGGTTGCTGTTAGTGCCACTGACGGGACAGTGGTGCACCCGACGACCTGCTATGTGACACCTTCCCACAAACAACGTTCCTGTCCGCTGCCAAAACTTTCGTGGGCGAATGAATTGGAGATGTGGAATATGATGTGTCGAAAGGACGATTTGGCGTGGCTGGCCCGTTCACCGAACATGTTTGATAATCATCCAGGTAAGGGTTTTGGTGTAATGCATGAGAAAAAGTTCAGCTTCATTATTGTCAATCACCGAATGAACTTCGGTACCTTCACAGGTACCTGTCCGTTGATCCTTTTGAAATCGATCCTTCCGAAATCCACCTAAAAGAAATCCCACCCAAATCAAGTAAAGTGTCTGGGAAAATGGTTGAAAAAACTACCGCAAAAGGAGACCCCAGAATGCGATCATTTCACCCGGCCATAAATCATTTACGCCTTTTTTTTTTGTTCTTTTGGGTTTGTGTTCTGCCTAGGTTTACAACCTCGAATGCGTGCGATCTTGTTTGACTGGCTGAATGAGGTGTGCGAGGTATATAAGCTGCATCGAGAAACGTACCATCTAGCGGTGGACTACATCGATCGGTATCTGAGCTGCAAGAAGGACTTGAAAAAATCGCACCTTCAGCTGCTCGGCATTACGGCACTGTTCATCGGTGCTAAGGTGAGTTTCGTCATTATGCCTCCCAAGAAATAAATCTTTAACGGAATTCTAACTCTTTTCCCACCTTTTTACAGGTCGAAGAGATCTATCCACCAAAAATAGGAGAGTTCGCGTACGTTACCGATGGTGCCTGCACGGAAGAGGACATACTGCGCGAGGAGCTACTACTACTGACAGCCCTCGAATGGAGAATCAATCCCGTGACGGTGATGGGATGGTTGGGACTGTACATGCAAATAAACGTTACCAGCCGAGAGTCGCACATTGCGCCGGTACGGAGTGAATGTTCGACCGTAAAATTATCTCCATCGCGGAAGCGAAAAATCGTGGATGAGAATGAATGTAGTAATAATGTAAAGAAAATGAAGGTGGCACAGAAAGCGCAGAAGCCACCAACACTAACTAAGACTGATGATGCGTTCGTGTATCCCCAATTCTCCGGCATGGAGTTTGCCCATACGGCTCAGCTAATTGACCTGTGCTCGCTGGACGTCGGGTTTACCAATTTCAAATATTCTGTGATTGCAGCCGCTGCCATCAGCCATACGTTTGATCGGTAAGTGTTTGCGTGCGTGTTAGAACTTACTGCCATATTGATGTAGGATAGTATTATATTCCATTCAGTAAACATTCTTTATATTCATTTGTTTACAATTTTTGGAATAGAGTAAGTAAAAGAATTAAAAAAGTAGTTAATTTGAGTATTACGAAATTAATATTATGTATTAACATTGTTTCTTTTTAATTTTGGTACAGGAAAACGGCAATGTTTGTTTCGGGATTTAGCTGGGAAGAGATAGAACTGTGCGCCAAATGGATGGAACCATACTTCCAGGTGATCTGCGATGAAAATGAATCCTGTCCGCTCACATTCCTAGAGTCGAACGAACCGATCAAGTACTGTCACGGTTTAAAGCACGTCTGTCCCAACCTTGTCTCCGACAGTTCCCACTTCATTCAAACACATACCACCTCGCTGGATATGTTGGTAAGTAGTGAACAAGCATTCTAGCTCCGGATCCCCTTCTTTATCATATAATGTATCGTTTTTGTTTTGTTTTGTTTTGTTTTGTGCGCAGGATATGGTAAGCATTAAGATCGAACAGATGGAATCAGCTGCACGCATGGGACAGCTGGAAGCATCACCGGCACCACCGGTCGTCTGTCTCGAGCCGGAAGATGGCGGCATTCTAACACCGCCATCCTCGAATCGCAAATCACTGGAAACGCTCGGTGGTTCGGTTATAACGGCAGTATCGGTTGTTGCACCCGACGCAATCACTACTAGCATTGTCGACGCACCGCGAACGCCGAAGCTGAGGCAAACGACACTGTGTGGAGTGGTGACCAGACAGACACCAGTAAATTATACCATTATACCATCTCCCAACCGTTCTAACCGCTCCACCGCGAAGGGTGCTGCATCTAAATAATTTAAATTATTATTCACCGTTATCCATATCGAGAGTTGATCTTCCGTTAAGATGAATTGTTCGTAGAGCAGAGCAAATTGAAACGAATCTCTTCTTTTCCGAGTGAAACCCTAAGCTGCCTGCGCTCACTATGCGGATGGTATTTTTATGTGAAATGTGCAACATTTGTTTCCAAGAATAACATAAGAAAGGAAGCAGATTGTAATGAATATTGACGATTCCTTTTCCCCTGTCTAACCTCTATGGTCTAATTTCTCCAATTTAAATCCCACTAATTTTTTAATCAAATTCAAACAAATGCTTCTAACAAATTACTAATGCAGCAAGTGATCCTTCATGCAAACCTTGCAAACACTGCGTCCCGATCCCGATTAATTCACTAGCAGTCGAATGCATTTCCAATTTACACGTTAACAATCTCTATTGCTCTAACCTAACACACTAACCAAATCAACCTTTACCCATATTCATTACAAAGTTGCTTCCTTGTGTAATTGTTGTGCCATTCGTTTGAAAATAACCGTTCATTCCAAGGGGAACTAGTGGTACGCGTGCGTAAGAAAGGTTCCGAAAGCTGAGATCGTTTTGTTTATGTTTATTCCTGCTAGCATAGAGGAGAGACTCAACTTGTTCGATAATATGTGAAGATATGAAGAAAAAAGAAATGTGTTACAGTACACACATGTGATAACATCTTTAATTTATTCGATTGCTCTCCATTTACCTCCTTCCATAGCTCTTTTTTATCCTCCGTCAACCGTTACATGATCGTATCGTGTTCGATTTCATTCAGTACAAAAACAAAACTACTTGTCAACCAGCACGATGCGGGGTTGCATGCAGAAAGTTTCATGAATTAGTAGCAGATATTTTACAATAATAATATACCATGCATTGAAGCTTATCAAACAATTCACACAAAAAAGAGGCATTATTTATCATTATTACCGCACAAAGAAACCATCGTAATGATAGAATCTTCGATTCGATACTAGTGCTTGAAGTGTATGTTATCAAAGCTTACTAATTTACTTTTATTAACAAATTTGAAATGAAACCTAAAATGTGTGAAAGATGTTTCTTAACAAACGAAAAAAAGTACCAGATTTCATCCAAATATTTGCCAAGAATGGTGGCATTTGCATATTTATAATCCTATACCAGCTACTGCCCATTGTCAATCGAATGTAATGGTTTCGTTGGGAAATGGAGCTTAGTTCTAACGCCCAGGACTTAGCACACAAACTCACAGCAGTGTGGTATGTGTAAGAATTATATGACTCATAATCTAGACATCTTCTAGTGGAACACTATTAGCAATACACACATGTATATGTATATATATTTGTTTGTTCTTGTTGTAAGCATCTTGTGCGTATCATAGCAAACGGAACATTCAACCATAGAACAACAACTACTGAAAAAAACAACAAGAAAAAACGGCAATGTTGCCTAACAATGAACTGTAGATAAACAAAAATACAGACTGGATACAAGGACTCTCACCGGAGCATTTTCTTGGTAGAGAAAATTGAGTTTAAAATGTGCGACTTACTGGACGCAGTGATATTTGGCTACTTTTTAACAGTTGGAAGAGAAAAAAAAACACACACACACCCGGGATGTAACTGCCACACGCTTATTATAGATTAGATTAGTGAAAGTCTGACGTATGGATAGTTTAGCATACTGAAATAGAACTATTAGCTTTCAAGAAGCTTGTATATATGTACGCAAAACATGTTACTATTCTTATGATATATAGTTTTGTGAAGGGATTCGCAATATTGAAATGAAATGATTTCCTCCTAGCCTAGCCACTTACGGTAATGTAGGTGCGTAATGCTTAGCGGTACAGTAAGGTAAGGTACATCCTGAACTATTTATTGCACCGCAATTAAACAGTCAGAATGAGTAGTGGAAAATGGTGCGCCGGTGTCTCTAATCCGAACCGAAGTTCGCCGATATTCACACAGTAGTTTCCCCCCGTATGCAGGACTGACTATCAAGCTAAGTGGGAAAGGAAATGTTAAGCAAAGTCATAAAATACCTACGTAATAGGTAGGAAATACCTCATGAAATAAGGATGTTTCAAAAAAGAAGCAGAATAGACAAGAGTATTGTCACTGTGTCAATGTGCTAATACCTAATACCCTTATGTAAGAACCGGTGAAACGGTTCGTGAATCGTATAAACAATAAATTAATGTTAATGACAAAATGAAGAGAAACTCTGTTGAAAGAAGTGTGTAAATCTCTTTGGTAGAGGTAGTAGTAGAGTAGAGAAAATATGAACAAAAAATGTGATAATACTAAACATAGGTTAACTGTGTCCCGACTAACCAAGTAGACACAAACAAACGTTGCATTTATTAGTAATAACCCCTTTATAAAGCTCTCCTAAACAAGACTGAATATTATGCTACTGTAAATAAAAATAATCAAATAAAAAAGACACGTTTTCCTCTCATACGAATAGCACGAAAGAGAAAATGGAAATCGTAGACAATATTGAATACAAGTTGTGAAAAGTACAGGAAGCTTTAAAGCTTTTTCCCGCCTAGGTTTCCATCTGTGTGGATCTTAAACAATGTTGCGGAACTTCGAGTTGGGAATTATTTCATGATTATTTATAAGAATTTTTGTATACCCTAAAGATACACTTTTATGTTGGAAATTTACAATGTACTAGTTAAATAATAAAATCATTTTTTTATCAAGTCTTCTACACATAATTTGATTTGCTCGAATTTGTTTTCTTTTAAATACAGGGTTATTCAGTTTCGTTTTTAAGAGCGTAGATTTGAGAAAAATTGAAATTAATTTGAATCTTTTAGCGAATTTCGTGTAGTGAAGATAACAATTATCCGAATGAACAAAGTGCATCTATTTCTCAATAAGTCTTTAGTTGCACTGTAGCTTATCATGTGAAAAATAATTTAAATGTCTTATAAAAAGTTCATTTATTTTTTATTCCCATTTTCAAAATTTCACTAAATTTTTAGTAAATCGTAAATAAAATCCATTATACAAATGTTTTTTTTTCTCATGTTTTTTAAGCAAAATGTACTCAATCTTTATTTCATATATTCTGCCCACGACAGCGAAACCTAGACGCGCAGTACTACGAACAAATGGATTTTACAAACCGTAGAAACAGATACACTAAGCTCGCGCACGGGACTACTAGCTACTTTGTGTCAATCACGTAATACTTAAATGGTAAGTTTATGAAGCGAAACGAAACTATATATGTACATTAACATTCGCCGGGTTTTGTTTTTGAACCTTTTTTTGTGTGTTTGTAAGAGAACGTTTCTTACGATTACCTAAGGACACTTACGGCTAGCCTAGCGAAGGTGATAAGGAATATGGTTAAACAGTGCCAAAGTAGCAGCAAATTATAAGCAAAGCAACAAACAAAGGCAAAACATCAATAAAAGTAACGTTCGAATATTAAGCGTAAGGAGGGTAGAACTAATCTTAATAAAGTTTGTAAGTAGAGGGAATCACTCGGGAATGAGTGGGGTCGGATAAAACAAAAACAGTCTATCGCGCCCGCCACAAACACCGCGAGGTCCCGAAATACGGTAATATTTGCACAGTTTGGCCCAAAAATACAAGTATACTGATAAATGCTACTGCAACGATCTGCCACGGATCAAGAAGATCGAAGGAAGATGAAGAAATAAGCTCAACAGAAACAGCAACTAAAAACGCCTAATGGTAGGCAATGCAGTAAAACTAGCTAAGGGCTAACTTACACCACTAGAGCTTATTAGCTTGTAACACGCGGGACAACACACAACACTCTACACGGAATGAAATGAACGGTTGGTCACGGTGATGAAACTAAACACGCAGTTGGACGGATACACTGACACGTTAACACGAGATGATGCATCGATATGTACAAATGAAAAACACGTAACACGTGACACACACCACTGAAACTAAGTCGTAAACTTAAACGCTAGCTAACAACAAAACAAAAAAAAACGCAAAAGGAAGTAAGGTAAAACACGTCGCTTTAGGCGGCGCAAAAAAAGCGACATGTTCGGTTTTGTGCGTCCGTGACATGGGCAATGAATCTTCAGGCACGACCCTACACATTCGCTTACAGCTGCCCATTTGCTCTAAAGGCACTTTGTGCCGGTCGCTTACGTAAAAACGGTCTGGGATGTTGGGACAATCTATTGTAGATCTAAACATCCCACACTTAGGTTAGGGGTTTAAAACTTAACATCTAGCTTGTTCTAGTGAAACTTACTTAGGCTATATAGTACGATTGCCGAACGCTAATAAGCTAATGGTTGCTGTTGTCGGTGTGGCGCGGCGCACCTTACAGGATAGGTTGAAACTCGCAACTCCCTGAAGGACACCGGGACAACAGCCGACACCGCAATGTGATGGGGTATAGTGGTACGATAATCTCTTCCCTGATACTTCATACACAACACGAGTGCGAGTGCGTATAAGAGTGGAAGTGATAAAAGTAAACACAAAAAAGAATAAACTAAACCTAAACTATCATCCTAAACCGCTGTCTGGGGAATGCCTTCGATCAGATTGGTTCGGCTGGCATTGTTACTCTTCGTACCAACACCACGGCTCGATGGAACGGGAGTTATTTGCTGCGAGCGACCCAGCACACTGCCCGCCGTATTGGACGTTTCGCTCATCGTTGAGGTCGCACCACCGAGATCGCGCTGCGAACGGGCCTCGGTCGCTAGCAGATTCTTCGAATCGGACCGCGGAAACTTGCCGTTGCGCTGGATCGCTTCCGTTTGCACGTCCGCCGTTGTTCCACCGGCGTACTTGATGTTCCGGTCGAAGTTGGACTCCTTCGACGGTGGCGGTGAGATGGAGGTCGATTCCTTCATCGAAATGGCACTGCGTAGCGAACTTTGGCTGCCGGCAAGACCACTCTTCCCGGTGACCTGCGTCATGCCGAGACTGCTGGGCGACCGGATGGAACCACTGTCCGGTGGCATCTTGCTGTACTTGGACGGCGAGTCTCGGTACTCGTAGATGTTTCCGGACGGGCCACGGAGCGGTTGTGCCTGCAGCATATTGTTCTCCATCACCGTGTCCCGCTCGGATTCGGGATTATCCATCCCGAAGACGGCTTCGTCGTAGAGGCGATCAGATTCTCTGTGTGGAAAGAGTACAAGCGTGAGCAGAAGCGTTTTGACGTTGCAGCACAGCGTGTTATACCTTTTTGCACTGCGCCACATCATACAGCACATCACGACGAGCACCAGCAGTATGAGACAGGCAGCAGCTAAACTCCAGAACGCGATCTGCAGCGGTTCCTTCGGTTCCCACCAGAACTCCGTTGTTGGTGGATAGGTAGGTATCAGCACGCCGACCACCGTTGGTAGATACTGTTTTGTGGAAAGTAGCAAAAAAAAACACACACACACACACACACACTGTAGAGCTGTTTGGCGAGATAAGTTCATCAACCCGTTAACCTACCTCCATCCAGAAAGCACTCTCCGTCTGGCGGAAGTTCATCATGATCGTTGAGTTGTACGTGGTGTTTAGATTGAGATACTTCAGCTCGCCGTTGCGTGCCTTCTCGAAGTAAAGGCCAAGCACCTGCGTCGGTGTCGGGTTACCGAACCGCGCAAAGTCCGAGTATGTCTTCATGAAGAAGTGACTCATGTTACGATCGTTGTCCGTCCACATCAGTCGATCGAAGCGCTCGCGGCGTGGGAAGAACTCCACGTCCATGAACGGGGCACCGGCCAGTAGGTAGTGCTCGATATCGTGCGGCACCTTACACCATTCGGCCAGCTTCAGTCCCTCGATGGTGGTGTTCAACACGTAGCTGTACACGGGCACTTTCTGTTCGACCAGCAACTTGATCAGCTTGTCCGTCGGTGCGCGATATAGGAAGTCAGACAGGAGCTGTGGAAATTGAAATTAACAAGAGTAACCTCATGGACACCTTCGAAAACGTTGCCCCATTTCTTTTACTTACATTGATGTATTGCTCCCGTATAAAGGTGGTGTTCTTTGGGTCTGGCCAGTACGTGTACATGTACTTGATCGCCTCATACGTCCCATTCAGATTGAGCGTATAGTTATACCGCAGCACCAGCTCGCGCACCTTCTGATCAAAGAATCGTTCATCAACTTCAAAGTACGGTGCCAATGATTTGTTCCCCGTAATCACGAATGCTGCCTCCTGCAATGTTACGCCGCTCATGTAATGCAGCCCACGGTTAAAGTGTCGCCGACGAATTAAACTTTCCGGTGTTTCGGTCAGAAAGTGCCAATCCCGTTCATTCCATCCCTCGTACCAATTGTCGCCCGGAAAGGTGAAGTTATTCTCCAGCACCGGTCCCCACGGAAACAGACCAACGTGCGGCGGGAACTCGGCATTTCCCAGCTCATACGAACTACGTCCATTGCGCATGCAATTCACCATCTTCCAGGATGTTTCGATCGAACATCCAACGTTCTGTGCGAAAACACGACTGGTATTCTGTGCTCGCCACTTGTCCACGATCAGTGCCCAATCCGCTAGGGCCGATCCGGACTGTCCGATTACCCGCGTTACGATATCTTTCGTTTGCGGTGCAACCATTAGCAGACCGGCGGATGCACCTCCGGCACCGGGACCGAACAGTGTGATCGAGTTACGATCACCGTTGAACGATTCGATATTTTCGTACACCCACCGGACGGCCATGATCTGATCGAGGATACCATAGTTACCGGGGGAATTTTCATCTCCAGTTGACAGAAACCCGAGCGCTCCCAGCCGATAGTTGAAAGTGACGACCACCACATCGTAGAATGCGGCTAGCATATGGCCAGGGAAGGTGTTGGAAGCACCACGAACAAATTCTCCACCATGGATGTAGATCATGACGGGGAAGCGCTGAGCGACGCCTGCTTGTGTCTGTGGGAAAAAGAAACAGAATGTCCGGATCAGTTAGGGCTTCGCAAAGTTATTGAAGCACTTCAATCCTCAACTTACATTAGGCGAGAAGATGTTCAGATACAGACAATCCTCGTCCATATCGCGGATGCCCTTGGTTGCGCCCGTATACTGCACCGGCTGGGGACAAGCAGGACCATAGTCGACGGCCTGCACCAACTGCCAGCCTCGATGCTGTCGTGGTGGCTTAAACCGTCCCTCGAATGTCGGTGGCAGCGCGTACGGAATGCCCAAAAAGGTGGAGCACTTGCCCATGATGCGATCGACATTGCTGTGCCACGGACGGTACAGATTCTTCGGGTCCGGATTGTCGTACAGGTAGACGATGAAGCCCTGCACCTGCCCGTAGTTGGTCGTCACGAACACGTCACGCTCGAGCTGCATCGAATCTCGGCGCAACTTGCCCTGGAGATCTTCCCGCCAGCCACCGAGCACACCGGGGAACGGTGTCTGGGCGAGTGTTGGATTGGTCTAGAAAGGGTCGAGAATTGAAAAGCTGCGATAAATAACTGCCAAAAGAGTGTGGCAAACGAAGTCCGCTAACATGTGGCACCAATTTCCCTTTCAAACTGAGAACATAATCGTTAGCAGATACTTTCGTGTACGTCCACATCCACTTAGTATGGAATGCGATCGTGCGTTTAGCGTACAAGATCGACGTGTCGATAATTAACGACCAGCGCTAGCAATCCAGGCTAGTCGGACCTCGCAAAGATCGCGTCGGTTCGTTTGCCATCACAACGAGACTCATTTATAAAAGCGAGAACGAGGCCGCCACCCCTTGAGGCAGAGCGCAAACGCGCGGTACGTTTAAAAGGGAAACTCCCAGAGATGTGTTGTTGCACATCTTTCTGCATACACACAGATGCTTAATTATGCAGCGTGTGTTTTTTATTTCGCTGGAGAGGAAAATAGCCTCCCATTGCAGAAAAGTGCATCCATTTCCTTCACTGCGCAACGGGGATGCGGTCGTCGTGAATGTTTTCTCTTTCATGTATGTTATGCTCATCACCTTAATCAAAGCCACAAACCGCAACATGGTCATGATCGGTGGAATGGACGGCCTCGGTAAAATCTAGGTCAGTGACGACGCGGTATGATAGATTTGGTGTTGGATTACCTAAGCGTATTTAATATCAGCGTTTGTGGAAAGTGAAACAAACTGATTGATGCGATACCGATAGATGAATCGGAAGTAGTGTGCTGATTTATGCTAATCTTTGTACCATATGTATTTCATTAGGCGTTAGCCTGGCTTTAGAGCTGTTGTAAATTCAGGCGATTAATGTACTTCATGTGGAACTGCATCTTACCGGATCATACTTGAAGCGATCATCGCCGAGACCGGTGTTGGTGGGATACTGCCCTGGAAGACTCTGACCGGGGTATTGTTGGCCGTACCCATTCGGTTGGTAATAACCGTACCGACGGTTGTTGAATGTGTAAGTTCTGGAAAAGGAAGAAAAAATGTCAGAAAATTTCAAAATTTATTATAAAAAAATGCTTTAATTCGGTGCTTTTCTCGTGACGTGATCAGGTCTAAGGATCCTGATGAAAATGTCTATCCATGTAATTGTTCTTCTGTGCACCGCTTTTAGATTGTTGGTGTTGTTGAGAATCTCATGAGTAATAGTTTAAATGTTAAGTTTCACATAGGAAGTACTGATCACTGATATTCGCGACAACTCTGACTAACAATCAGCATTATTCCAACTGTATTAAACTTGTGAGGAACATTCTTATCTTACACAAAACTTCTGAATAGCGTGATTCACCAATTAACGATCGAACTGTCCGTTTGAAACAGAAAGATGTGAAACAAATCACCTAGAGCTGGAACTATAGTCTCTTATTCTAGTAACTCTATTCAATTTGGTCACCCCTAACAGAATAATGATTTTTTAATCACTCACATCACTTCACTTTTTTCTTTATAACTTCGAACTTCATTAAGAACTCTGTTTAATAATCTAAAGAACAAACTCAAAGTTTAGCTCTCTTTAGCTTTAAAATTTCTGACAAACTGATGGAGCTGTATCTTAAAACGCACTGCCCATATCGAACGTGACTAGACTGCAGTTAAACTCTCCAATATTAACTCATCCCTAACCAACAAAAAAAAACACACATTATCGTCCCACTAGCCACGGTTGCACGAGCACACGAAACACAACTTACCGATAGTCTGGATCGCCCGGGTTTGGTATTTTGTAGTTGAAGTCACCTTCCCGCGAGTAAAATCGTGGATCGCGCGTCGTATAGTACTGGCCGTCACAAACGTGGACGGCAGCACACGCGAACACGACGATCACTAGCAGGAGCGATGCATGATGCTCCCGAGACAGCGTCATCGGGACTCATCGGCGTTGGCCGTCGGTTGGCACTTTTTCTACTCTTCACGTAATCGCACACACACTCGCTCGGTTTCTTTCCCTTTTATACGTCGTTTGTTTTTCCCTTTTCCTTTTCTGCGTCGTCCCTAGAGTCACCTGTTCGTCTGGATTCGGGTGGAACAGACGTCGCGACGAAACGTCAATTAGGATTCCGACCTAATAAAGCCAACTTCAGACGGGTACGTCACCGTCTCTCATTTATAACCGTACGAACGTTACGTCACATACAAACAAAAGCACAAACATTCGCATCCAATTTCTAGCAGGTATTCTTGCACCACACGCACACTGTATCGCGGCACACTGCACTTGTCATCTTGACGCGTATAACGCGTACACGTTTCGGGTCACGATCGCATGCGGAATCAACTGTAGAATGTAGGATGGAAATGGATGAGTAATGTCGCCGGGACCAACAGACTCGAATGGGTGCTAACGATCGCTTCCACGATCATTCATACAGTCGCGCCGTCACAGTCCGGCAGCGTAGTAATTGTGGTCTTCCTCGTGTTTCCTCGGGTGTAAGAAGGTTAGCTTTAAATGAAATTAGAAACGACGACGACGACACCACACTGCTGACTCAACCCATCCCTACCGGACGATCCGACCGGTACGGTTCTTTCGTCGTTAACGATGACGATTTATTAATTGGGTCATGACATCGTCACCATGATTGGCCACGGGGCGGGGTGCTGGTATTGGGAAAGCCTACCAGAAATGACATTACTTCCTCACCGGACAGCCGATGTAGTGGACGTTCGTTCGGTTCGCGGGAAGATGGGCTTTAATTTAATTGATCCCCATCAGTGGGTAAGGTTAATGGGCGAGACTCCCATTGGAAGCGGAGTCTTGCATTCACGCTGCATTTCAAATTGTGCTGGTCATTTATGCTTCATTCGTTACGCTTTAATTGTAAATCTGCTGGTTATATAAAAAAAAAACGCTTGGCGTTGTTACCAAAATAAAAATAACCGACGATCCAAAAAACGAAAGACATTTCTTAGGTTTCCATCTGCGATTGATTCTCTATTCGCTTCCCACAGTATTAATAACAAAACAGCCGAAAGGGAAAGGCTTAAAAGTACAACTTTCCCAGGATTAGACGACCGTTTCCCACACATTCGGGGCATTTGTGTGTCGGTGAACTGGAATCACACCGAGCCGTTTGCACCTTGATGGATTATTTTGCGGTTTCTTCGCTATTCGTAAGACAGTTAAGCTTTTAATTGCTGTAAAACTATTCAACATTTTCACACCGGCAATCCCTATTGTGAAGAGTTTCAGACGAGGAACTTTTCACTGAGCGGCTGTTTCACTAGGCTGATTAAATACTGACCGATCACAATGTCCCTGAACGTGAGACATAAATCCGCTAATCAAATAATCAAAAACTTGCCCGGTCGGTTAACTAAATTCCCCAGGGGCTAAACATAAAGCGGGTCAAGTGTATGGTGCACGATGCGTGGTGATTCAACCAACCCACGCTCTAACGCACAGTTTCGTCAATCGATATCAAACTGATAAGCGGCAAAGGGTTCCTGCTAAGATAAGGGCGTTGTATCATGTATCGCATGTAACCTTCACTGGCTAGGTGCCATTCTTAACCGGGTCTCGAATGAAAACTGTCTCGGTAAGGTGTAAAATTACTTGCCCAAGGGCCTGAGTCGGTGATAAGGAATGGTCACATCGCGCCCCATACTGAACGTTTGTTTAGCAAATCGGTTGCTTTGGCTTTTCGATTATGTTTTTCATTCGAAATCATGTTTCCATCATGAACATTCTTCACTTTACGGCTTCCCGAACCGAACGGTGTCAGTTTGCAACTGGCAGAACGTAAATTGGGGCCACACGGTACAACGCCGGGCTCGGTTGTGCCGCTTTTCGGAAGATGCAGTAAATATTTAGCGAATGACGCGCGTTTTTTTTTCGTTCCCCTGCGTGTTGGGTTTGTTGTGGCAAAGGTGAATCGGTGCTTCCGCTTTTCACGGTGGATGCATGTTTATGTTACGCTCGATAAAGGGGACAATGCGATTTGCCAACGATAGGCGGAAGAATAATACGTTTGGCGATGCAGAGGAAAAACAGTGCGAAAACAAAATTGTATGCTTAAACATTTATGTTTTGCGTTATGCTGTTTGGGCAGTTGTTATTATTGTCCAATGTGTATTCGAACTGGATACAAAACGTGTTTTGAGTTATAGTTTTTTTTTTCCAATAGGACAATTCCATTTCTACAAGAAAATAACGTTTAGGTGTCTTAACCACGGGTCTAAATTCTTTTATTTATGTCCAAAGCCAAATTATTTCATCTTTTATAGTTTTCCAATGCGTTTTGGTGGGACCTCTTCTGGGTCGTTTATTAAGAGCCATCATTTCATCGAGAAAAATGATGAATAAAATACCTTTTTTATTGCTGACTTACCAACTGCGCTTCGTGTGTTTATAAGATAAACCATTCTCGTTAGAAATACAAAACCACAAACCTATTGCATTTCATAAACTACCCCAACGAACGGTACGCAACCATATGGCCCAACCCAATACGTACAGGAACGATTCTTTCGATTCATTAGCGTGAAAGCTTTCCAATTGCCCTTTTTTACCCTAACCGGCGATATGGGGGGGGGGGGGCGACTTCCGAAGGAACGTAATATAAATGAACCCTAAAGTTCGTAGGCTTTACTGTGTTTCCTTCAATAGCTGGAGGATGGGACGATGAAAACGTACAAATTGAACTAGCAAATAATGCAACGAAAAGAAACGGTAATGTTTTCCTAAGCAACGTGAACATTTAACGTAGGTACCTAGCACCACATCTAAACGCTAACGTTAATAGAAGTGAAAAATAATGAAAAAGATAGAAAAAAGAAATGAAGAGACCTGCACTTACTTTGGAAAATATAAAAAAAAAACCTGATGCAAGAACGAACAAAAGCTGAAGAGGAAAATTGAACTAGAAAAACAACCCCAAAAGTGAGGGTGAATGGAAGCAAACACGAAACAGAAGAACCCGCGCAAAAGAAACAGTAAAGCGGTAAAAAAAAAACGAAAAAAAAAAACCCACGAATAGAAAGAGACATGCAAGAATGTTGAAAACAACACCGGGCAAATGTATCAAAAAAAGGCAAAAAAAAAGAGCAGGAAGAAGTACGCAACACAAGCCGGTAGGATTGTTTGCTTCAAAATTTATGTTTATCTTGCACCAAACCGCTCCGAAGCCGTAACGGACAAACTGCGGCGCAATGTGTGTGTGTGTGTAGGTGTACCTGTGTCGGTGTTTGCGATCGAGCGAAGATCAAGCGAAGCAACAATCACAAAACGTTAGCTACCTTTTTTCTTTCCTTTCGATCGGCTGAAGAATAGCAAAACAAAAAAAAAGCACACGACTGAAGGAACGATCCCAAAGGAACCACCGAAAGAGAGCAAAAAGTCAGGTTCTTTTGATCGCGTGTGTGTGTGAGTGTGTTGGTAAGCATTCTACCATTTTACCACCGTCTACTTCGATCTGCAATGCCTGGATGATTTCCATTGCTTGCGATCTTTTGCCTCCCTGCTACTCTTTCCTTTAATTTTTCGGGCCATTTTTGACTTCTTGACCGCATACTTGCGCGTTTGTGCTGCGTGGGGTGCTACCCATTTGTGTCGGAGCACACGCACACAAACACGTTTCCCTGCGCTTGCAAGGGTGAATGGAGCTGGCGTTTTCTGGGGTGGCAAAGAAAGGTGAACATTAAAAGTCCCAAGATGTGGTCAAACAGGTTTTTGTGTGCTGCCCTGTGATAGTGTTAGTGATACATGATACGTGATCGTGGACACCTAAACACGACCGGGGTGTGGGGTGGTGGATTTGGAGCTAAAACCCTTGATGGCTTCCCTTTTTTTCTCGACGAGCAACGAGGGAGATGAATTGAAAGCTAAACTTCAACGCCCGTATAGACGAGGAAAACGGGTGAAAATGTCGCGTCGGCTGTGAAGCGTGACGCAATGACGGAATGACGGGCACCAGCGGCTTGTCGCGGATGGTCAAAACACTACACCGCGGTTCACCGTTACCATAGATATGGTTTGTGATTGCATATTTCGTATCTCTCACACCACGACGCGATTGAGATCAATGTATGTCTACACCACAGCACCACACTTCGAATGGTCACCTTGTTCGTTTGCTTGGTAAGGGTGTATTCCAACGCTGGGGGAAAAAAGGGCCAACGAACGCTACTGGAACAATGGCACTTTACTACTAATTCGTACGATACGTTCCCCACGGTGCAGTTGTGTCACGCGGGAATTTTCTTAGGGCGCGGATTCACACGCAAACACTAACACAGTGAAACATCGCACGAGTGCACCGCGCTGTACGGTGAGTTGAATCACACACTGCACACACAGTACACACATTAATGTTGAGACAGAAGTAGAAAAAAAAAACAATTGCTAAACCACTATCACAATGATTCACCTACGAAACACTTGTGTTTTCTTCGGAATTATACACATACCCACAAGCACACCTTGTATGGTGTATAGAGAGAGCAAAATGATCGATTTTCCTCACATCGCATGAGTTAGCGCACATTGCAAAACTGTTTATCTCATCTCATTTTGCTGTTATCTCACGGTTTGCTGTTATCACTTTCGTTACTGGTGTTGCTCATCGCACTGTAGCACCTGAAGCAAAAGGTGCGTCCCCGTGTACAGCTTGGTCGCATAATACATTTATCACACACACACACACACCTACTGAGAAAGAGCATGAGATATAGCCCCCACCCCACCAATGGGCATGTACGTGATCATGATGGGGCTTTTCACTTGTTTCTCCTCATAAGCTCCATTCACAAAAATTTCACTCTTGTTTTAGTGTTTACATTAATACGTTGCGTTTACTATTTCGTACACTTACACCATTCGCTACCACCGCATCCACCAACATCACCACCTCACCACCTGCTGGTGCACATACGCAGATGATGCACGCCGCGTACTGGAAAAGCACCTCCGCGTTCGTTCGGTTGCGCAGACTAAATGAGAGTCGTTGCCTCTTTGTTCAGCTTGCGAACGCCAACAACACCCTGCCGACCATACAGACACGCACACATACACGCGCGCGCGCGTACGCATAGGGTGGTGTATCGCTAGCAAAGGCGCATGTTTGCGACGTTTTTGCCATTGATATGAAGAGATAGCGCCACGGTGTTGTTGCTATTTACTACATTTTGCTTGCAATCATCTGTCAGGTGGTCAGTCAGTTAAGTAGACTTGTGTTTTTATTATTTTTAAAACGAATTTCCAGGGAAATTATGTATTATTAGAATAAATATGTGGCACTACGATTGGTCTTGTTGAGATGTGCCTCGTTTGAACAGTCTTTGTGTAAATAAGTTTACCAAAAGAAGATAAAATAATCATGACGATAGGTGTACTTAAAATTAGATTACTTACTAAACACATTATCGAGTGGTTCAAATTTTCCATAATTTAATGTAAGAAAAAAGAAATACAGTTTACGAATAATAATATCTATAAAAGGCTAGTGTAATTAATACAACCGTGCAATAACAATATTACACCATCAGAGTGACTAACAACACTCTACCACAGGGTGTCATAATCGGATTTAATTAAACATATCAACGGAACACACCGAAAACATCTTGACCCTCATATCCCTGTGCGTGGGGTGCAACAAGACATCCAACGGCAGATAGTCTGTAAAGATCTGATTAAAACCAATTAAGCACAGATCTTGGAGGATCTTCATTTACTTGTTTGCTGTTTCACTGCAACGCCCACTTGGGCGGTAGTTGTCGTGAGACAAAAGCAATTAAGCTCCGTCAATTAACGAGGTGTTTCCTTTAGTGCCGAATTTGAATATTGCGCAAAGATGCACAGTTGGTTTTGCTTCAGAAAAGCTGCTACAATAAGTAGCTACAATTAGTTTGAAATCTTATGAACTTTTAGTAAAATATTTATCAATTATCAAAATCTAACGATCATTCAAACACATTTCAATTTCAGTCAAGTCCTTAAAAACAGGTTTGACACACTTACTGTAGCAAAGAAGAATGAATTGAAAGGCCTTTTTCATGCAACAGTAGGGTTGTGTCTCGACTAAAATAATTGTGTTGAAATATTGCATGAAAATGAAACGTTTCACGATCATTTCGTACCACGTGCAGAAACATTTTATTTAAATATGACTGCAAGCACGCTGCTGCGATGCAGGTGAAAAAAAATAGAAAACATAAAATTATTTAATTTCAATTTTACTTAAGGCTATTTTTATAATTGAATATCTACAATTTACGAAACAAATAAAATCGTTTTCATTCAATAAGCAACAAATGAAAGGTATTTCCAGTATTCAATTCTTTTAAAACAATTGTTTGAAATACAATAAATTGTTCAACAATTAAATCAACCGCAACCAACCCGAAACAGATCTTATCTTATTCCTCTATTTCTTAAGTTTGATATATTGTTTCACCCGCTCATAGAGAAACAAATAAANCAATTTTACTTAAGGCTATTTTTATAATTGAATATCTACAATTTACGAAACAAATAAAATCGTTTTCATTCAATAAGCAACAAATGAAAGGTATTTCCAGTATTCAATTCTTTTAAAACAATTGTTTGAAATACAATAAATTGTTCAACAATTAAATCAACCGCAACCAACCCGAAACAGATCTTATCTTATTCCTCTATTTCTTAAGTTTGATATATTGTTTCACCCGCTCATAGAGAAACAAATAAACATTGATGTTTATCCTTTCTCCACATCCTTGCTCGCAGTGCAGCACGCTTGTCGATTTGTCCAATTTGGAAGCACGAATACACCCCAAAATCAACACGGAAACGTACTGCAAAACTGGCGTGGAAAACTTCAATTATGTTACCACGGTTGAAGCTTCGCGCCGTACAGCACAAGCGCTTCCATCCAGCCACGGGAACTGGCCAGCCATGGTAAATACGTATGCGTACCGTTCCCTCGATATTAGGACGACGATGATGCCGTCGACGACCAGCGCTGATGATGTCCTGTTAGGTCGCCTTGACCATACCTTTGCTAGAAGGAAGGGCACCGTACGAACAGTGGACGATGGTCAGCATTTTTGGACGCTCGTTGCTTTTTTCGGGGTAGGGGATGATGATGATGACGCTGATGATGATAATGATACGATGAGAAACGCTAACGCCGGCTGGCCACCAGGAGGGGAGTTTATGTTGCGTGTTTTTCGGGAACTGCGGGTCGGACAGTCACAGAATCCAGTTATGCTGTTGGGCAGTTTTCTTTTTTTTTTGTTCCTGCTTGATGTTCTCTTCTCATCTTCAATTCACAATGTCCCCATGGCTGTTGCTCTGCATCCTTCGACCGTG
Organism: Anopheles rivulorum; assembly: GCA_018908115.1. Classification (NCBI taxonomy): domain Eukaryota; kingdom Metazoa; phylum Arthropoda; class Insecta; order Diptera; family Culicidae; genus Anopheles; species Anopheles rivulorum. The sequence continues at coordinate 15,820,679 of STHB01000003.1, forward strand.
CGAGATGTACGAGATGTCGCCGAACGCTGGACGCTGGGCGAAAGAGTTACTGTCCTTTTCGTTGTTGTTCTTTCACTTCGGTGAGAAAGTTTCGCACAATCGGACGCGCCACCGAAAAAATTGGGGGAAAAATGGTGAAGAACTTCAAGATTTGGAAAACCAGTCGTGTAGGATTTTTGGTGTTATTAGTAGGTTTTTTTTTCTTCTCTCTTTCTCGTTCCCTGATGTGAACGATGCTGGACGGCAGGAACTGGACCGGGCGGATCCGTTTATTGGCGCGGTCCGGTTGCTGCCAGAGTGGTCCAGAGCACAGTGCACAGAGATTTGCTCGGGAGGAATGGAACCAGTTTGGTTTAATTTTTTGATAACTCCACTGGATGTCCTGTCTTCGAGATGTCGAGATCTCGTACGGGCTGGTTGATATCCTTTGCCGGATATGAGGGAAGAAGAACGATCGGTGAACTTTGGCCCGAGACGGTTTTGTTGATTGTTTCGCTAGCAGCGATTCATCTTCTCGTACGGTTTTGCTGCTGTGAGAATCCTTCGTTTTTTTTGGTTGTGCACTGTCGAAGCTTAAAATTATCCTGCATTTAACGAATTTTTCCAAGATTCGGACTGCGACACGGGATTCTGCTGGCATTTGGGGTTCTTATGTTTTGGATGTTTTAAACGAGTTTCACAAAGAGTGCGACATTTGCATAACAGCCTGACGTTGGATTTAACGGCATTTTCATTAGAAGTTTCAACTGTTGTTTTGTTTTTTTTTTTTGTAAAGTTAAGAAATCTTGTTGGGACTGTAAATAGAACTCTTGTTCAAGTTACAAGAAGTACTGGTTGTAGATCATAGCACTGAACTTGAAAGAACCACTGAGGTGATTTTGTGAGGAATAAACAAAGTTTATACGTGTATGTATTTTTTAAGTATTTATAACTTCAGTCTCAGTCGAGAAAGTAGAATGTTTTTCCTATTAATCACAGCTATAAGTACAATTATGAGTAAATAAACACTTTTGTTGACAAACAACTCTCGATTGGTGCTGTCAGTTGAGATGAGAGGCGAATAAAATTCGAACCGATCCGATCATCCGTATCGACGATCGACACGGGTTAAATCGGGTCAAAGAAAAACAATCAATAGTGAAAGTGCAGTTAGCAAAGTAAAATATGGTAAAAGTTTAGTATGCAAATCAGTAACTTGAACAAATGTACAATAGTATGAAAAAGAAAAATATCTCCAAATTTAGCCCCGAGTAAAAGGTGTCAAAATCTACCCTTAAAGCTATCTTTTCTAATGGTAAATGGCATAATAATAAATTTCTTAAACCTTGCTATATTCGTCGTATGATATATAATATATACAGCATATATATTGTTGTACAAGCAAATTAATAGCAATATCGTATAACAATTTTTATAATAGTTTTTCATTCCATATTTATTTCTTGCTTTCTTGTTTCTAAAATGTTTGTATTAAATGTATCAATTGTTATCAAAACATCCAACCAATTTGTGCTAAGCACATTCTTATTCATCATATCTAATAACAAATCAGCACTTTTCAATTAGTATAGTTAATGTGTTAGAATTATTAATTTCAATGCTTGTGATGTTTTTATAAAAGATCTTTGTTATAAATCATATAGTAAAGGTGATATTGATTGAGGTAACGATTCCAAACTGGGTCAAAATCTATTATCAAACTAAGATAACAACTCATAACAGCATCTATGGAGGTTCCTTTAAGCATAATAAAAGTAATCGTAGTTATTAGAGGGAAATTATTGGTTAAATCAAAAGTAAAATGTAAATTTTTACATTATAATTTGTAGAAAATAGACAAGAGACAAGAGATCCTCAGTATTAAATGCTTGTCTAAAACTGAACGAAATAATATCTTAATGACAAACATTGAAATTTAGGAACTTTTTAATTTTACAATGTATGATCGAAATGTAATTGTTCAACTAATTAAACTATTTTTGTTTTAATTTAAAATTTAATGATCGAATAATGCGCACAGGGGCTAATGTCGTAGAGGAGCCATTAAAAAAAACCTCAGCTGGGAGAATTTAGCACACTCATCATATTCCCCAGACCTGGCTTCGTCAGATTATTCACCTGTTTGCTTCAATGGGACGTGGACGTTCAGAGCAGCACTTCTTCTAATACGAAGATGTTCAAATCAGTTTTATCAGTTTAATCAGTCTTATTAGAATGGAATTCACAATATGCCTGAGAGATGAAAGAAATGTATAGAAACAAATGAGCACTAGCTTTAATAAATAAAATATTAAAGTTTTCCCGCAAATCGTATGCTTTTTTTCCGTCAAAAACCTGGAACTTTTCAATTTCTACACCTGGTATAATAAGAATAAGGTACTCTTTCTTCAGACACATGTAGATATTTTAATTAAAATTTTGTATGTATTTGAATACAATATTAATATTGCAAACATCTTAGTATACTCCACCTTTTCTATAAATTGATAACAGTAAACGAGTAACTATCAAATATTCCTGAGAACACATTAAAACCAGGACATGCGTTGAACGTTGGTCTGCGCTGAGATACAGAGACACGGCACGGACATTAGCGTTCCATCACACTAACCAGTTTAGCTCTCCGAGACAACAGTTTGTACCGGTTCCTATCGAACGGTCATCGATACATCCTGCCACTAGACCGTGAAATCTGCCCATTACAACGCACAGCTGAACCGGTGATACGGTGATCAATGGGCACAACCGTTCTCCGACGTGTGTGAAAAAATGTGTGGAGAAGCGATTTAAACTTTAAACATCGCGTACCAAATCGAGGAATGAAAGGAAAACCCGTTCACCCGGACCCGATCCGACTGGGACTGGCGACTAGAAATCGAAGCAAAACAAACACAAACCCGTGCTGGGGATGCTGGCGTTGCGTTGTGCACTGGAGGTCAAAGGACATGCGAGTTCCCGCCATCCGGTTCCCGAAATGGTTCCGGATGCTGTTCCGATGCTTCCCATCTCGTCTTGTTTTTCGGTACATCTCGCGGTCCGGTTTGCGCTGCGTCCAAGCAGGACATGCCGGCCAGCATTGCTTTGGAAGTTGTGTTTATTGTTTGTCCGGTGAACCGGTTTCACCGGCTGTGGATGCTGCTTTTCGGCAAAAGTGTGACCGTAAAGGCGTAAAGCAACTGACAAAATGCACCGACCGGAGAGGGTGTCCGTGTAGGGATGCTGCTGACGAATTTTGATGCCGGACCAGTTGGACCACTTTTGTCGAAGCGTATTTGGGATCCTTGGGAACTAGCCCGCCAAAAATTTAGCATTTTCATCTGGGAGAACATTCTATGGACGTGTGAAGACGATTTAATGCCAGCTCAAAGTGAGCCGACATTTTGTCACAATCGGGACACTCGGCTTTCCATTGCTAGGACGTCCCATTTTACGAGCATAGAACCTCCTCTCAAACAGGACCCTATCGAGCCACGAACGGATGAAAATCAGCAGGTAGTCACAATTTCTATGCAAAAAAATAAGGCAAGGCATCCTTGGGATCACAAAACATCGCAACTACCACACGACTGCTATCTCACTCACTCATTCGTCACTAGCTACCGACACTACTCGTTGCCATGGAGCTTACGCAGCAAGTCGGCAAGACTCCTCGTCGGGTGAGTGTGCGTGCGAGCGAGAGAATGCTTGTGCTTCGCCATGTGCATGTGTGAATGTGCTGCCACGTGCTGCTCGGAAACGTTGCGCAACTGGTTGTTTTTTGTTTGCGTTTTTATTCGGGCCACATACAGGCGCAATGTTTTGCACACCGCAGTTGCATTGGTGTACGTGTGGGTTTTTGCATTCATTTCGCCGCAATGGTGGGCACGTTTTTTTCGGGGGGAAAATTCGGTGTTTTTTACGTCCTTTTTGGAGATTGATTTGTGTATTTAATTGTGGAAAAATTAAATTATTTTAAACGATATATAAGAAACTTTACTATAACTTTAGTAAGTATTCCTCAAGAAAGATGGTAATAAATGTGATGATTGCATGTTTGTACAATTATTGCCATTTTATCAAACTAATCGTTTAAAGTCCATCTTGGGATTAAAACAAATGTTAAATTATAGGTTAATTTTTTATACAAACAGTGAAATGTGGAAATTAAGACCGATAAATAAACATTAAATTAAATTCACAAAAATACACATGGAACTTAATAAATAGTCAAGTAAAACAAAAGGATAAAATATAACTTGAAAAATGATCGGAGAATATCAATAAAATATAAAAATAAATATTAATATATAAATGGAAAATTATTAAAATAAATATCACACAAAAACAATTAAAATTATTGAGTAAGATAATCATGTCACAATTTAATACAACTACACTGTCATTTAATAAACGAAAACTGTCTACAGTTAAGGAAAAACTTAATGATCATCCAACATACAGAATACAAAATTCTAAAACGCTGCACACACATAAACAGACACACACACATGCACACAGAAGTATGTTCTAAATTTCGGCCCTACCCCACCATATTTCAATGTCCTTACCGTCCAATCAGCAAAGCGGTCAGTTCGTTATTATTGTCATTATTATTGTTCACCCCGAAAACGTTAAAAGTTTGCCGACCAAAAATTCAAACGCGACCCTGTTTCTTAGGTCCGTCCAAAACCGGAACCCCCTGGCTGGTATTTTCTTCGGGGGATTTTTCGTCTTCTCAGCACCGAAGGGAACTGCTTTAATCCTTAAGATGTGCCGCGAAAGGTCCTTGACGTGCGTGAGGAATAGTCGATCACGATCGCTGGTCACAGTTTCCATTCTGGTGCCGGAGACGCAACAGTCCGTACGAGGCTCCTCGGTGGCAACGCGATTTGCTATTCTCTTGTTTCATTTTTAACATACAATTTTTCTTCTATTGTGTTCATTTTTAAGATTTTCACAATACTATTTAACTTTAATTATTTGTTCTGCTCGTGTTTTGTGGTGTATTGTTGCGCATTGTGTTTGTTAATTGAACTTTTTTATACTTTTTTTCCACTATTTATTGTACTGTTTGTGATGTTTTTACCGTGTGTTTCATTACTTTTCATCTTGTGTTGGTAGCTTTGTTGATGCGTGTTGGTGATTTGTATGAAGTTTCTGGCATGTGTGTTTAGTTTGTTAGCAGTACTAGTTGGTGTGTGTGATTGTTTTAGAAGTTTTTTGTTTACGTTTTCACAACTTCAAACTTTAGACGTTCAGTTTGAGGTGTTAGCTATAGCTATTGTTATCTGTTGTCTGAAACGTACGCGATAAGATTTTACGAGTCATGGATGCACAGGATACACAGACGTTGCGTACCTTTGGTCCACCGGGCGTGTGTCACCCGCAACCGTCCGATTCACCTGGGACTGGCACACCCACCAGTGGGCGAAGGGTACGCACCCTTGGGGATAGGGGTGCGTCACGTAAACGGCGGCGCTTATCGCGCTCATCCTCCAGCTCATCAACGGCGTCGTCCTTGGCCAAGGTCAGCCGGCTCGGTAGCGACCGGGACACGTTCGACGTGGATGCCGGATACGAGAATGACGCCGACGATGACGATGACGACGACGATGAGGACGAGGACGAGGGCGTGGACGAAGAGGAAACGGTGGTGGGCGACACGGCCGAGGAGGAGGAGGAGGAGGAAGAGGATGAAGGCCACGCGAAATCAGGCCAGCACGTACTCCCCACGGCAAAGGATGCGTCGCGCCAGAACCTTAGCGAACGCGCTGGTGTGCGTGCGTTGGCGTCTGGCGCTGTTGGTGGTAGTTGCGGTGAGAAAAATGGCGAAAAATCCACACCATTCGGAACAGCTGATTTGAATGCGCCATGCCAACCGCATCAGCAGCCGCACCAACACCAGCAACATCCGGCCAGCAACTACCAACACTATCAGCACCAGCAGCAGCTACGTCACAACAAGCGACCGAAATACGACTACACACGTGATCAGATGTTTGAAGTAAATAGACCGTTTTTCCCAACCCATCCATCCATTCCATACCACCCATCCATCGCGTGCATGCAAACGTGTCCGTTTATTCCGACACCCGCACAAATGGTTATTTGAGGTTTTTCCGACCTTCGCCGCTCACGATGAATGCCCAAACGCGCACACACATACACAACATCCCTTGCCGCGCAAACTCTTTCTCTCGCTATCGCTCTTTCTCTCTCGTTCGCTTTCTTTCTCAGCTGGAAAAACTACATTCATTTTCTCTCCGACTACTTTGATGCGATATGCCTTATTTTCCATCTCATTTTTTGCTGCACACCAATTTCGTATTCAACAGTCGTTCAATTTCTTACTTCCTGTTACCTCCGCGTTCTACTTGAACCTGTACACACACACACACATCCTCCTGTATAGGCCCCAGTTCCAACTGGAAAATGTTCATTCATTCCGCGATTCATTCATACATTCCCCTAAAGATATATTAATATGACCTTTTCTGTTCTTTTTTTCCGCATACTTTAATATGTACGTTACCTTTGATGGATGCAGATTTTTCAACCATGGGTCATACGGACGTACGGTGATCGGGCCAAAACGAAGACGATTACTCTGAAGAAGCAGGCACGCATTATTAAGACGCTCGGTGGACTGGAGATGAATAATCCCGACAGTTCCAAGTTTCGGTTCTGGGTGAAAACGAAAGGTAAGGGTAATATAATAAAGGTAACATATACTTTGATAGTAATAATAAAACCTTTCTTAACTTGCGTCCTAATTTCCTAATTACCTAAATCCTAGTTTCTCTATTCTTAATTTAAATAAAATATTGAAACATTTTCTAATTTTACTACCACGTGCATTCAAGTAACCTTAAATTTGTAGCTGTCAGTTTGACAGTTCTAACCAGCACTTCAAAATGTCAAGCAAACGTCACATATTGTCAACTCAGTATTTATGTAACGATTTAATTTCTAATACCATCAAATATGCGTTTTTTTTCTATTGGTAGGATTCACCACATCGAAACCGGGGAACTTTCAGGATATATTCACGCACCAGAACATACCGGAAAACGATGGCTGCATGCTTTACGCTCCGAGTGGTGGTTTGGTAAGCAGGATTAGAGAGCATATAAATTATGTTAGCTTAATATGCAATATGTCTGTTTCCTTCCAGGAACCTGGTCAACCGTACAAGAAGGTAGCAGTGGTGGAAAACTTTTTCGACATTATCTACGGTGTACATGTATCGCTGGGTAGTCGTGCAACGAGACATGCCGGACAGAAACGTACCTATCGAACGGTGAGCCTGCTCAGCGACCACTTTTCCAACCGGGCGGCAATTGATTATGTATGGATATTTTTCATCATTCCATAGATCACGGAAACGTATGCCTTCTTGCCGAGGGAAGCCGTCACCAAGTTCTTATCACTGTGCAGCCAATGTTCGAAGCTTACCACCAAGGTGTATTCACCAAAATCCGAGCTCAAGATGACGCCACGCGTAGACGCTGTCGTCACGGCGAACCGCGCGCTTAGTGAGCGATTTTCCAGGACGTGTGTGGGTGTGGAATCGAAATGTAATAAGACCACCGACCGTACCCAATCATCCCTTCGATATTATGAGTTGCTAAGGAATTTGTATGAAAATGGAAAATCGAGCGGTTCGCGTAGTGCAGGCGAACAGCCAGCTAGCGGGAAACTTGTGAACCCAACCTCAAACGGTGCGAGTATGAACTCCGCTTCTGCTGGTGTGCGAATGTCGCGACCCGGTAGTGTCGCAAGTGAAGCGTTACGAAGTGACTGTGTGACGGTAGCAGGTGATGGTAATGAGCTCGGTACAGTGTGTGCAAGTGAACGTGGTAGCGCCCGGGAACGTCTTCCCGTCGTAGGATTAAATAATAACCGCAGTGAAAAGGGTGCGGATGAGAAGCGGCGAACAGTTCCCATCACTTCGACGTATCTGGATGTGACGAGAAGCTTCGGGCTGGAGGATGACGATGCGTTGAATATGGTGAGTCTGTTCTACTACTTCTATGGATATTTCAGTATGCAACGGCTGTACAATCAGTAAAACGTGTTTCAAGACACCTGTTCGAAAGGGAAGGCATTTCGCGCTCCCGTTGCATGCATAGTTGCATACATGTAGGCGTCAAAAACAATATACTTTTGTCACAACGAATTCATTCAAACGTTCCGGCTATATTACCGTGGTGTTTTGATATTAAATTTCCGCTAACTAATTTTAAAGGTCATCACCATATAATTGAAATACTATAAATCATACCGATGAACAGAAATGTGCCCAATAACTCATTTTCTCGTTCGAAACCGTCCATTTTCTTTTGTGCTTCCTGTTGTAATGTAGGGACAAATAAGCTCCCTCCACGTCACGACCTTCATCGTGACCCTTCCGCGTGCTGTATTCATGTGGTAACACGGCCATGTAAGGAAACGTAGCTACACCGTCCGGGACCCTGTTGCTTAAAGGTTGCAAACAGTCTGCAAGGGTCGCAGGTAGCCCAAAACCACGGACAACCCTTGACACTGCCAATCACAATTTGGTCTGCTCGGTGCAGCTGCCTCTAGATGTTAAAGGCGGTCTCAGAACGCTTTGCGGATTCTTGCTTCCCGCAAGGATTGGTGGGCCAATTAATGTGCCTCTAAAGGACAAACCAAAGGAATGCTTAGGTGAGGCCGCGTACTTAGCATGAAATGGCGTGAGCTATGATTGGGCATTGTATAAGGAGTGTTAAATAGAGGAAAAGAACCGCACAGTTTTACTCTATTTCAGGGCATCTTTCCTTCTCTCAATCTTTTAAAAATCGTATAATTGTAGTGTTGATTTGTAGATTTGACCATAAAATGTGGAAAATTAGGAATCTTAGAGGTCAAACAACAAACGAGATTTTAATACTCTCTCTATTGCTCGCATTGCCTAAATACATGCCATAGCATTCTTGGATGTGACTTTTACAGGAAAGCATTTTTACCGTTTGTTTGCATACTATTCAACATGACAGCTGTTGACACACATTGCATACATGTAGGCGTGCCTTTTCCACTGTACTGTATGACATTAGAAGCACATAAGCTTATATTGAATTCTAAAAAACCATCATCAATTCCTAATGCAGCGCTCGTCGAACCATGCACCCATTGGTACAGAGGAGCTGAAAAATTACTCGCTACATGCGCCAAATGGAATGGGATTCATCAAATCGAAAAGTTTTCATTTTTAATGAGAATTATTTTTCGTCTTGCTGTGTCTGCTCCCTGCTGCTCAATGCGATGCGATGGAGTTAATTTTTTTCTTCCCAATCTCCCAAGAGATCATCGAACGAAGGTACCGGGGATGGGTACGGTTCGATTAAAACGAAACAGCGTGATGAGAGTGAAAACTTTTCTCGATATAAGAACGCCCGGTCCCCGGTTTTCGTCCACGTAGCGAAGTTTGGAGCTGGAGGTTCGTCCTATCCATGAGGACGAGCAGCAGCTAGGCCGTGATGGTACCGAACCCTGTCGCAGTAGCGTCACAAGCGTCACCATTCGTCCGGGNCGCAAGTGAAGCGTTACGAAGTGACTGTGTGACGGTAGCAGGTGATGGTAATGAGCTCGGTACAGTGTGTGCAAGTGAACGTGGTAGCGCCCGGGAACGTCTTCCCGTCGTAGGATTAAATAATAACCGCAGTGAAAAGGGTGCGGATGAGAAGCGGCGAACAGTTCCCATCACTTCGACGTATCTGGATGTGACGAGAAGCTTCGGGCTGGAGGATGACGATGCGTTGAATATGGTGAGTCTGTTCTACTACTTCTATGGATATTTCAGTATGCAACGGCTGTACAATCAGTAAAACGTGTTTCAAGACACCTGTTCGAAGAGGAAGGCATTTCGCGCTCCCGTTGCATGCATAGTTGCATACATGTAGGCGTCAAAAACAATATACTTTTGTCACAACGAATTCATTCAAACATTCCGGCTATATTACCGTGGTGTTTTGATATTAAATTTCCGCTAACTAATTTTAAAGGTCATTACCATATAATTTAAATACTATAAATCATACCGATGAACAGAAATGTGCCCAATAACTCATTTTCTCGTTCGAAACCGTCCATTTTCTTTTGTGCTTCCTGTTGTAATGTAGGGACAAATAAGCTCCTTCCACGTCACGACCTTCATCGTGACCCTTCCGCGTGCTGTATTCATGTGGTAACACGGCCACGTAAGGAAACGTAGCTACACCGTCCGGGACCCTGTTGCTTAAAGGTTGCAAACAGTCAGCAAGGGTCGCAGGTAGCCCAAAACCACGGACAACCCTTGACACTGCCAATCACAATTTGGTCTGCTCGGTGCAGCTGCCTTTAGATGTTAAAGGCGGTCTCAGAACGCTTTGCGGATTCTTGCTTCCCGCAAGGATTGGTGGGCCAATTAATGTGCCTCTAAAGGACAAACCAAAGGAATGCTTAGGTGAGGCCGCGTACTTGGCTTGAAATGGCGTGAGCTATGATTGGGCATGGTATAAGGAGTGTTAAATAGAGGAAAAGAACCGCATAGTTTTGCTCTATTTCAGGGCATCTTTCCTTCTCTCAATCTTTTAAAAATCGTATAATTGTAGTGTTGATTTGTAGATTTGACCATAAAATGTGGAAAATTTGGATTCTGAGAGGTCAAACAACAAACGAGATTTTAATACTCTCTCTATTGCTCGCATTGCCTAAATACATGCCATAGCATTCTTGGATGTGACTTTTACAGAAAAGCATTTTTACCGTTTGTTTGCATACTATTCAACATGACAGCTGTTGACACACATTGCATACATGTAGGCGCGCCTTTTCCACTGTACTGTATGACATTAGAAGCACATAAGCTTGTATTGAATTCTAAAAAATCATCATCAATTCCTAATGCAGCGCTCGTCGAACCATGCACCCATTGGTACAGACGAGCTGACAAATTACTCGCTACATGCGCCAAATGGAATGGGATTCATCAAATCGAAAAGTTTTCATTTTTAATGAGAATTATTTTTCGTCTTGCTGTGTCTGCTCCCTGCTGCTCAATGCGATGCGATGGAGTTAATTTTTTTCTTCCCAATCTCCCAAGAGATCATCGAACGAAGGTACCGGGGATGGGTACGGTTCGATTAAAACGAAACAGCGTGATGAGAGTGAAAACTTTTCTCGATATAAGAACGCCCGGTCCCCGGTTTTCGTCCACGTAGCGAAGTTTGGAGCTGGAGGTTCGTCCTATCCATGAGGACGAGCAGCAGCTAGGCCGTGATGGTACCGAACCCTGTCGCAGTAGCGTCACAAGCGTCACCATTCGTCCGGGTTCCCGTCCCCGTTCCCGGGACCAATATTATGCTAGCGTCCCTCATCCACACACTCAAGCTCATTCCTTTCGTGCCAGGCGGATGGGGATGGCATCTTTCGGTTAGCTTCAGGAGTACATAACCTCCATCTTGACAGGCCGAAAACTGGCGCGACTGGGTAAGGGAATAAGGAAGGAAGAAGAACGAAAAGGGAAACAGTCTATAAGAACCGATTCGACGCATTCCCCGGGCAAGGAACTGGCGACGTGTGGTACGTTACGGGCCCTATTTAGCTAGCGCTGCTATGTACGCCTTCCGAATCGTTACCCTGGCTGGCGGGTTCGGGATGTGTTGGAAACTGTCCGCACCCGGGGGAGGGTCGTACGGGCAGATACAGCCACCCTCAACATGGTGCTTGGGTGAAAGCTGGGCGAAGAAAATCTCAAACTCAAACCCCCATCCGGTCCGGACTGGTTGGGGATGGGGGTGGAGGCGTTGGTTGTGGAGAGATACGGAGGAAATGGTTTGACGTTCGTTCGTTCGTTCGTCGAGAGTTTCCATTTGGGTGAGGTGTTGGTTGGGGAGGATAGGGAACAACGACGACCAAGACCAAGGCAAGGTAAAAGATACGGTGGATGATGTGCCCCGGGAAGAATGGGATAGAAATCGAAGCATTAGAAGCAGCAAACATCTTCAGCAGAAAAAGCAGAAGAAGGACCCGACCAGCCCGCCCCGGTTGAAAGGTTTTTCGGTTGATTTTCCCGGTCTCGTCCGTCGTTCGTGTACTCCCCTCCCTTCTTTATCCCTCTTCTCCTCCCTATCGTGCAAAACTCCTTACTTCCACCCGCCCTAACGGAAGGAGTGAAATTCTTTTGCAAGAAAGATTCGTTTTTCTTGCGCTCGCTTCCGTTCCGGTGGTGTGACTGGATGCGGGTACAAACCGGATAGAAAACCGACGAAGGAACCGTGGGGTAGTTCATCCGAATATCTTGTGCTTGATCGAGTCTGTCGGCTTCGCTTTGGAAAACGGGGGTGGGACGTTGGTCCGTACCGATGAGCAAAAGGTTTTGCGGGAAGAAGCACTGATCGAACCGATGGTAAGCGAAGAAAAAAGTTGGAAAAATAATAATTTTTAAGTAATTTTTTTCCTCCCACTTCTTCTTCTTCTTCTTCACTGGCACTCTTTTCCTTATTTCGCATTTTCGCTTTTCCTATCGGGGTAAAGGTATGTGTCCGCTTCATTACATTCCAGCAAGGTGCACTGGTTCTGTTGGGCGGTGAAGGATTTTTTAATGCCAGGATGCTTTCATTCCAACCTGAAATCAGCATCGGAAAGGATTGTGAAGTCAAGCGTGAGAATGAGCTGGCATTTTCCAATCCTGCTCGATGTATCGGACGGGGTGGTTGCATTAAAAAGAAAGAAAAAACAAACTTGAAGGATATTGGTTGACCATGTTTGGCAAATGCATAAGCTGAAGTTCAGCTTAATCACCAGTGGAAAGGGAAAATGTCTTCATTTTTTTTTTTGAGTCATTTCAGTAAAAGTCATTGACTTTTTGTGTAACACAGCTAAATGTGTAATATAGAGATAGTAGAATAAAGTAACAGAAGATTATAAAATGTAAACAAGCAGTTAATTAAGATCATGACTTTGACATAACTGTTATACACCACATACATTTATTTCAAATAGCAAATAATTTGAACTACTCATAACTATTTCAGACATTTAAGAATAAGTTTCTTAGGTATTTTAAATACTTAATCGAATTAAATAACAAAATAAATCGCTTAAGAACTTAATAACTATCAAATAATCCATTCAAATGGTTGTATAACACTCTTGTTATACTACCATTAAATACCGATTTTGATACATTTGTTACACAACATCTTCGCTAAAGTAAATAAAAGAAAGCTTAAGGAGTATAAGCCAAATGATTAATAAATCAATTCGCAAAAACAAAAACAAAAAAAAACAAAACAAATGTTTTCCTACCGCACAAGGAAGTAAGTGACAGGCCATCTCTCCCCGTATCAGCCAGGTCATTCGCTAATGAAAAATATTTTTCCTCGATCCACCATTGTCGTGCACCGTTATTGCAGATATTGATTTTCCCACTGGCAACGACATCCTTAAGAGCAATATTTTTTTTTCTCCGGTTTTGTTCAGTGCCCTTTTGTCTTAAGCAACGCCGGGCGAATGGACGGTTGCGTAAGGGGCCAAGCAAAAAAACAAGCGCACACACACACACACATACACACAAAGAAAGCTTTTCTTTTTTTGTAACCGTGCTACGGTCGAAGCCGAAAAGTTGCTTCATTCGTTTGCCATCTTCAGCTGTGCGCCCGTTCCAAATGCGTCCGACCGTTGCCGGGTACTGGGGAATTGCTAATGGGTGCGGTGATGCCGGTTGGCAGGACGACAAAAGCAAAAAAGGGGGAAATGCTTTCCCAGCGTCGAATGAGCTGAAAATGAAGATCCGGACGATGAGTTTTCTTTGTAAGACCCATTCGGACAGCAACCCGTGTCCCGTCTTGATGCCCCGACAATTTACCCTGGGCTGGTTGGGACCAAATGCGACCGGATCCTTGGGTTCCCTACTATTTTTTTTTTGTTTTTGCTCCTCCCAATGGGGTGGGAGAATTCTTTTGCTCCAACATTCATAGGACATCAGAGCGCGGTCTCGGGAGCCTCACACAAAGAGTGTCCGGCGAACTGGGGGGGATGGTGGTCCGGTACAGAATGGACACTGAGCAACATAAAAGCTGCCAAACGATAGGGCATCCTTTTGATAAAGAGAAGCAAAAAAAAAACGACACCCAGCAGGGTTTTGGGGGAAGTAGAGCATGGTACCGGGACCGAAAAAACCGCAAGGATTCTGGAGGTGGTCGTCACCGTAAAAAGAAAACCCCCATGCCCCAAACACGGGGGGTTTCGTTTTAAGACGTACCCATCCCTAAACCTTGCATGCTTCATGTCCGCATGCTCGCAGGAGCATGATTTCGTTTAGTGCAAGGAAGGAAGCAAAGGTTCGTTTCGCCGGCACAGGTGCTTTGTTGGGAATGGGAGCACTGGGATGGGAAGTATGTCCCTTTGCGCGTGTAGCCATCGGCAAGGATTTGTCGATCCCCCGGTCGAGCACGAGCACATTTGAAAGGCGTCCCGGGCAAGGATGAAGGCATTAGAACATGCATCTCATCGTATCGCCTTAAATGTGCTCCTTTGCCACCCCATCTTGGAGTTCGGCTTCTGCACCCGAAGGAGGTACACTAACTGACCGCTCGGTCACAGAGCGAAGCGTACGGCAGCAAATTTTACCAGGGTCGACGGACGGCGGAAAGTGAAGTGAGAGGCAAAGGATCACATTTTCCTGTGAATATCCTCCCCATTCTCATCGACCTATCTTTCTGCCAAAGCGGAGATGAGGTTGATGGGATGTACAGCCACCCACAAACTCCTTAATCTTAAGCAGTCTTCTGTTTCCTTGAAAACCCATCCCGTCCCACCATCGGTCTCCCGCACACACGCCATCCTTCCGGTCTTGCCGTGCGATCCGGTCGAGGGGGTTGTATTCGTCTTGGAATGTTTGATCCCCCTGGACGGATGGACGGGTACGGCGTGTAGTGCGGGCGGGGTACATTCATCCCACTGCCATCCGGGATGCACTCCACTCGCCGGCCGGGTGGGTGAATGTTTCATCGACTAACCACCCCAAAAAGCAACCCACTCGAACTCGAGCCACCCACTATGGTCGACCGCATCAAAACCCGTTTGTGCCTGGCACCCATTCCCATTCTCTTTCCTAGTGGCTAGAGGACGTTGGACTTTGGACAGGCAAGATGTGCACTGTATGTGTGCGTTTGTATGTGTGCTTCGATTTTCTTCTTGGTGATGGTTCTCTTTCCTGCAAAATCCACCTTTAGTGGGTGGCAGGATTTGGGAGTTGATGTGGTGGTCAGATTTTGCTGACCGTGTACGTGTATGCCAGGGTGCATGTGTTTGTGTGTGTATGTTTACTAAGGAAGCAGGGAACAGGAGAAGGTGTAATGTATCCATGATGTCGATATATATGTGTGTGTGTGTGTGTGTGTGTGTGCATGCATCCTTAAGGAGCACAAGAAAATGCCTCCCCTAATCATACCAATGGGGGAGACTTCTTGGGTGCGATTCTCCGAATGGGATGGGCTTCAGACACTAGCTCCACATACTAACAGCACCGGGACACCATTACCACCCAACTTTAAGCTACCCCGTCCCATCACCTTCAATGGGGTTTCGCACCCCCAAGCACCATGGAATGGGGGGGTTTTGAAAAGCCTCCCAGAAAATTGACCCGTCCGTTCCGAGGGCACACCAACGTAGAAAGAGACCGGTAGCTATCGGCTGGCTAAGCATAAGCATTCCTTTTGCACCCCATTCGATAGGGAGGAGCCTAAAATGGACGATGTTCTCACCTTCTTCTTCTTCTCCTTCTTCTTCTCCTTCATGTTTTCTTCTTGCTTCTTGGAGCCAGGTTGAGGACGAGAGGTCCATTTCGCATGGGTGCTCCATGGATTCTTTCTTTCCTTTGGCAGGCGATCTAGCCCCAACAACTATTCCCGGTATCAAACCCACTCCTGCTCGATGAGCACCAAGGTTTTTTTCCTCTTTTGGTTATAGTCTCCATCTCCTGCCGTTCTGTCGGGCTGCTGGACAACATTGCGTTGCCCTGCGACGTTTGCTACGTCTTATTATATAAATGATTTTCTTAGAAACCGAAACTTTTCACGGACCGATGTGCACGGGAGCATGGGTGATTTTGTGTGATGCCCTGCGGCTGCACAGGACGGACCACAGACGTCGGACGTGTGTGTGTGTGGGTGTTGGGGGGGGGAGGGGAATATAAGGAGAGCGAGAAGTAGAAGACCGGAAATCAAGAACGAACGATAGATCTAACCTCATACTCCCAACTTGCACAACTGTTGAACGGGACAGGAACATGGGAGAATGGCCTCCTGAGTGGAGACGCAAACGAAAAGAATCTCTGAAAATCCCTCAATGGCACGAAAAGAGGATACTTATGTGGGAAGATGTCCTGAAAGATGTCCTGAAACACACAAAAAACCAACCGCGTCCAACATACGAACCGAAGAAAAGTGTTCCACACTGGCCGGGCACTATAGAATTCGAAACGAAGATGAAGACGATGAAGTTTCCTGCCCCATGATCCTTTGGTCATTTCCAGTCCCTTAAGGGTGGGTTTTTCGTCCAGCCGGTCCTTCTAGTGGACCTTCGATGATCCGTTGCTTCGGATCCGAATGATCCGAAAGGAGTGGGATGTGTACGACCGGATAGTGGATTGGAAAAATTGGATGTGAAATTGGTGTAGGCGCTCGACCAAATGTAAATCGTGGCGGGAAGTGATCCGTGTGGCCATGTTTGGTACCGGATACTGATGGTGTCCATTTTCTCTGTGTTTACTATCAATTTGTACCTATTTTGGTACCACCAAGGCGGAAGTGTTTCCGTTTTGCTCGGCTAGTCTCCCTGAGCAGTGTGAAAAATGTCTCCTCTCGTGTGTTAACTCGCGTGACATTTCATATTAAATATTTGTTAGATTATTTTAAAAATATTAATATAGAACACATTCTGACTCTTTAAAACCTCTTTTCCTATTTTGCTAAAGCAACCTTCTATGCCTCATAATATTTTAGAGAGACAAACATGCATGATGTATATGAAATATTTGATCGGAAGCGGAACCTTGCTCCCGAACAAGCAAAACCGGGAAGAAACCATTCAAAAATGTGCAAATTAAGGAATGTGCCTTCCTTAAGCAAGGCAGCAAGAAAACTTGGTTGGCTTTCTTGCCCCTCACCACAGCACGGTCTGCGGACGTTGTTTTGACGGCAAACGATGATGTTTCATCTGGCCCTGTGCCGAATGCTGGCGATTGTGAAAGATAGCGGAGCCGGGCTGGACATCTTGCGACGGTCAAACGTCTGGCCAAAGTCCGCAGAAATTTGCTGAGTAGTTGTTGGTAAAGTTTTTGTGGGAGCGAATGCAGTTGCCTGGGGGGAGGATGGTTTTTGGAAAAGGTTAGAGAATAATTGAAATTGCTGCTCGTGAGAAGATGTTTTGAGGGAGGATACGGTACTGCAACATGAGTGGTGCAACTATTCGTCGTGGTCCTAATGGATAAGGGGTGAACGTATCGGGTAAACGGAGACGTTGAGCTGGGTGCTCTCCGTATGGCTGTTAAAAGATATCTTTCTGCATGATGATGCTGATGCGGAACAATTTTAGCTTTTCTTGGTTGGTATCGTTAAAAAAACCACCGAAACATCTTTCCGTTTTAATAGGTAATTAGTAATTATATGTAGCGACGCTGTATTTTATAAATCTCAATTAATTTTTAAGATTTGTAGGATTATTAAATCGATTGCGTGAAAAGTGTTAAACTTTCATCAGTTGTTAAATCAATTATGAATTACTTGTATCATTTCAATTCACGACTTAAAACGCCGAAAAGTAGACAATGTTTTTTTCTTATAACGCCTACTTGCTGATATGGAAGAGATTTAAACATTCTATTGCATACCTTTAGGCGTTTTCAGTTACAAGACAATTGTTGTGTACGTTTTTTTGATTTTCGAAAACAATCAGCTATAGCTAGTAATTATGCAGTATATTCTTTAAAATCATGAACCTTTTTGCTATTTTTCATCCTTCAAAACGCAACTCTGTTAAACAATTTCTTGAGCAACGTTTACCACACGTTGTGTCGGGTGCAAGGAATTTAACTGCCACCCTGGCAAGGCAGATCGAAAGAGCCAATGGGGGAAGGGGGATCACAAATTGGGAAATTTTAATCTACAGGCAATCGTAAGGCATTGCAGTTCGTGCAGTTCACCTCGCTTGTGTTTACCATCTACCCACTCATCCTTCATTCTGCATATCCTGCACACTTTGGCAAGAAAATTATCTTCCTATCCACAAGTGCGCTATCCCCATTCCCGGGGAAGGGTATCGGCCTGCTAGGCCTTTCACCCTTTGGTGCCCTAAGGGTGTACTGATTTTGTGACGCACACTATCACATTCGCCGGGATTCATCCGATGCACGCATGGTTGCAAGCGTATGCGCATGGATGCACTTGTACGCTAGCTAATGAGATGCGTAGTTTTGTTTATGCACTCTCATTCGTAGCCAGAAAGGCACATGGGTTGAGAAGGGGAGGGAAGAAGATGGTGGGGACATGGCGAGAGGTGCGCTAATGTTGTACGCTTCCTCT